>MNCI01013415.1:474854-713860 GCA_015680685.1 Gnetum montanum | reverse complement strand
CTAAAGGGTGGTGTTGACAATAAGGGTTCAAAGCACTAGCAAGTTGCTTGAAGTTGGTATTGCTGCAAGTGCTGTTCAGAGCTAGTAGTGTTGGCATTAATGACAAGAGCTCTAGAAGATTAGGAAAATGCCTCAAGGTAGTTCTGGAAGATCAGAAAAATTCCAAGGGGTGATAACACTACAAATGTTCTAGAGGCCTCTCCCTATGACAAGAAATTCCATATCGAACTATAACGTTCCTACCCGGCCAACGAGATGTGAATAGAAAAGAGGGGGAGTTGGAAGTATTCTTGCTCACCTACTGATAGAACTATGTGTTGTGAATTGTGAATCTAGTTTAAGGTCTTGGTAAATTATATGCTTTGCTAGTTTAAGGTCCTAGCATATTGTAGTCCTAGTTTAAGATCTTGGCAGATCATGATGTGCATTAGTTTATAGTCCTAGTAGATTGCTACATGCTCATTTAACATCATAGTGGATGGTCTATTCCAGTTTATAGTCGTAGCAGACTATGCTATGCCAGTTTATAGTCATAGAAGACTACAGGTTTGCTTGCCAATTTAACATCATAGTGAATGAATTCTTTGCTAGTTTATGGTCGCATCAAACTTGCTATGCCAATTTATAGTCATAGCAGACTTTGCTTATCTTACTTTGTCATGATGCGACGCTCCGTACTAGGCATAGTAAGGCTTCAGATATGAGTGGTTTACTAGATTGGAAAATTCATTACCATTGTGGTTAACAAGATTAAATGCTCTATTGTCATAGGCCTTGATGACCAAGAAAATCCTTCCACATTGATTGAGAATTTTTCCATAGGTTCATGAATGGCCTTGAGGACTAGGTTCCCTTTCTTGATCAAGGATTGATGCTAATTATGGTTGTGCTTTTGCTGTTGTATTTGTTGGTATCATTGGATGTGACCAAGTGCTAGCATGTGCTCCTCCTTTACTAAATCAAGGTTCATGATTCTCGACTCATTGTTTTGGGCCTCATTGATGAGGCTTGAGAGGATCACATAAAGCAATGGGACCTACAATTCAAGAGGTAAGATTTTCTCAGACCCATAAACCAAACTATGGGCCTAGAGTGCATAGACTAATTGATCATGTGATCACCGTTTGCATTTTCTTTAGAAGGATGACAACTACCTTGTTTGTGGCCTCTACTTGGCCATTCACCTATGCGTAGTATGGTGACAAGAAGGAATGTTTGATTTTGAAGCTCTCACAAAAGGCCTTGGTCCCAACATTGCTAAAGTCTGGCCCATTTTTTGTTATGATGATCCTAGGTCAAACAAAATGGATCACTATGTTATTGAGTACAAATTTTTAGGTTTAACTTCAACCCACTTGGTAAAATACTTAGTTGCAATTATAATGAAGCTATGACTTGTGAAGGACTTAGGCATTATAGATCCTATGATTTCCAAACCCGAACATTGGAACAACCACATGATCTATGTTGTATGTAGTTTAGTTGGTGGCATGTGCATTAAGTTTCCATGTTGTTGACATGTGTCACAAGTCTTGAACTTGAAGATGCAATTTCTTTCGATATAAGGCCAATAGTAGCCTAAGCATTTGATTCTCATCACTAGGGTGTTATGTGCCCTCTACATAGTCCCTTGTTGACTTGTTCAATAATAATGTATGATTTGCTATCCCTTGTGCATGTTAACAGTATGCCATTGCAGGATCTATGACACAAGGTGCTATCACCCATGATGACATACTACCAAAATCATTTTTGCACTACATCCTTTTGGGTAGTGGTTAGATGCTATAGAGATTCATCCTATAGAAGTTATGCATTAATTTCATCATACCATTTCTCTGCATGGGTTGTGCTTATTGTGGCTATGGATGTAACATTAGTAGTTTCTGTGATAGGCATAGTGAAATCCACCACCAAGGTGGGTAATGTGTGAAACATATAAGGGGCAATTCTTATGGCTAATATCGCTAATGCATCAACTATGGAGTTTTCATTGTAGGGGATGTGCTAAACATCAATAGTTGCAAATTATTTAAGCAAGTGCTTTGCCAAGTCACAATAAGGTTGTAAATGTTGGGCTTTACTAGCATAGACCTATGTGACTTGGTTGATCACTAACTGCAAGTCACCTTAGATTGCTATGTTTTGTATTCCTAGGTTATGAGCTTCTAGGATGCCTTAGAGGAGACCTTCATACTCTACCACATTATTAGAATATGGAAATGCAAAATGATACATGAAGGATTAGATCTCTCTATAGGGGAATGTTCTTATAGAAATGGCACTACCCCCTTGGGAGGTTGAAGCACCATCAAGGTGTAAGAGTGACTTGAAGTTGTCAGGCACTTGACTTATGCTAGTAACATGCTCATCTGGAAATTTTGGATCTATTGCTACTTGATTGTTGATTAGGGAAGCTATGAGTTGTGCAGCTATTGCTTGACCTTTTGTTGATGCTTGTGTAACGTAATGTAGGTCAAACTCTATAGTTATTGCTTTCCAAGGTGTAATGTAACTACTGTTGTAGATATTTGTGGTAATGGCTTGGAGAATGTGACTCTTATAAACAATGTTGACTTGCTTGCAGAAAAGATAATGCCTCCACTTCTTGAGGACAAATACCAAGGTAGGGCAATTCTTTTTCATATCATTATACTTTGATTCATAGAAACCAATGCATGGCTTAGGTAGTATACCAGGACCTCTGTGCCATCGTCTCACTTTTGACAAAGTAGAGAAGTGATGGACGCGTTAGAGGTAGCAAGGTAGATGTAGAAGCGTTTATCTCATTCCAGAGGGTAGAAAATTGAAAGTTGTGCTAACTCCTATTTATGGGTGTTGAATGCCTCTTGGCATTAAGCTATTCACTAAAAGTGAACTCCTTTTTTGAGCAGGTGTTTCATTGGCTATAACTTATCAGTCAATCATGTGATAAACCTTTGTATAAATTGCAATCTACCTTGTAACCATCATAGCTCCTTAAGGTTAGTTGATGGTGCTAACTTGATAATGGCCTTAACCTTATTGAGGTCTATGTGTATGCCTACCTTGAATACTATGAAACATAGCTTACAACCCATCTTGATGCTAAAGACACATTTCTTAGGATTTAACCTAATTTCATGCTTTAGACAATGTTTGAGTATAAGGTCCAAGTCATCTACATGTTTGTGTGCTACTTTGGACTTAACTATTATGTTGTCAAAATAATCATTCAGGAAACCTAACATGTAATCGCTAAAAATGTATGTCATGACTTGTTGCTAAGTTGCTCCTACGTTCTTAAGCCCAAAAGGCATCATAGTGTAAAAAAATGTACTCGAATGGGTCATAAAGCTAGTATTGAGCTAGTGCTCTGGGTTGATCTAAATTTGTTTATACCCCGAGAACCCATCCATAACGGATAGCAAGGTATGTCCAGTCATAGTATCGACTAATTGATCAATATTGGGCAACGGAAAATCATCTTTAATGGTTGCCTTGTTTAGGTCTTGGAAGTTTATGCAAATGTGTATACTTACATTTGTTTTGGGTATAATCATGATGTTGAAGACCTAGTCTATGTAGTAAAAAACCTAGATGAAACCAAATTTGTAAAGCTTGGTGATTTCATCATAGACTACCAATGCCACCTCAGGGCTAACCTTGTGAGCTTTCTTCTTAACTAGTTTTATGTTGGGATCACGGATTATGTTGTGTTTCACTATGCAAGGATCTAGGCCTGGCATGTCTTCATAAGACCATGCAAATGTCTTAATGTTATCATTGAATACTTTTTTAATGTTTTGGGCACGTTGAGGTTTTAGCAAGGAACTATGTTTTAATGCTTTTACCTTGCCACTAAGTTTCAATGAGGGGATCCTTGGTGACATCACCTGCCTCTAGATCTAGAGCCTTAACTAGATGATTTAGCTAGTCTAGTGATGCCTTTATAGATGTTATGTATTCATTGTAGGCTATGGGCATAAGGTTTAGGCATTATGGATCA
This sequence comes from Gnetum montanum, assembly GCA_015680685.1. Lineage (NCBI taxonomy): Eukaryota > Viridiplantae > Streptophyta > Gnetopsida > Gnetales > Gnetaceae > Gnetum > Gnetum montanum. The sequence goes on along the minus strand of MNCI01013415.1, from coordinate 709,872 downwards.
ATGAATCACATGAGATCACCATGGGGCTTGGTGAGGACTAAAGGTGAGTGAAGATGCTTAAACATAGCCATTTTGTATTCCTACAAAGGTCCTATAAAAGCAACCAAAAAAATGTCAATTCGCACTTGTCTCAATGAAGTCATTATGCATAAAATGAAGGAAAGCAATGCAATAAAATTTTTTTCTAAGTATGTAGATGTAATTTTAAAGAATCAAATATGTAAGGGATAGTTTTAGGCCTCAGTAGGTCATGGGTGCCAGTTTAAGGTCTTAGTGGACCATGGTTTGTGCTAGATGCATTGTTTTGGATAAGGTTGGGAATGCTTTGAATGTGGAGTCAAACTAGGAATTCACTAGATAGAAAAATAAATTTAAAATTTTCTATTCCTAGGACAACTAGGAAAATCAAAAAATTTTCTATGTCTAGTAACTACACTTCCATCCAACTATGCTTTACACTACACAAACAAAGTTGAGCATAGTCCTAGGGTTGGTAAAGAATTAAGTGGTCCTAGTTGGTATAAAAGTGCATTTCACCTTAGGTAAGTCTATCATTTTCAAAGATAAAAATGAAACATTTTAGAGCATAGTGCAATTTGTAAAGAGTGTAGTTGCCAAGATGACACACCAAAGTGGATGCCAACACCTTAGACTGATGAACTTTGACGAGGAAGAGTGATTCCTAGAATGCCTACTATGGGCATGCATGGAGGAACAAAGGGCATCACAATATTCTAGGTACCCAACTAAAGTCTCCCCCATTTTGGTTTCTTGTGGTTTTCTATAATCATTCTTTACATTGACAGTTTGGGGCCTTGGGCATTGGTAGCACCCTATCGTGGTAAGCATCATAGCTGCTATGGCTGTTGTGGCTACTACAGTAGGGAAAAGGGGAATGCATGTGTGGGGAGAGGGTTTTGTGGAATTTTTTATTATGAGGGATTTACTACTATAGGTGGATTTTATGGGCATCTGAAACACCACAAAAAGTTTGGCTAACATTTGTATACAGAAATTGAGCTAAGTCATGTCGGTCCCTGGCGTGACCAAGCTTGAAAGCCTCAAAAATAGCATCAAACGGAGCAACAATTGAACAAGAAAGAGTTCCCCAAGATCCATTGGAGACTACATCAGCATCTAGTAATAAGAAATGTAGGTTCCAAACTCAAAACACTTAGTTTTGAGTAAGTATACTTCGTGCACACAGGCCTGCACACCCAGTATACAGCTCAGCGTGCAGCTTAGCATGCAGCAACTTTTGAGCCCCAAAAATGAGTCAAAACATGTTAGAATCAAGTTTCTGGACCCCCAGGACCTTCCTAAGGGTCCCCAATGGCTCTTAGGCACTTGAAATTTAATTTTTAGGCTCCAAATGATGGGTTTTCATGCCTGAACACCCAACGTGCACGCCCAGCATGTACCATCATAGACAGACCAGAATAGACACTCAGAGCATGATTTTCATAGGAAATCAACTCCCAAAGGTAGGGAAACCATAAGGAATCATCCTGGGCTTCAAAAAATCAATTTTTAACCTTGAAAAGTGGCACTTTCATGCCTGTACGCTGGCCTACATGCCCAACATGTATGCCCAGCGTGCAGCCTAGCATGCACCACTTTGAACAAGGTTGATCGGGCATTTTGGGCAAGAGTTTGACATGGATTCAGCCCTCAAGGAATGGTTAATGAATCTACAAGTCCACAGGCTCTAGAAACATCAATTTTGGGCATCAGAAGGGTCATTTTTGGAGCCTCCTAAAACCCTATCAAATCAAGGTTAAAAGAGCCCAAAATCGATAGGTAGCATCCTCAGGACATCAAGCATCTAGATCCATCCTCAAAACTAGCTTCACAGTTCAAAATTTAGTCAAAAATTCTTCATGCTTACCCATACGTTATCCAGAGTGTGGAGTGTATATGCCCAGCATGTACACACTAGCATGGTTCATGCTGTATACCAGTAAAATTTCATTCTTTTGCACTCGGTCGACACTCCACATGTCACCTGATCCAAAATTCCAGCATCCCATAGCCAATCATCCCATCTCATATTTGAATTTGATGCCCAAACTTGTACAAAAATTTGGATTTTTGACCTGATCGGGGTTCAAAAAATTGGATAATCTTGGCAAAAATTTGGGCAATCGATACTGAGAACATCTAGAAAATCTACCCTACACGCTGGACTTTTACCCCGCACACTAAGCACATATACTTCACACTGTGTCTACAGCCTAAACCAGCATACCATCACCCATCTACATCCATCAGGGCTCTTTGTCTGCCTTGTGCCAAATCCACAACTGTGTTTAGACTGGTGCATTGTAATTTTCATTATGCAATAATATTGCTACATTTTTGGCTAAGATTTGTTACAGTTTTTGTTCGTTCTTGTTTACTTCTTTTTTACATCCCTACACGTTTACGTCTAGTTCACATTTATTACACCATTTACATATAACCCAGCATATTGCACATTAGCATATGTTAGGGGAAATCCTTGTCTGATCCATGTGCAAACCACCCAAGGTACTCTACCTTCGTTAGTTTCAGTTCACCCTCAAGCGAAGGTAGAGTCTTCTGCGTCTGTCTATGGATCTCTCAGTGTCCTTTTCATTCCAGCTAGGCACTGACAATTTAAGATAGGATAGAAACTGGTGCTAGAAGGAGGACCTGAAACTGCTTAAATTTACTCTGATTTCATACACCTGCCCCCTGTGCTTCTGATCTACCGCCTGGTTTTCTCAGATTTACATTGCTTCAACATTAAATCTAATTTTGAACCTCTCAAATCTTTGTCCTATTCTGTAGCATTCTTATCATCTACACGCTGCCCAACTTACCTGCACGTTGTAGACCCTGTCTACACGCTGCCTAGCTTACCAACACGTTGTAGACCCTGTCTACATGCTGCCCAGCTTACCTGCATGTTGTAGACCTTGTCTACATGCTGTAACCACTTGCAACATGCTGACCATCTTGGCTTTACGCTGATAGTTGCAACTTGCATGCCGTGACCTTAGTTTACATGCTGTGACCAATTTCTATACGTTGGTCATTGAAGCCTGTATGCTAGGACCCAGTCCATGTGTTGTGCAAACAGGCCGCACGCTGCCAACTTAGGTGTACGCTGATAAGCACACCCATTTCATACTTGGCCAAATCCTCACCTGTACGCCTTGACATTGTATCCCTTCCACCTTGCTACATTTACAACCTTTTCATCATGAATACCACCAATACCAATGTTTCAACCAAGTTCATTCCAGATACCGTTGGCCCCACGATGATGCTGATACCCATTATGCAACCCATAGGGGCCCACGGTGATGCTAATCCCCAGGGAGGACCTCGTCGATCTCTCAAACTACAAGGGAAGAATCCATCATTCAATGGTAGAACACAAGAACAGTACAACTTTATATGTGTGAAAATACAAGCTAGCCTGGTAGTAGATCAAACTGAACTGGAGGCTAAGAAACAATATGAACTGAATCATAAGGGAGGACATGAGTTCATCCCCTCCCCATATGACATCATCCCTCTTCCAGAGCACTATTTTGAGCTCATCTCATAGCTCCTCCTAGTAAGGATCCAATCTCTAGATCAGTCCATAGTAAATCCTCAATTAGAGTAGGAGGATGACTTCGTGGCTCAGTCCAAACATGAGGATTCATACCATACTCTCAATCCACACACATATGTGAACCCATTATTTCATCCCTTCATGGGGGAGACTATGTCTCTCCACTCATTTAAAACCACTCAAGCACATGTGCCCCAATAGAAACCATTCACTTTTGTTCCCACTCTCCTAGTGACCAATACCCAATTCAATATACCCATCACCACTATTCCTCCCATTACCATGTCACCCCCTTTCTTACAAATACAACCCCAACAACATCCCCCTCAAACTAATGTGGGAATAAGCTTCCCACCCTAAGTGATCAGGATGCCATATGTGATACCAGCTTCTACATATGCGCACTATATACCATGGATCCAAACCCAAGGAGCACGCTTCACCACTTCAACTCAACAAGTTCAGGGCGTTCCCCCACAAAACATGACCGAGTAGTGGGCTACGACCGATATGCAACCACATCAACCCCCTCACTACAACATACCACCTCCTATAGTTCCATCCATGAACATCCCTCAAGTACAGCAACAACAAGAACAACAACCCTTTCCTTACAATATAGTACCCTTAGTAGCACCTACCATGAATATTCCACAAGCGCGACCTCCAACCACTCAACTTTCCTCTTTCTAGCCCACTGTGCAACAATCTAACTTGTATAAGACACAACATAACCAATCTACTATCTTGCCTAATGTTCAAGACTGGGCTGAAGCCAAAAAACTCATGCAAGAGTTAACTGATGAGGTCAAGTGCCTTAAAATAGCTACCAACGAATAGCTTAAGATAGTATATTTCTATCAAGATGACCCTATCAACTCTTCGGTTCCACCTCTAACATTACCTAAAGGTGTTTTCCTGCCCACGTTAACCAAATACAATGGAGAAATAGACCCTAATTCCCATCTTGTAATGTTTAGACTAGAGTGCATGTTACTAGGCATGGCCACATGCCATCTTGCAAGTGTTCCCCATGTCCCTCACAGGGAGAGCACTTGACTGGTATCGGGCTTTACCCTGAAACTCCGTATCTTCTTTGGAAGATTTATTACACCAGTTCGTTACCACGTTCAAGTATAACTTGAAGCCTGAAGCAACACTTGACGACCTAATACAGGTTAAGCAAGCACTGCTTGAACCTGTTCAAAAATTTATTCAATGGTGGAGTGCTGCCCTCAATGAGCTCCATGAGCCAATCCTAGAGACTTATCTCCTCACTATTCTAAAGGGGGTCATTAATGATTTTGTAAAGTCCAAACTATACTATCTTAATGCACACACCCTTAGCCAAGCATTTGTACAAATAAAGAATATTGAAAAAGTTGCGCAAAATAGTCATGACCCAGCCTATTCAGCCTTTAAAAACCAACATAACAAGAAGGACAAAGCAAAGGCTAATACAACTATAGCAGTAGTAGCAGAAACACAACAAATGAGCATGAGACAACAAGACAAATCGCCTGCTACCCCTACTAACTATGCTAGACCAGCTCCCACTACTACACCCGAACCTTCTACATCCCAAACTGCTATAATAGGTCATGCCAAAAACTTTGAGAGGAAAGATCCCTCCCAATACACACCACTGCCTACGAAGCCTTCTCAACTATTTGACCAACTTTTGAAGGATGGAATGATGAAACACAAGAAGATGTCTCCTGCAGCTATTCAAAGACATGATTGATTCTATGAATTGGTCAAGAATCTAGGCTTGGCCCCACCTAATGAGCCTCCTATCCCAAAAGGCTTTAGGCTCGATAGGTTTTGTGAGTACCATCATCATAATGGGCATGGTACCAATTTTTGTTTTGCCCTAAAACAAGACATTCAATGAATGATAGATAGGGGCGAAATAACTTTTGATGAGTCCAACCCAGTCCAACCGCAAAACCAATCCATGGGCATATATAAGGACCCACTAAATACTAAAGAAGCACCATACATAATTAAAAATATCTATTTGGATAACAAACAAAAAGCACCTAGGATTAACACCATTTATTTAGATAATGAACAACAAACACCTAAGAGACCCTTCGTAGTTCGTATTCCTCTTATTGCACAAGCACCCACACCTCAATCATCATATCCTCCATATAACCCACCTACCCTGCAAAGATCCTATGTCATTTAGATACCCCCATGGTGGCAACCTCTACCATACCACCACAAGACAAACCATACGTAGTGCATGTACCTCCTACCGCTACAACCTCAAACACGCAACCTCTTACCCGACCCACTCCCTATGTAGTCCGGGTGCCACCTGTGGTTGCGACTACAAAGCTACAACCCCCAACAAGACCAACTACATATGTTGTCAAGATACACAAACATCCTAATAACCATCAACCTTCCATTCCAGAAACACAAAATAGACCAACCCCGTATGTTGTTAGGATGCCTAGGCAACTTGACACTCAACCACCTTCAACCGCCCGATCGTAACCCCATCCTACTCCATATGTCATATAGATTACAAAGCAACCCGATGTTTAGAAACCAAATGTTCCCCAGTGCCACACACAGGAACGCTTGGCAGATAGGCTCACATAGGAACGATTAGAGAAAGAACGTCAACAGCTTACCTTAGGACTTCCCAAGCCTACTACATTAAGTGCATTACCCATGACATCACCTAATAATGAACCGAACACAAGCTATAAGGGAGAATTATCAAGAATACATGATACATCCAAATCAACGGTTATGGAAGAAAACGTCAAACCAGCTATACATGAGATAAAACTGTTGGGCCCGATGGACCAAGTAACCACTAACAAGCATGCACCTAACGGTAAAGAGTTAGCAACATCCCTAACATAGGTCACGTAGGCACTTAAACATAAAAACACTTCATTAAGCCTATATGACCTGATGTTAAATTCTCAAACTCATCGCGAAGCCCTAGTATGCATGTTGACATCGATCCCGGTAAGCGAAGACTTACCTCCAAATGAACCGTCAATTCATGCAGGAATGTATTCACTTCAAGGATCGACTTCTAAATCACTAGGCTTCCACACTAACAACATCAAAATTGATGAGTAAATAGGAGAAGTGACAACTACATCTATGTTCATAACGATACAAGTAAACCAATTCAAAATACATCGAGTGCATGTAGATGACGGAGCCTCCACAAACGTAGTATCCTATCCCGTTATCAAACAATTAGGGCTTACAGAACTAATTAGACCAACCTCCACAACATATTTAAAATTGTTTAGTGGATCACGCGTAGTAGTAAAAGGCACCATAACTTTAGACTTTATAGCAGGGGATTAGTTCCCCACATCTGCTAACTTTGTTGTCATCGACAAAATGCCAGGGTTCAATTTAATATTAGGAAGACCCTAGCTGGCCCAACTCAAAACAATCTCTTCCCTCATACACCAAGAGATCCACCTACCTTATGAAGGTGGTGAAATCGCTATACATAGGGAGGCTGCTACACCTACCATCTCGTCACATACAAATACAAATCAAGGCTCGGAGGTTAATTTTGAAGAGCCTAAACAGTATGACAGAAAGCAAAAACAAAGTTGCACATGACCAGTAGACAATGATCCATCAGACGTAAAAGAAACTTCGCCTAGCATAGAAACACCTGAACCTGAAACTGTGCATATACCACCTAACCTAGAAACTACAACAAACATTGAAACTACTGAACATACGGAAACACTAGAAGACACCAACATAGAACTTGCTCCATCAGACGTCCCTTGGGCTGAATTACCGTTCAACGTGATCAGCGAAGGGGACGCTGAGTACAGAATCATACCTACCAGCGTCACTCCTAACATTAAATTAGGAAAAATCAAAAAATTACTAAAATGTTAAACTACATCCATCGTCCGAAATAACGTTAAACTATCACATGTCTGTAGCGACATAAAACTAGCCACAGCTAGAAATGGCTGGTTTACTAAGAAACCCACCAGTATCACTAGAAACTTCTCTTGTTTACATATGGCCCGAAATGGCCTAGCCATGGCCAGAAATGGCCAGTTTACCAAGAAATCCACCAGTATCACTAGAAACTTCTCTTGTTTACATATGGCCCAAAATGGCCTTAAACTAGTACACATGGCCCAAAATGACCTTAAACTAGTATATGGGGCCTGAAATGGCCTTAAACTAGAACATCAAGACTACAGTCGATCATGAATTTAAATTGAGACACATATGCGCATGGCTCAAAATGCCCTCAAACTAGAGCATGTTCTTACATTTCTTTTTTCTCAAATCAAGTTTGCAATTTGAATTTATGCTTACCTTGTTGTATTATCAGATTTCCTTCGTATTCCTCCTTTTTACACGATTACACTTCAATTACAATTACATTCCTACTTCTATTCCCACTTCGTGCATTACACTTAAACAAAAAAATGAACCAAAAATGTTTTACATTGCTGCATTGTGTTTACATTCAATCCCAAAAGAATAAAAAAATTTGCACTTCAAATCTACACTTATCAGTGTTCAAACAAACTCAAAATTTAGAAAAAAAATGCATAATAGAAAAATCAACAAAAAATATTGTATAAATGTATCAAATTCAAATTACAACTTAGCGCCATGGCACCACACAATACATAGATCATATACATAATCATTTTAACAATAAAAACATCAAATTGAAACTAGGCATCAAATCCAGGAGGAGCTTGATCTTCAGGCTCCTCCACATCATCTTGCCCCAGTCCACTGGGGCCACCTTCTTGGCCACCATCATCGTCGTGACTCTGTAAGAGGTAAATGAAAATAATTAATAAAGAAAGATGACATTTTATGCTAAAAAATAATAAGCAAAATTGACAAATCTAAATGACTTATCAAAGAAGATCCTCGTAGACCAAACTCCAGCCGACGAAGGATTTCCTCTTCAGGGACACTTGTCCAGTCGGTTCCATCAAGACCCAGATCAATGTTGGCCAAGGCCTTCCCTTTGTCCACCATGGACCAAGTGGGACATTTAAGATGAAAATTGCACATAGAAACGTCCCCCAAAAGCTATGGTAATAACCCTCTTGGGAGACTCCATCTCTACCATAGTATGCCTAGTGAAAGTATCAAATGAAGATCGTAGGCCTAAACCCTCTAGAAACATTTCCAGCTTACACTTCTCTATGGATTTCTCCTTTAATGATTTTTTATAATGATACTTGTGCTTCTTTTCATCTTGATCCCATTTCCGCACCTTAGATGCAAAAGCTTTTCAATCCTAGCACTTGAGATTTAGTAAGTCTATTTGTGCCTTATGCTCTGCTAGCTCCCAAGTCATAGTTACTTGGCAATTCAATAAATTCTAATACCTAGTATCAGTAATATCAGAGGTTCGCCAAGAACAATCACCTGTCAACCTTTCTGAAGAAAACTCATAGCGTGGCTTAAAGTCATCTCGTTCTACTATTAGCCTAGCAATCTCCTTTTCCCCCGCCTGAATTTGCAACCATAGTTTCTCGATGGAACGCCTACAAGTCCAAAGAGACCTGGAATTCTGCACAAGACATTCTGCTGCCTCATCATAGATATGTCTTGGCACTTGCTCAATGCTTGATGGTAGTGCAGGCAAACTATTAATACAAGTGGCCTCAGATGGATCCCACTTCAGCTTAGTCCCTATCCACATGAGAAAAATACATATTAGACATCGGGCAGTAGAAATAGATACGAAAACAAAAGGAATAAAAACACTTAAGACAAATATACCTATTTCAGGGTGAGCTTGTTGGATGCGATCAACTACCTCATCAATGATACCAAGGACAAAATCCATTTTACTTGGCATTTCGATCCAAGTAAATGGTTCATGTGTAGGAGATGGGTCAACTTTGACGACCATTTCCATAGGAGTCTTCATCGTAGGTAATTCCAAGCGGACATTAGGAATCATCCTAGCTTCATCATCTTTACCTCGTAATAGCAAAAACATAAAATTAAAACTTTGAATAATAGAAAAAACAATTCAAGAGTCAAATAAACAAAAGAAGGATAGCACACCGAAATCTTTGTCTTCTTCCCAATTTGGAGGATCACCAAGGTCTAACCTTCCTCTAATGAAACCATCAAACATCTCATCAACTCCATCCTAATCATCAATCTAACCCTTTTCTATGGTGTTTCCCTCTTGCTCTTTTTCTTCATTCCTCAAAGGGGCAGGGACTTCCATTTCATCACTGCCCGTGTCGCCCTTCTCATCTAAGTTCATTGGAACTTCTTCCTCCTCAACAATCGATGCTAACACCTCCCTTCTTACTTCAGGAGTTGGCTCTGATGAAGTTCATAAGCACAACATTGAATAAATGACATTCAAGAATCAACGATAGCTCCAGATAAATGGCCAAAAAATAATAATGATAATAAAATGGGCATAAATGAGCGAACTAGGCTTACTTACCTTGGACTGGCATTTTAAACTGTATACATTTCACCTTGGGTTCATGTATAGCTAGAGCGACCCCTCTAGAGTGCTTAGGTGTTTGAACTTTGGATTTTTCCTTCCTGATTATTTCCTTGATCACCCGATCAACTCTCCTAGTAGTATAGGGCACATCACCTAGTTCCGACCCTATGCTGTCACGCATATGAATTGAATGACCAGATGATCCCTCTGTTGTAACAAAAACCAATTCATCAATCCCCTCAAGTGCATCTAGAGACTTGGTCACCTCAAGTAAGTGGTGAATCCATGGGCGAGATAGTTGGTTATGATCCCTTAACACATACTTGTTACCCACGTGAAAAACTAGAAATTTGGCTAGTCGGCGCAACTAATAGGCAAAGAATGCAAAGGTGAAGTGGGACTGCACCTCAATGTTCAAATGCAACCTCACTATCTCCCTGTGGAAACCTAAAAGTAAGAACTACGCCCAATTATGACGTACGCCAGTCTCCAGAATCGTGCGCATCATGCGCATGAGTTCTACCCCAAAAGTCCTCACTTGGAATAGGGACTTGGGAAACACTTGCACTCTGAACAGGGGGTACAGCTCATTGACTTTAGTCACTTTTGATTTTCCCTACATAGGGAATCCCTTAGTGCCTTTAAGAATGCCCAACTAGTCGTCCAATTCATGGACAACATGGATCTCTTTTTGCGCTTGATCCAAAATCACTCTAGCCCCCATCTGCCGGTAGACCGAAGAGGTCTGAAAAGAACTCCGCCGACAGATGGAAAACTACTTTAACTCCCTTTATGTGAGTGCTATAATAAGTAATAGCTTCATTGAAAGAATCAATGATCGTGATCATCTCTATCACAGAGACATCAGGACTTACATCAGTAAATAACTCCATGAGGCCGGCATCACTTAAACAACTGATAATATGTGGTGATGCCTTATCACATAGCCATCGTTGTGCATTGTCGATCTCCCCAAATTTCATGGCCAAAGAGCTTTCAATCTACTTGGTTGTGATAGTGGCTCCACCAGGGGGAACATCCACTGTACGCACAAGGTAACACCATGGAGTCAATATAACCAATGATGTAGCAGAACAAACAATTTGTGGCATCAAAACTACCGTTACTTACCATTAGACAGTGGATTCAGATCGTTAGGAGCCAAATCAGCATCACGTGGGAAAATAGGCCCATTACGAGACCAATCGCCATGTAGCCATCCTCGAGCCTCACATTGTACAAAGACCCTGAAGTATTGCTTGTGGAAGTAGGCAATTTCACTTTTAGTCTAGGCTAACACAACACCACAGAGAGTGGGGCCTGCCATGAATGCCTCTAAGGCAGTATGAGCTAATGCAATTCTATCATCATCTATACACACTCCTTCTTTATCGAATTGAGGCCTGCAAAGAGACGATGGTCAAAAACATAAACTGAACAACCTTACCTTCCTACCCTGTACACCATTCCAGAAGGATTCTAGAACAAAGTATGTGCACGAGCGGCTAGGAATAGAGTGCTATTGATGTGGTGAAGGCCATTTGATAGTAAGTCCCATACATTCAATAGTGGATAGGTAGATCTGGGTCCTCCAAAGGGACCATCCTCAATCGTGAGCGATCCCTCGTCGATGTCCTCCATGAAAGCTACTATGCCATTCGAAGATCCTGGTAACATAGTTTCAAGCACGATCTGTGCTAAATGTTCAATCAGGTGGGACCATATTACCATGTTGAACCTTTCTAGCATGAAGGGAAGAAACTCATTGACACCCGTCCTGAACCATACTCCATTTCGATCAACAATCATATCAGGAGTAGGTTCATTAGAATCGATAGGCCCAAACCACGCCAGAACCCCAACAAGCTCCACCACTAGGAGGAAAGGATTAGAATCCCTGCAAGTATTTGAAAACCATGGTAAATCAGCTATATAAGAAATAAAGTTCACCTTAGGGACCAAAACTTGGAAAAGCTACTTTTCTTAATGCCCAGCGTGCAGACCCTACATGCTGCAAACCCCAGCGTCCAGACCCTGGATTCTACACATCTAGGTGTGCAAACCCTACGCTGGAATTCCAGCATGAGAGTCCTTCACGCTGGAATGTGAACACACTAACCCTGCATGCTGAGTGTGTTGGCCCCATCCTTTACACTACAGAAACATTTATGCTACAGAAACATTCACGCTACAGAAACCTTTACGCTATGGAAACATTTATGCTACGCAGTGGGAAAAATCGATAGGAACAGTACACAAAAAATAAAATTTTTGACAAAGGATCAGAGTATACCAACACGTTGATCTAGACCATGATGGAATCAGGGGCTTGGGTAGGAACTGGAGCATCACGTCACTCTCCTTGGTGAAAGTCAAGCTAGGCTCCTTCCTCCCCTGGCCTTCTACTTGCTTACCCTTGCCCATCGCTGCGTTCACGCTGAACCCTGAACCTTACATTCACACCATGTATAACCCTACACGCTGAGGGTTCTGATTCTCCCTTCATGCTACGTTCATGCTAGAACACCAATCCCTTGCAAACTGAGGGCTTCGTTCCTCCTACATGCTACAAACCCCAACGTGAAGACCCTGCACGTTGCGGGTTCCGTTTGAATGTACACACTAAACCCTTCAGTCAGACTTTTCGTGCCCTAACCTACATCGCCCCTGCTACCTCCTTTGCGATATTCCTATGCCTGTCTCCGCCCGTACCACCTGAGCTTTGTCCCTGCGCCACGCTATACTAGATCTTACGCTGAGTGTACGTTCATGCTACAATTTCGCCCACATTCATGTTGTCTTAGAGTTAACTTTGATGTTTACACTTGTTCACCATTTTATGCACTACCACATGGCATACGCCGCCCCATGGAAATTAGTGTATGAGTATTTTATTTGGACGAAATAGAACAAAATAAACAAAAAATAAAAAATAAAAATAAAATAAACACAATGATTAGCCAAAATGCAAATACACATGAATGAAACCAGAGGTAAAGATAATTATATACTTGGCTAACCATTACCCATATAAATTCTTCTCTTGCACAACATACTCTTCATCTAGCAGTCTCATATCAGGTAATGATTACAAACTGTACAATCAACCAGACATCATAAACAAACAGCACACGGCCCGGTAAGGCCTTAAACTATCACAAACAGCCTGGTAAGGCCTTAAACAGCCGCAAACGGCCCAGTAAGGCCTTAAACTACTATGCATCCAGGTATGACGATAAACTACCATTGCATACCTTGGTCCAGTTTAAATGTATAAGTTACTTACATGCGATAATAACCAACCACCTTGTTGACATTTCTTGGTTTATTTTGGCAGGAGCAAACATCATGGATAGAAAGTAACTATTCCTGCCACTATCTATCAATGGACCGCATGGAACGATCAAATGAGAAATCAACATAAATTCTATCGACTTAGGTCCATCAACAGAAGACACATTTGTAGCCTCAATGCAACAAACATTAGACAGCTATGAAGGTATGACAAAATCTCTAGACATAGAAGTTGATAGCATCACTGAAGACCCTTTAATTGAAATCACCATAACTATGCCTGATGGTGAAGTTAAGTTATTAAAATTGAGCTCACTATTACAACCTCAACTTGCTAAGAACATGGAACACGTGCTTTGAGAAAACATGAAAGCATTTGTTTGGTCTTACAATGACATGCCTGGACTAGATCCTTGCATAGTCCAACACAACATTATACTCAATCCCAAGTTAAGGCCAGTGAAACAAAAAGCACGTAAGGTTAAGCCTGAGGTAGCATTGGTAGTCTACAATGAAATCACCAAACTTTATCAAGCTGGATTCATTCGGGCAGTTGACTATGTTGACTGGGTATCCAACATGGTCATTATCTGAAAGAAGAACAGGAGCATTCACCTATGTATTAACTTTCGAGATCTTAACTTAGCAACCATAAAAGATAATTTCCCTTTACCTAGTATTGATCAACTAGTTGATTCAACCACTAGGCATGCACTCTTATCTTTTATGGATGGCTTCTTGGGAAACAACCAGATCTGGATTAATCCCGAGCATCAACTCAGAACAACCTTCATGATGCCATGGGGGACATTTTTTTATACAATGATGCTCTTCAGTTTAAAGAATGCCAGTGCTACATATCAGTGAGAGATGACCTTCATCTTTAGTGATTACATCCACCACTCACTCAATGATTATGTAGACGATATAGCTGTTAAATCGAAGATACAAGAGCAGCACATACAGGACTTAGACTTGGTACCCAAGCGTTGTTTAAAATACGAGCTTAGACTGAACCCAAATAAATGTGTCTTTAGGGTCAAATTAGGCAAAATGCTGGGATTCATAGTTTCAGAAGCAGGAATTCAAGTGAACCATGATATGGTGAAGGCTATTACAAACCTAAAACCACTAAGCAACCTTACCAAACTTCGAGGTCTACAAGGTAGATTACAGTTTATTAGATGCTTCATAGAAAAACTGACCGACAAGTTAAAACCCATGAACCATTTTCTACGCAAAAATGTACACTTTCAATGGACCCCACAATGCCAGGAATCTTTTGACAATACCAAAACGACACTGGCTCAATTACTGACAGTTTATCCACCTCAAAATGATAAACCATTCTACATCTACCTTGCCACATCGGACTCATCAATTGTGTCTATCTTTGCCAGAAATGAGATGATGGAACCGAAGTTCCTGTTTATTACTTAAGCCATGCATTTGTAGCCCATGAGAAGTAGTACAACGAGGTGGAGAGGTCATGTTTAGCCCTTATATTTTCCTTAAAGAAATGGTGACATTACCTCTTCCACAACCAAGTCAATATAATCTGCAAAGATAATGTGCTCAGAGCCATCATAGGTAACATTTACAAATCAAGTAGGATAGCTTCTTGGAAAGCCATGATAGCTAAATTTGACCTACACTACATAGCACAGTCATTAGTTAAGGGTCAAGCTATAGCAAATTAGATGATAGTATCACCAATGCATGACCAAGCGACAATACAACCAGAGTTCCTGGATGAACATGTGAGTGTAATAGACATAGTGCCCAATGACTACAATGCCATTTTGAACTTTGACGGAGCATCCACCTCTCAAGGGGGAAGTGCTACCATCATTATCACCTATCCCTCCAGGGAGATCCAACCCTTTGCTTATTGTTTCAATTTTCACTGTACCAACAATGTAGTAGAGTATGAAGGTCTCCTTAGAGGTCTCATAGCAGCACTAGCTTTCTACATCACACAACTCGTAGTTAGAGGTGACTCAAAGTTAGTTCTAAATCAAGTGACAGATGTTTACGCATGCAAAGCACAACACTTACAATCATATTGTGATTTGAATAAGCATTTGCTGAAGCGATTCAAAAACATAGATGTAAAACATGTTTCTAGAAATGATAACACCATTACAGATGCACTAACTACGTTAGCCCTAAACTTAGTGCCAAACATGTTCCACACGTTGCCTAGTTCCATAATCAGTTATGCTAAACCCATAACTGATACTCTCGATGAATTACCAATTACATCCATTAGTACAACATACATAGTAGAATGGTATGATGACATAAAAGAGTACCTTCTACACGATGAAGCACCGCAACATCTAACAAATGCACAAAAGGACGTAGTACAAAAATGTTCTTGACAGTATGCATTGGTGGACAACACATTGTGCCATAGATGCTACGAAGGTATCCTGTTGATGTGCATTAGTAGCATGGATGGCCAGACCATCGTGGAGCAAGTACATGAAGGACTCTACGGGGGGCACATAGCACCCAAAGCAATGGCAACCAAAATAGGGCGTTTAGGGTACTATTGGCCACACATGGAGTATGAATGTGTCTCCAAGGTCAAAACATGTGATACTTGTCAAAAGCATGGTACATGTCCCACCCAATGAATTGCATACAACTCAAATCACATGGCCTTTCCAGAAATGGGGGTTAGACATCATTGGACCAATAAATCCCCAATCTTTAGTGAGGCATAGCTTCATCATAAACACAACTGAATATTTCACAAAATGGATGGAAGCTATCTCTGTCAGAAAGATTGCATCAGAACAAGTATGCAGCTTTATCCTGGAAAACATCATGACCCGCTTTGGCATCCCGATGACCATCATTACTAATAATGGACCACAATTCAATAGTATCAAAACAAAAACCTTCTATGATAGCTTAGGCATTAAACATTGATTCTCATCCCCATATTACCCTCAGAGCAACGGACAAGTAGAAGCCACGAATAAGATTGTTATCTTGGTGCTGAAGAAGATGCTTACCCAGAGCAAGACAAGATGGCACGAATAGTTAGTATACGCATTATAGGCTTATCGCACCACACATCGGACATCCATAGGTAAAACTCCATATAGCCTTTTTTATGGTTCCAAGGCTATTTTACCTTTGGTGTTGCAAGTACCATCTTTAAGGATCACACTCTTCGGACTTGTCGATGAGGGTCAAAACAATGACTTGCGCATTGTTGACTTGGACTTGGTGGAAGAGGAACGCACATGTGTGCTCAATTGGATTGAATGGTACCAGAAACAAAAATGACGTCGCCATCAACAAGACATTCAAAGGCACCCGATCAAAGAAGGTGACCTTGTACTTAAGGCAGTCCGTGAACATGCAGACAAGTTCGCAACAAACTAGGAAGGGTCCTACTTGGTCACCAAAGCATACGAAAATGGAGCATTTAAGCTAGCTTACATGAATGGTAATGAGCTCGCTCATCCAACAAAGCACCTATACCTCAAACCATTTCACATCTAAACATCTTAGGTATGCGCACATCCTGGAATCATGATGGTAAATTGATACCACAGAACGTCCTGGAATCATGATGGTAAATTGATACCACAGAACGTCCTAGAATCATGATGGTAAAATGATACCATAGAATGTCCACAATGACAATAAACTAGCACCTGTCCGGTAAGACATTAAACTGCCACAGTTATGTTCACCAAAGTCCACTAAGACTATAAACTGGTTTGCCTCTCCACAGTTTGCCAAGACTATAAACTAGAAATGTATCATCCACTATGAAGCTAAACTGGAAATGTACAATAGGTTATGATATAAAAATAACCCATGATAGTTCTCTATGACTATAAACTGGCAGCTTCATCTCTAACCTCTTGATCTATAGCTGCATTCAAACTTCATTAGAGTCACTGCCTCACTCATCATCAATTGATCCTAACAACATTGCTTCCATTCATATTCAATGCCTGAAATCTCATATGGTGCCTTTGTTTCATCAGTTTCTATTCAATTTTAAGCTTACTCACTCACTCGTTGTTTTTTTATCTTCTTGGAGTTGTGTTTGCCGGATGACACCCAGTGGTGCCCGTACATGGATACACTTCATCACGGTGACAAGGTGCCACATTGTTTCTAAAACATGCAACTAGGTTAATCAATTTTTTCAAAAGTACATTCCCAATTCCCAATACATTCTCCATTTCCCTAACAATCTCGTTCCCCTTCCTACCCGGCTACAATTCCCAGATACACCTAGTACACCCCAAAAATTTGATCATATTGTTTCATGCCACGACACTCTCAAGCAGTTACAGGACACAACACGACACATGAGCATGAGTGTAAAATTGAAAGAATGCTCTTTTCAAAAAAAAAGGAGGAACCAAAAAAATGAATGAAAATTAAAAAAAAAAGAAAATGAAAAAGAAAATAAAAAAAAGAGCAAAGAGCAAAATGAACCGCAAGCCCTTAGCACTTCTCATACAAGCCCTAGGTGGAAAGGCAGTGGTCTTAGAAAGAACCATTTGTGTCTCACGCCATCATGTTTCACCTCACTATGTGGCTTTGGCTATTGAACAATGGGTTCCCTTGGACACTCCACAAGGGTCCTGTTTCTCCAAAGAACACATCATCTCATCACGTGGCTTTGGTTGTGATAATAAGTTCTCTTAAACCTAATACGAGAGTCTTATTCCTCCAAAGGACACACACCTCAGNGGCACTTCCCATACAAGCCCCAGGTGGGAAGGCAGTCGTCTTGGAAAGAACCATTTGTGTCTCACGCCATCATGTTTCACCTCACTATGTGGCTTTGGCTGTCGAACAATGGGTTTCCTTGGACACTCCACAAGGTTCATGTTTCTCCAAAGAATGCATCATCTCATCACGTGGCTTTGGTTATGACAATAAGTTCTCTTAAACCTAATACGAGAGTCTTATTCCTCCAAAGGACACACACCTCAGGCCTTGGTTCCAAGTCTACCAAATATTGGCCATCAACAAGGAACAACATGAATTATCTACACAAAGATGAACACTCCTCTTCCACACCAGCACAATCCCTTGATTAATTCCAAATCCCCTAGACATGATCTCAAAACTTCATTTCCCAATCCCAAGTACTTCTGAACACGGTGCGAGGACGTCTGGCCAAGTGTCAAAGGACGATGTCACTAAGTTACCTATGGTGTTTTGTACTTCTTTGTTAATGCCTCTTAGGTCGATTCCTAAAAGTATCAACAAAGAGGGGACAATGAAACACCACAAAAATTTTGGCTAACATTTTTAGATAGAAATTGAGCTAAGTCATGTTGGTCCCTGGCATGACCAAGCTTGAAAGCCTTAAAAACAACATCAAACGGAGCAACAATTGAACAAGCAAGAGTTCCCTGAGATCCATTGGAGACTACATCAACATCTAGCAACAAGAACTATAGGTTTCAAACTCAAAACACTTAGTTTTGACTAAGTATACTTCGTGCACATAGGCCTGCATGCCCAGCGTACAGCTCAGCGTGCAGCAACTTTTGAGCCCAAAAAATGAGTTCAAACATGTTGGAATCAAGCGTCTGGACCCCCCAAGACCTTTCTAAGGGTTCCCAATAGCTCTTAGGCACTTGAAATTCAATTTTTTGGCTCTAAATAATGGATTTTCATGCCTACACATTGGCCTGCACGCCCATCATCCATGCCCAGCGTGTACCATCATAGGCAGACCAAAACAGACACTCAGAGCATGATTTTCATAGGAAATCAACTCCTAGAGGTATGGAAATTATTAAGCATCATCCTGGGCTCCCAAAAAACAAGTTTTGGCATTGAAAAGTGGCACTTTCATGCTTATATGCTAGCTTGCACACCCAGTATGCAGCCTAGCATGTACCAATTTGAACAAGGTTGATTGGGCATTTTAGGCACAATTTTGACATGGAGTCAGCCCTCAAGGAATGGTCAATGAATCTACAAGTTCAAAAGCTCTAGAAACATCAATTTTAGGCATCAGAAGGGTCATTTCTGGCCCTGCATGTCCAATGTGTACACTTTTGGAGCCTCCTAAAACCCTATCAAATCAAGGTCAAAAGAGCCCAAAATCAATAGGAAGCATCCTCAGGACATCAAACATCTAGATACATCCTCAAAACTAGTTTCACAGTTCAAAATTTGGTTAGAAATTCTTCATTCTTACCCATATGCTATCCAGCATGTGGAGTGTATACGTCCAGCGTGTACACGCTGGCATGGTTCATGCTGTATACCAGAAAATTTTCATTCTTTTGCACTCGGTCAATGCTCCACATGTCACCCGATCCGAAATTCCAGCATCCCATAGCTAATCATCCCATCTCAGATCCGAATTTAATGCCCAAACTTGTACAAAAACCCAGATTTTTGACCAAATCAGGGTTAGAAAATGTGGGGAATCTTGGTAAAAATTTGGGCAATCCACACTGAGAACATCTAGAACACCCATCCTACAGGCTAGATTTTGACCCCACATGCTGAGCATATAGCCTTCATGCAGTGCCTGCAGCCCAAACCAGCATACCATCACCCCTCCGTATCCACCGAGGCTCTACGTCCGCCTTGTGCCAGATCCACAATTGCGTTTAGACCAATGCATTGTAATTTTCATCATGCAATAATATTGCTACATTTTTGGCTAAGATTTACTATATTTTTTTTCATTCTTGTTTATCTCTTATTTACATCCCTACATGTTTACGTTCTGGTTTACATTTATTACACCGTTTACCTATAACCCAGCATATTGCACATTGGCATACGTTCGGGAAAATCCTTGTCTGATCCGTGTGTGGACCACCCAAGGTACTCTACTTTCATTAGTTCCAGTTCGCCCTCAAGTGAAGGTAGAGTCTTTTGTATCTATCTTTGGATCTCTCATTGTCTTTTTCATTCTAGCTGGGCACTGACAATTTTAGATAGTACAACATGCATGACTATTTTTGGTGATTTTTGACAAGAAAGGGTTTTGTGGAGGCCATGGTTGTGGCAATGGCTAGAGCAACTATAGGTGGAAAGGCCATGGGTCTCCACTAGGGTCACATATAGGGCTAGGTTTTTTTTCTATGAAGGGAAAATGCAAGACTCTATAAATTTCTTTTTCAAAAATTTTGGGTTCCATAGTGTGGCGGGCAAGGATAGAGTTGGGATTGGGGCTTGGTAGCGATGACTAGGGAAAATTGACCACACACATGAGGTTCTATAGAAATTTTTTATTTTGTTCTTTGTCTTTATGCATGTGAGGCCATGGTGAGGGTACCTACAGTGGCTAGGATGGCCTATTGCAAGGAGGGATGCAATAGAGAATTTTGCTATTTTTGTAAATTTTGAAATGTATGCAAGGCATGTGAGGTGGGATGAAGGAATTAGTAGAAACCAGGGCAACTTGCCATAGGGCTAGGGGCATGGCAAGGGATTTTCCCTCTGATCTATTTTTTTTTCATTTTTTGTCACCGAAAGTGTTGCTATGACTACAACTGTAAATCTTGCTACTATGGTTGGGGCTAGGCAAGCTGGCTGCTGTGAATGTAGTTAGTGGAGCGATGTATGTCTCCATGGTAGGGCATGATGTGCAGCAAAGAGGAGAGCATTGGGGTAGTGGCCAAACCTTGATTCATTGGCCACAACCAAGACTACGCTTCCATCTTGGAGATGTAGTTGATGTTAAGTGTTCATTGAAATTACCCCTGATTAATTGATAGTCTCTTGTTTAGAATATGCTTTGTGAGGAGTGTAGCTAGGAGTTACAAAATTTTTTGCTACCTAGGACTATGCTCGTTGGTCTCCAAATTGTAGTCATTGTAAGCTAGAGTTAGAAAAAAATCATGGATGATGCTCCCAAAGTAACCCAGAGTTGGAAAGAATTTGCAGCTTTTCAAACTATGCTGCTCAGAGTTAATTTTTTTTTAAAAAAAAAATTGTGCAAAATGTTAAACTTGTGAAATATAGAATGCTAATGCTAAATTTCCAAAATGTGTAATCTATGATGCTAAATGTGCAAATGTGCAAAAAAAATTCTAATGCTATGTGAAATGTATTGTACCTTAGTGAGTAATAGGCACATCAAATGTATATGTTGATGTCTTATACCTATGGGCCCATAAGGGGCCCTAAGATATTTTTTCTAATCCTATGCTATTTTATGTTAATTTTTTGTCAAATTTCATTTAGTGTATACTAACACTTCATTGGTTACTTTGTAGTTGCAGAGTGCTGCTAAAGCCTATCCTAGTCATCGTGGAGCTTGTTGGCATTTTGTATTGCATGAACGAGCTTGTACCCAACACACCTGTGATAGATATGTAGGTGGATTATTAAGTAGTGTGGTTCTAGCCAGGGGCACATGAGTTCCTAGTATTCCTACTATAGCACTTCATTGTGATGATGTGGTAACACTTAGCGATAGAGGCTACACGTGTCATCATTGAGACATTACTACCTGGGGCTAACTGGGACATATTAAGGTTTATGTCCAATGAGCCCATTAGTGGTGATGAAGGAGTAGGTGGTTTGGGAAAAGGTCTTAGGGATGCTTGATGATTATACAATATTTGGTAGATGCCAGAGTTCTCTTACTACAATAAGAGAAACACACTCTTTGTTGCTCTCTGTGTGCATACTTTGTTTCGGAACCCACTTGGAACTATATATTGTGCTAGAGGGTAATTGCTATTATGATTTTTTCTTTGTATTATTTGCCATTAGCTCATGCTATGTTTGCTAACTACTAACTGCTCATGCTTAATGCTAGATTTAGAGTTTATGAGTAGGGTCTCCATGATGAGGAAGAGGCTCTTGCCTTGACTCGTACCACCCTAGAGGTTTTTTCTTCTAGTTCAAACATTTGGAAGGTTGTCTTTGAGAAGTTGGAAATTGATCTAAGGGATTATCCTATCTGGTACCTAAGGGTATTTGAGCAGTGCAAGACCCATGATTAGCTAGATGAGCTTAACCTAGAGGAGATGCTTGCATCACCACCTCCATATCACACACCATTTATTCCACATAAGTGAAACACCGTGAAAATTACGGGTCGGCCTCAGGCGAAGATTCGTAATTTGAGCGAGAACGCGCCTCAAATTTGTCTAAGGACAAGTTTACGCTCCATCACGCACGGCAGCGTGATGAGCGTAATAAGCTCCAAGACAGTTGACGGCAAATTTGTCCAAGGATAAGTTTACGCTCTATCATGCACGGCAGCGTGATAAGCGTAATAAGCTCCAAAACAGTTGAACATGCCTCGAATTTGTTCAAGGACAAGTTTACGCTCTATCATGCACGGCAGCGTGATAAGCGTAATAAGCTCTAGGACAGTTAAAGGAAAAATCCAGAGAAACACGACGGGTTGATACTTGTTTTTGCAGTGCTTAAACAACTGATCTTTACGCGCGTTACGCGACGATGCGTGCTCGTGCGTAGGTCAGAATGCAAGTGCGCGCTCATTACGCTTCGTCACACATAGCTGCGTGATGAGCGTAAGTTACACTTTGATTACACTTCACCACGCGTAGCTACGTGGAGAGTTTATTTTACATTTACGCTGCGTCACGCACAGTTCCTTGATGAGCGTAAAACAAGCTTGAGCGCGTTGTTGTTACACCAAGATTGCGCTCATACACGCAACACAACGCGAATGAGCGCAAACGCAGCCGAGACATGCCTACCATGGACCTGCTCTTTACACGCACAGCACGCAAATAAGCATGTTGTGCGTAGTCGCAGTTCGACTCAAAAGAATTGCATCAACAAGATCCGTGACATTCGGGCCCACATCATCAGGGTTGCACGTGTCGCGGCCTATAAATACTCCGGCTGATACATATACAAAGGAGGTCAAAGATTAAAAAAAGGCAAGTCGACAAGTTAACAGAGCACCAGAGCACTTATCGCTTTTCGTTGGCAGCAAATCAAGAGGACAAGAGCATTTTCTGAGCAAGGGAACACTGATCGCCCTGAACAGAGAAACAAGAGCAACCTCTTGGTAATCGCTGCAAATACCATCCTTTAGCAGGAACAGAACACAGCGCGCCCGAGCCCTAACAACAGATCTATCTGAAGCAAAGAAGCAGAATGGGAATTGCAGAGTCGTCTCACCCAGTTAGCAGGTTCTATCGGTCAAAAGATCGACAGACTTCAGAGCTTGACCATTCCTGCACCTAAGCTTTGGCCTACAAGGTAGATCAGACTTCTGTCCAGACAGTTTTCTTGTTGTTTTGTGCTCATTTTTGTACCCAGTTGTTGGGGGTTTTCTCCCATTGTAACGTAATATACACACAAGCATACATGGGGTCCGGCATTGAAACATAGATCTTTGATCTTTGCGATTTACACATTTTTTCTCCCGATTAGCGTCTTTTCGGTGCTTTGGCGTTATCCTCGCAGCGATTCACCTACGTCGTTTTCCTCCCGTTTTACGATCTCTTGCACCAAATCACAGCACGCAAAAATATATAATCATCATCATTTTTACTGACCTGTAAGTCCCTGTCTGATCGACAAGACCGTTCAGGGCACCACAGATTCGTTTTTCTAGCTTAGCCCTCGCGCGGATCCGTGGTAAAAACTGTGTACACGGAATTTCGGTCAGTATTTCCAGCTGCCGACATTTTTCGTCGTAACAATAAGCGTTTATCATTTTTTTCTTGTGCTTGCTCATGTATGCCTGCTGATTTACCTTTTTCCTTTATGTGATGTTAACATTATTTTTGCCCTTTTTTGCAGCTATAGTTGCTTCAAGAGAAGTGACGATGGTCACCATAGGTTGCACTAAGGCTACCCTCATCATGAAATATGGTGATGTGGAGGGAGGGGGGGTGGGGGGGGGTAGCATTGGTTATGCCACCAAGCCTCAAAGGTGTTGAAAAGTTAGCTCACATGTGCTAGGTTGATGGAACTTTTCTTGGCCCTTAGCTCAAGAATCTTGGGGGTTGAAATGGTCATCATCATAGACTCCTTTAGCAGTGATGTCTACCACTTTGTCACCAATGTGTGTGGTGTGAGGGTAGTTCTAGACCTTAACAAGGCCTTCTTCACTGACCTCTTTGGCCTCCCCACTGATGGCCCAGTGGTCATTGACAAGGTCAATAGGGAGTTGGATCGCAGAGGAGAGATTGAGGGTTGGTTGGGAGTCACTCAATTTCACAAGGGAATACCCATCAAGGATATGCATGTGCCTAAGGTCTAGAAGCTCTATCCTTTTTTTTGTGTCCATGCCTTTCTAAGGTTGCTCTCCCAAGGAAAACTCCTTACGGTAGAGTAGGTAAGGATGATGGAGGCACTATAGGAGGGGATGAGGTTCAATTATGCCTCCTACATTTCCACTGGAAAAGATCACCAGGCTATGCTTCAACCTCTAGGTGAGGTCCCATGTAGACTTCACATTCTTCATAGGGTATCTACAAAGGTTCACAGAGCTCCTAGTGGTTCATGATAGTGGGTGATGAGTAATGCAGGACTATGAGTAGCTATCAACGCCTTGGATTAAGCACATTTTCATGACTACTCATGTGAAGGACCCCTTGAAGGAATTAATGAGTCGTATTTAGTGACTACCAAAGGTCTCCTAGGATGGTCACATTATTTGCATGATAGCATAGGTGATTGTTCCCCAGTTGTTATTGGGGATGTGAACAAGGCTAATTGCTATACTCTAGAAATGGTGGGGTCATCCAAGGTGAAGATTAAGAGGCCACAAGAGAATTTGCCTCAAGATCCCTAGCTTGTGCATAGATGTTGCAGGTTAGTATTTGTATATTACTAGATGCCTTCATTTTGTATTTTTTATGTTTATATTTTATGTTTTTTTCTATGTAATGCTAATGCTAAAATACTATGTTGATAAACTAGGAGAGGGGGCTACCGAAGTAGTGATGAAAACAATACTAGAGGCAACCCCTCCTTAAGTTGAGGATGGGGAAGCACATAGAGAGGAGCTGCATGAGGCCACTAATACCCTCCAGTAGTTGGAGGAGGACGGGCTATTCTGACCACCTTTTTGACAGTGTGTAGCTAGGTGATCCTCCTACTCTGACACTTGACGGCTTGCTAGGTAAGTGTCTTAGACCAATTGTTGCTCTTTTACTTTTGCATCTTTGACTATTTAGTTATTGCTTATTACATTCTTATGTCATAGCCCTAGATGAGCTTCTTAGCAGTTCACCATCCACATCTACCTACTACATGAAGCTATGGGTAGAAATGCCTAACAAGTTTGCCTTCATGGAAGGCATCGTGGAGGACATAGTTAACTACCTGTAACAGGAAGATCTCGAGTTTGATATGCCTAAGATGTTACTTTTCTTATTTTGATTTATGGATTTGATACTTAGTCTATGAGTAAGGTTGATTTTCTTGTTGTATGCCAACATGTTCTAAGCTTTGCTAGGATCTAAGCAGGGTGGCTAAAGTGGATGTTGTCCTTGAGTTTTCTCTTGAAGTGGAGCAAGTGCCTAATCATGTGTACGAGGAAATCAACAAGTGCATACTTTCCTACATGAAAGTGTTATGGGTCTACAGGCACTCAAATGAGCACCTGTGAAAGTGCATTCATGAACTATAGGAGAGAGTGATAAGCTAAGACATGAAGATTAAGGACTTTCAGTCTCAGTATGACTTCTTAGCAGCTTGGTCATGGGGAGATAATACCTAGCAAACTATAGAGATCAATTATTTTAGTTATTTGTCGGCCATCTAGGGCAAGAATGAGGCAACCCATGAGATCATTGAGCAATATTTATAGATGAATCTACATGCCCAAAAGAATTAGGATTGGAAGAACTTCAATGCTAAGGTATGTAAGTGGAGGTAGACACCAAAGAACCACAAATACTACTATAAGCACGAGCAAGATGCATATCTTCAATAGCTCAAGGAAGAGTTCATTGAATGTTGTTGCAATAAGATGTTTCTTAAGGAAATTGGTGGGAAATGGGCCTTTGAGGTATTTTCTTATCATAAAGTGGTTAGTGGTTCTCTAAAGAGGCAGATTGTTACATCCTCAAGAGAGGCTTTGTTTGTCACATTTTCTATGGAGCTGCTTGCATGGACCATAATGAATGAAGGCAAGACCCTTTTGGGTGTTGATTTTGGCTAGGAGGACTAGATGCATCTATTTAAGGTTGAGATCCTCCAATGCTTGGAAGAGGGCCTTTATAGTTTGCCTCTAGACATGATTGATGCGGGACCCTCTTAGGTTAGCTTTTTATGTTGTTTTTATGCTTTTTATGTTAGTTTTTATATTGTACATTTGCTTACAAGTTTGCTATTTTGTTGTTGTTGTGTTGTTAATAGGTACCAAGCGATGCTGTGGGCCCCAGCAGCATTGTGGAGCAAGGAGGACCTCCACACCCACCTAGTACCACTATTTGAGCATATCTTGATGTAGCCTTATTATTGGGTGTTTTTGTATTTTTGTGTATTTATTATTGTACGNATAACTTGTCTTTACGCTCGTTACGCGGCGGTGCGTACCATTGCATGTGTCATCACTCAAGTTGCACATTGTTTACGCTTCATTATGCGCAGCTGCGTAGTGAGCGTAAGTTATACATTGTTTACGCTTCACCACGCGCAGCTGCGTAGTGAGCGTAAGTTGCACATTATTTACGCTTTGTTACTCGCAGTTGCATAATGAGCGTAAAACAATTTTTAGCTTATTGTTTGTACACCAGATTATGGTCATACATGCAACACAATGTGAATGAGTGTAATACAGCCTGAAAGTAATTAAAGCGCACTCAGCATGTACCTGCTCTTCACACGCACAACACGCAAATAAGCGTGTTGTGCGTAGTCACAGTCTAACTTAAAATTATCATGCCAACAGGGTCCGCAACATCTAGGACCCATGTCAACAGGGTCGCACCTTTTTTTATGAAGTGTCGCGTCCTATAAAAACCTCAATTGACAAAGATACAACGACTGGAAAAATCAGAGAAGGAGAGGCACTTTCTGAGCACCAGAGCATTTATCACTTTTGTTGGTAGGAAATCAAAAGGGCAAGGGCATTTTCTGAGTGAGGAAGCACTTATCACCTTGAGTAGAAAAACAAAGAGCAACCTTTTGGCAACCGCCGATAGCACCATCCTTCAGCAAGAACAGAGCACAGTGCTCTTGAGCCTTAACAATAGGAGAGATCATTCCTTCGGGGAAGATACGACCTTTCCCCTTCATCGATCGCTGCCCTGAGCAGAACCTACTCGAAGTAAAGAAGCAGAACGGGGATTGTGAGATCATCTTGGCTAGTTTGCAAACTCTATCGGTTAGAAATAGTTGATCGGCAGACTTCAGAGCTTGACCATCCTCGCATCCCAGCTTTGGCCTACGAGGTAGATCGGACTTCTGTCTGGACAATTTCCTTGTTGTTTTGTGCTCATTTTTTGTATCAAGTGGTTGGGGGTCTCTCCCATTGTAACGTGACATACAAATCATACATTCTTTCAAGAATCGAAACATAGATCTTTGAAAATCACGCGTTTCTCTCCGAATAAGCATATCTTCGGCGTGTTTGACGTTATCACCGTAGCGATCCATCCACCTCGTTTTCCTCCCATTTCACGATCCCTCGAATCAAATCGCAGCACGCAAAGATCCGTAATCTTCATCGTTTTACTGACCCATAAGTCCCTATCTGATTGACAAGACTGTTTAGGGCACCGCGGATTCGCTTTTCCCATCATAGCCCTCGTGCGGATCTGTGGTTAAAACTGTGTACATGGAACCTCGATCGGTATTTCCAGCTGCCAACGTTTTCTATCGTTACAGTTTTGTGGTGCTAGAAGGAGGGCCTTTAGGCTTTGATCCGACTATTTTGGGTAACCCTGTTAGAGATCCATACCCTAATCCATAGACGTAATACCTATAGGGAGGTCTACGGTCAATCGTGTGGTATAGATCGGTCGCAAGGACGATTTGTCTGAAATCCTACAGGGTAGAAAGCCTTTTTGTGCTTCTTGTTGCCAGCCATTTTCTTTTAGATCCGATTACCAGTTACTCTCGACTTCATTGATCAATGGATTCCTTTTACTCAAACACAACCGCCATGGCCACCACTGATCTGGCTGTCGCGCCTATGAATCCTACGGTGGTCACAGGACCAGCTCCTGGTGCAATGGGACCTTAGGGACCATTGCGCCGTTCATTGAGGCTTCAGGGGAAAGATCCTATCTTCACGGTTATAACCCCTAAAGAATAAAATTTCATATGCGTCAAGATCCAGGCAAGGTTGGCTCTTAGCTGAGCTAAGTTGGAGGTGAAGTGAAACTTCGAGGTGCTTCACCGAGGGGGCTATGATTTTAAGCCGACAGCCTACGACATAATCCCCTTGACCGAACACCAACACGAACTTATCGTACAGTTGGTGATGGCCAGAGGCTAGACTTGACAACCTGTGGTGGAGCCCCAGCATGGGGAAGAGACAGAGGACGAATTCGTGGCTCTATCGGAACATTCGTTCCATACTCTGACGCCCCCACACAAGTAAATCCGGTGTTCCCTTTTGACGGAGAGGTAGCCTCTCTTGACCCAGCCGCGACTGTGCAGATGAAAATCCCTATCTTTCCACAGGCCAACACCCATCTGTCTGGGTTGCAAGCACAACAATCGCACCATAACGTGAGGGTGGGTCCGTCCGAACAGGTAATTAGTATTCCGGTGGTAGTCCAGGCAACCGCCGCGCCCTATTTCATCCCTCAGGTACAAGCTCACACTGTACCGGCAACTCGCTCAACGCAAATGTTACCGCCCCCACAAACTTAGCAAAATACCGTAGTCGTACCACAGCAGACCTTTATTCAATACCCTGCAACAAGTCAAGGGATCAACCCTGCTACACAACACCACCCGTCTGCGGTGTACGGTGCACAGCCTTCGCTCGCACCTGCGGCACAATTTTTGCATGTGTTTCCTCAATATACCTACCATTATCCTATGCAGCAGGCAGCAGTTAACCTCTCATCTCAGACTGGTGGATGGAGGTCTTCGCAGGCCCCCCAGCCTGCAGGAATCCCTGCTCCACTAGCGGTTAGCCAACCACCTCCCGCATTCCAGTTTCCTAGGGCTGCCCGCCCAGTCCAACCTCCTATGCCTGATGCACAGACACCTCCGTTAACAGGTCTAGATCAAGCTTTCTAGCTTATCCAGACGCTTACCGAAGAGGTTCGACACCTCAAGACCGCTGGATCTGATACCATTCAGATCATGGATTTCTATCAGGATGATCCGATCAATCCAGCGGTCCCCGTGCTGTCGTTGCCACCAGGGATGTCCCTCCCGCATTTTACCAAGTATAATGGAGAGGGGGATCCCAAAACCCATCTAGCTATTTTCAGATCTGAATCTTTGTTGCTACAACAGTGGCCACACACTTTAGTCCGAGTCTTCGCGATGTCATTAACAGGGAAGGATTTAGACTGGTATAGAGCTCTCCCACGCTCTTCCATTTTAACCATGGAAGAGCTGCTAACTCAATTTTTGACCCGATTCAAATACAACATGAAGCCAGAATTCATATTAGAACAGCTTATGGGGGTGAAACAAGACCCGCTCGAGCCAGTCCAAAAGTTTATACAGCGTTGGAATGCTACCTTGAATGAGATCCGCGATCCGATCGCGGACTCCCATCTACTAGCTATATTCAAGGGAGCAGTCAACGGCTTTATTAAGTCTAAGATGTATTATCTTTCCCTTGGAAATATACGTCAGGCCTTCGCCCAGGTCCGAAGCATCCAAGATGCTGCAGAGGCCAGCAAAGACCCAGCATATGTCGCCTACAAAAACACACACAACAAAGCCAAAGACAAAGGAAAAGCAGCGACAACTACGGTAGCTGCGCTGACTGAAAATGCAAAGAATAAGAACAAGAAAGCACCCACAACAGCACCGCCTGAGGCCATGGCTGGTGCCAGCACTAGCCAAGCCACAGCTGCCCCTGAACAGGCCCCCTAGCCAAATCCAACTTTTGAGCGTAAAGATCATTCGAAATATGCGGCTCTACCCATGAAACATTCCGAACTGCTGAAAAAACTATTAGTGGTAGGACACATTCAACCTAAGAAAGTGTCCAAGGAAGCCCTGAAGCGTCAGTTGAAGGATTCTTCTTTAGCTCTACCTAACGAACTAGCAGTTCCGAGATCTTTCAGGCTGGACCGTTTCTGTGACTACCACCAGATGTGTGGTCACGACACGGATTACTGCTGGGCGTTGAAGGACGACATTCAATGCATGATCGACGAAGGTCATCTAAAACTAGACAGCAGTAACCCTACGCATCCAGAAAACCAAACATTGCATGTATACAAGGATCCATTGAACGCAAACTATGACCCTTATACAATCACTATGGTGAGTACAGACAATGAGCATAAGGGACCGCCAAAACAAGCTTTTGTTTTGCGCGTGCCCGCCAGCTCACCAAGGGGGCCAACTACTTCTTCGGTATCTAGTGGGGTCTCACAGCCACCGTTCATCATACGAGCATCTTCCCAAGTGCAGCCTCAGTCACGCGACAGTACCCAAGCCGCGACTTCATCCGCGCCCATGCCAAGAGCACCCTTCATTATTAGGGTGCCAAAACCATAGGCTGCCCCTCTCACACAGGGGTAGACCTCTAGCCAGCATCACCAGCCATCACCTCCCAAGCGAAAGGAGGAGAACACCGTAGTTAATGTAACAAAATACAACCCTACGCTTGGATTCCCTAAGCCCAGGCCCCTGGTCTCTGTGCCTTTGTCCATGCCCTAGAAGCATGCCAAAGGTACAGAAACACAGCCACCTTCTATTGGTAGGAAGAAGAACAACCCCCCCACTAACACCACTCTGCCTCGAGAGATCCATCTTTTGGGCCGAATGGAGGAAGACAAGGGGGATAAACAACCCTGCCGGGAGAAGGACCTCCTCGATGCGTTCACGCAGGTCAAATAAGCTCTCAAACAAAAGAACACAACGCTGAGCCTGTACGACCTATTGATGACTTCTCGAGAACACCGTGAGGCTATGGTATGCATGTTGATGTCCATATCAGTGGATGCCAGCCTGTCAGCGGAAGAGGAAGCGATACACGCCATCATGTTTCCTTTCGAAGCTGAACAACCGAAGCCTACCTCGTTGACCTTCCTGGACGAGTCTGTCAAAGATGATCCAGAAAAAGGTCAAGTAACGACTGAGCCTATGTTCATTACCATTCGGGTCGGCCAGTACCGGATCCGGAGGGTACACGTGGATGATGGCGCAGCTGCTAACGTCGTTCCCTATTCCATCGTGGATAGGTTGGGGTTGGTTGACCAGATCACTCCCACGACGACAGCTTGCATCAAATCGTTCAACGAAGCACGGGTTCAAGTCAAGGGGATGGTGCGTATTGAGTTTGTGGCGAGGAATCAATTCCCAATGGAAGCCACATTCTTAGTCTTCGAGGAGATGCCCGGCTTCAACTTAATCTTAGGGAGGTCATGGTTAGCCCAGTTGAGAGCGGTCTTATCGCCGATACATCAGGAGATACACCTACTCTACGCCGTAGGGGAGGTTATCATACGTGGCGACGAGGTCACCCCCAGGACCGTTAACAACTTTGAAGAAGAACGAGGTTTGGAGATTGAAACAACTGATGATCAGTCCCATCTTCAAGCCCCTGCACAAAATGACAACAACGATAATGGTCTAGCTTGGGCCGACCTGCCTTTTTCGGATGACAGCGTAGAGGAGTCAAACCATAAACCTCCTCGCCCTTACGCAGCGCTCAACGTGAAGGCCATTAAGAAACAATTACGTATCAACGGTTGAACAATGGTCTTCTGCATGTAACACTATTCTCGTGTAAGTTAGCACACTCCTCGTTTAGTAGCTTCTGTTGTTTGTTTCAACATGCTTTTATGCTATAGTTGCTTTCTGGGTTTACACTTCTCACCTGTTGCATGTTTTATCGTACTCGCGTTAGCTACGCTCTCGCTCCTTTACGCATTTATCTAGGATTACATCACTACTTACGTATGTTGGCCCGCAACGGCCTTAAACTAGTAGCTAATTTACGCAAATTCATATGTCGGCTCGCAACGGCCTTAAACTAGTAGCTAATTTATGCAAATTCATATGTCGGCCCGTAACAGCTTTAAACTAGTAGCTAATTACGCACACTCGTACATGGGCCCGCAACGGCCTTAAACTAGTTATACAAAGTTAACCCATTCACACCGTTGTATGTAGTTACACAGTCGGCCCGCAACGGCCTTAAACTAGTTGTCTACAATTCTCATTTACACTCACATTATTTTACGCACTTATGCAGGATTATATTTTGTTGTGGTTACTTGTATGTTGGCTCGCAGTGGCCTTAAGCTAGTAGCTAATTTACGCAAGCTCGTGTGCTGGCCCGCAATGGCCTTAAACTAGTAGTCCTGAGTTATCTACAATCACCATTTACGCTTCCGGCCCACAATGGCCTTAAACTAGGAATTACACACTATCATTATTACTCAGGTGAACTTTTCAGCAGTTACATTCGCACTCTATGGACGAAACACAAAAAAAATATATGTAATTGATATTCAACGCATCCACCAAGTTTTATAACATGTCTTTCAAGTCATTCGTAACATGATACTATGCTCAACATCAACAAAATTACGCATTCCCCCTACTGCCACTATCACCGGTATCTTTTAACTCTAAATCCAGCCCCAAAAGGTCTTCCTCTAGTGGGACATCGTTTCTAGGAATTATCCCTTCATGAAAGATTGCCTCTTCATGAGGCTCTCGTTCCGATATTGGCTCCACAAGAAGACTCTCTCCATCGTTGCATTTCACCTCTGCTTCCAGCCCTTCAGCTGGCATACTTTCTCTACCTGCTTCAGGTACCTAAAACCAAATAACATCAAAATTAGAATAGACGACGCTAGTCAGAAAATTTTCTAGGTAAGTCATGCGTAAACTTACTCGCGACGGCCTGGCTTTCGCAGCAAAGGGAAGCTTGTCCAAACCAGCCCACAAACGCTGCATGATCTCATCCTCTGTCAGGTCTGGCCACACATCCTTGCCCGAAGCCACCCCAGCTTTCACCTTCCCTTTCTCCATGCTACTCCAGGAGGGTGGATCTGGGAAGAAAGTGGGGATTGTAGCCTGATTCCCAGGGAAAACCTTTGCTCTCTCTGGGGACGCAATTACGGTCACCTGCTCTTCGAACTTCTTGAAAGCTTCGGATGCTTGAATGGTTACCACAAAGACCTCCAGGGATTGAGCTTTAACAGCGGAATCGCGGTAGTTTTTTCTATAAGCGGCGCTTTCCCTTTTGTATACATGCTTGTGGTCCTTCTCCTTCTGGCCCCATTCCTGTACACTCGCGCAGTTGTCCCTCCAGTCCTATTTTTTCTGAGCTGAGAGCTCAATTTGCATCCTTTGCTCTACTAACACTTGACTGGTCTATACGCTGTTCTTGATGGCTGTCCAATAATGGGAGTGATCAATAACAATGGTACGCAAGTCTTCATCCCCCGTCACTCGAGCCTGCAGAAATTCGTACCACACCCTTAGGTCCTCGACTTCCTTGCTCAAGGATTCAACCCTCTGCTCTGACTGTTACAGCCTTTTCCATAGGCCTTCATTAACATTCCTACTTTTCCATACGGAGCGTGTCGAGTGTAACGCACATTTATGCATTTCCTCATAAATGTGGCGTGGCACGACTGCCCCATCAGGTGGAGGCTCCATTGTGTCCAGGTCAATGGGCTCCGTGGGATCCCATTGGAGGTGAGCTCTTGACAGAAAACAAGCATCAATATGGATGACACATTACCAAGACATCATGTTGTAACTTCATTAACTTACGAGCGCCAGGTTCAACGCGTTCCATGAAGGGAAATTTATCGGGGAAGTCTCTCCACATTCTGCTAACAGCAGCAGATGTTGAGGCATCTCCTTCCCCTATAGCGTAATTTGGTTAGACATTACCTCTATTAACAGATTTTTCCAAAACATGCTAATGCACTCATTACCTCTGCCGGTGACAGTGGCAATTTCATCAACATCTTCTATATCTCTTTCCCTTTCACGCACTGGAGTCTGTGCGTCACTGGTTCCAGTAGCAGGGGCCTCCTCACGCACCCCAGTCTATGCGCGGCTTCCGCTAGCAGCTGGGGCCACCTCACACACTAGAACCTGCACACGGCTCGTATCAATAGTCGGGGCCTCTTCTTCCAAAATCGAGGCCCCCTCCCCACGGTTTAGTACCATCGCCCCTATCTTAGGGGTCAATTGCCCTATCATTTTTGCTGCTTACACCACCATACGTTAGCATATAATTCCAGATCGTCTAAGTAAAGCATTGCATATAAAATCCTTTCACACTTACTAGGCGGAGGCTTATTCCGCTGCACCTTGATCCCAACAGTGTGGCCTACATCGCCCCCAGGGGCCTCAGTTAGGCGGAGCCTCTTCTGTCGAGCTACCGGTTCCACAATTTCCTCTGCCAGGTGCTTCCCCCGCGAGGCATTGCCGGTGTAGGTGGGAATTATCCCGCCTACACTATCGAGACCTCGCACTGGGGGAGCCGTCAAGCCTTTAGTCGTTATAGACAATGACTCCCCGATCCCTTCCGGTGCATCCTGCCCATGGGTAGTGTTGAGGATGTGGGCAATCCAGGGTTTGGATAGCTGGTCTCGATCTTGTTGTACCCAGACCCCATTCCTCTGAATGACCAGATACTCAGCAAACCGCCGGAGGAAAGCTATGAAAAAGACGTGATGCACATTGAAGCAGGACTCGAGCTTCTCACGAAGCTTGACCATTTCACTGCACAGTCCCTTGGCAAGATGGCTCACCCAATCAAACCGGGCTCCCCCCTTCAGAACCTCTCGCATGATATGGGTCTGTTCTACTGAAAAGAACTTCGCCTGCGAGAGAGTTTTGGGGAAGGTCCGGGTTCGAGAAAGGGGATAAAGTGTCTTGGCGGTTCCCATTTCGAATTTATCGCAAGGAAACCCCTTGGTCTCCTTAGGAATCCTCACACACTCCTTCAGAAACTCCTCGACTCTAACGCTCCTCTTGGTCTTCACTTTTATGGGAAGGCCGTTCGAGAGGACGCCAAACAGGTCCGAGAGGAGCTGAGCGTTAATATCGAAGTTTACGCGCATGTTATGCATGCGTGTGCTGAAACGATCTGCCTTCTCTCTGAAGGAGTTGACCAAGGCTATCATTTCGCTGGCAGGGACATCAGGGGTCGCAGCCAAAAATAGGTGCATTAGCCCTGCAGTCTGGATCTTGGTGGTCATTGCGACTGGGGCCGCCGAGTGGCCAAGCCAACGCTGTGCCTCCTTAATATCGCCATAGCGAAAGAGAACATCCCTCGCCTCCTTAATCTCCCAGGATTCCCTGACTGAAAGACATAAAACGCAAGCCAACTAGAAACAATATTATATAATGTCCGTGAGTCATAACTATGCGCGTAACAGTAGAACACGTAGCAACCTTACCGGGGCCAAACGGCAATGGGAATGGCGGGAGTTCCCTTTGCACATCCTCGACGGTGAGGGGCGGATCCAAGGTTCAGTCCTCGTGCAGCCATCCGAGTTCCTGACAATTCTTAAAAGGGAACTTGTAACGGGTGTGATACTCATGCATCTCATGGCCAATTTTCCCAATAACACCGGCACGCACGTTGTCGGTCGTGGTAAATGCCATTATTGCCGTTTCGGCCCAAGCCAACGTATCGCCATCGCCAATTAACCTGTTGTCATGTATAAAAAACCTGTACCATATAGTGTAAGCTTAACTTACACTTTGCACATAGACTTCTCTTACCCTTCACATCAATAATAGACATTATAGCAATAATAAAGACAATATAGTTAGCCAAATCAGATTACCCACTTGTGTAGTACACCATGCCTTGTGGGTTCTGGAAGTACGTCGACACATGGCGAGCCACGAATAGTGTGTTATATGCATGATAACAGTTGAAACGGGCCATGCCCCAGATCTAGTGTAAGCTCCTCAGACCGCGGGCACTGAGCACTTGGTCCTCAGGATAGCCTGTGTCGATGGCTCCGTCTGTCAGGTAAGCCAGAATCCCCTACGCAGACCCTGCTAATAGGTGCTCCAAAATGGTGCCGGCAACATCACCAGTCACATTAGACCAGACAATTATGCTGAAGTTGCGCAGTAAAAACTACAGAAACTCCAGCGCCCCCTTTCGGAACCAGATGGCCTTCCCCTGCACTCTTGTGTGAGGGGGAGGAACATTGGGGACGATAGGGTTCACCCAGCACAAAACCCCAATGATGTCTAGGAGAATCAAGATGGGCTTCAGTACGACGCTGTATAGAAAAGCCAAAGCCTATATTAACACCTACATCTGCATTTGCACGACTAACACAGAACTCATAAAACGCACCCAGGCCAAAATCGCCCAAACCCTTGCAACAACGCAAGGTTTGTCCCTGATAACGGCGATAAACGCAACCCTTTCAAACCCTCGCATTAACCCAAGATCCATAACCCGAAATCGACATGCACGCAAACGAAAACACACCACGAAAAGCAGCCATAGAAACGAACGTAAGTATGTGAGGAACGACTAACCGGTTTAACGGTGTGGGGTCACAAACATCGATCAAAGCCTGCGAAACACGGTCTAGAGTTGCTTGCATTTCGTCGATTTTGGCCAATTTTGCGTTCTTCTTCTTCGTCTTCGGTGCCATTGCGATGGTTTCAGAATTTCTTCATAGCCTAACGCTTGCAAATCTTTGCAAGATTCCACGCCCTAACTCTCTGCTCTTCCTTTTCTCAGTGATAGTTACGAATTCAAATTCATGATAGCCAACAACCAGTTCTCATTGAAGAACCACTTACTTATATGCGAGGATCACCGATTTGATATTAGATTTAAGCAGAACTTTCCTGAAACAGAATCCGAAAATCCAGATATTAATGCGGTCGATATTGCACGCACCACTGTCCAAAATGATGTTAAACTAC
Organism: Gnetum montanum; assembly: GCA_015680685.1. Taxonomy (NCBI): domain Eukaryota; kingdom Viridiplantae; phylum Streptophyta; class Gnetopsida; order Gnetales; family Gnetaceae; genus Gnetum; species Gnetum montanum. The sequence goes on along the minus strand of MNCI01013415.1, from coordinate 672,523 downwards.
CACATCTTATCACCTCGTAATCGGGTTACATTGATTATAACTTGTCTATAATATTCAAAATTCAGTTAGCCTTCCACGTTCAGTGAAATCACGTTACTTGTCTCCTAACCATTTACGCACTTTCCGGTTTTGCAGGACAGACAGAGAATGGACGCCACAGTTTCAGCACCCTTAACTTTGACAGGCCCATACGGGAACTTAATTAGACAGTTTGACTCCATGCTAGTAGATGTTAACCTCCCTTTAAAAAGCGTAACCATAGCTGCATCAAAGACGTCTCCAGAATGGCCAGAATAGTCAACGCGCACGCTAGACCTGGAGGCTGGAGACATAACTGAGGACCCCCTCAGTGAGGTCTCTATTGTTACGCATAAGGGTGAGACTAAAACGCTAAAATTCAATTTTTTATTAGACGAAAAAATGTACAACGCAATAAAACGGGTCCTGCAAGACAACATTACTGTCTTTGCATGGTCATACGAGGATATGCCTGGGTTAGATCCTAGGTTAATCTAGCATAACATTATCCTAGACCCACAGATTAAAGCGGTTAGGCAAAAGGCATGCAAAATCAAACCATAGATCGCACTAGCGGTGCGTGATGAAATCACCAAGCTATACCGGGCTGGTTTCATCCGCGCAGTTGATTACTTAGATTGGGTATCTAACATTGTGGTCGTGCCGAAGAAGACCGGGAGCATACACATATGCATAGACTTCCGGGATTTGAACAAGGCCACAATTAAGGATAACTTCCCATTGCCGAGTATCGACCAGCTAGTGGATACAATAGTTGGGCATGCGCTTCTGTCCTTCATGGATGGCTTTTCAGGCTATAACCAGATTCACATTAACCCAAAACACCAACTGACCATGACGTTCATGACACCCTGGGGCACCTTTTGCTACACCATGATGCCTTTTGGTCTGAAGAACGCTGGAGCGACATACCAACGGGTCATGACATACATCTTTAGTGATTACCTCTTAGGAAGGCTGAATGATGATGTAGATGACATAGCTATGAAGTCTTTGAAGTCGGAAGATCATTCAGAGGACCTGGAGTTAGTCCTTAAGAGATGATCCACACACGAGCTCCGGATTAACCTAAATAAGTGTGTACTCGGAGTCAAAACCGGATGCATGCTGGGGTTTGTGGTATCGGAAACTGGCATACAAGTTGACCCTGATAAGGTCAAAGCCATTGTCGAGTTAACACCTCCCACAGACCTCAAGTAATTACGCGGGTTACAGGGACGCTTATAGTTTAAAGGCCGATTCATTTCGAGGTTAACCGACAAATTACACCCTATGCAACACTTGCTAAAAAAGGGGGTTAATTTCGAATGGACCGATGATTGCCAACGTGCGTTTGATAGTTTAAAACAAGAACTGCAACATTTGTCGACGGTTTTCCCGCCACAAAGGGATCTACCTTTTTTCATTTATCTCGCAACTTCGGACGTAGCAATAGTAGCGTTACTTTGTCAGAAAAGGGACGATGGGTCGAAAATGCCCATCTACTACTTAAGCCACGCTCTATGTGCGTACGAGATGAGATACAACGACGTCGAGCGTAATTGCTTAGCATTAGTTTTTATGCTTAAGAAATGTAGGCATTATCTTTTTTGTAGTCAAGTTAACGTCATCTGTAAGAACAACATCCTTAGAGCCATTACACACAGCTTATACGAGAGTAGTAAAATAGCTCGCTGGAAGGCTATCACGGCGGAATTCGATCTACACTATATTGGCCAATCATCCACGAAGGGCCAAGCGATAGCTGATCAGTTAATAACTTCACCGATTAACAATCACGCAACCATAGAGCCATAATTCCTGGACGAACATGTACATAGTCTAAGCTCTATCTCAATAGGCCTCGAAGCAACACTGTACTTTGATGGAGCTTCAACCACCAAAGTCAGCAGTGCTGCCATTGTTCTTACGCTATCGCCTGAGGATGTGCGTCTACATGCTTATCGATTGACTTTCCCTTGTATGAACAATGTGGCAGAGTACGAGGGGCTCGTCAGGGGGTTACTGACTATAGGTGAACTCGATGTTCAACACCTGGCAGGTAGGGGTGATTCAATGCTAGTCATAAATCAAATCACTGGAGTCTACACTTGCAAGGCGGTACATTTGTAGCCCTACTGCGATTAGGCTAAAGATCTTCTGAGGCGATTTATGACCTTCGACGCCCAACACGTCCCACAGACTGACAACACGCTGGCCGACGTACTTGCCATCCTAGCTTTACACGTGCCTTCACACCTGTTTAACACTGCCCTACATTGATTACAGACTACACAGACTCTATCATTCAGACGGTGCAAATCTCCTCTCTTATCGAGGAAAGCATGCCTGAATGGTACGATAATATCAAAACTTATCTTTTACAAGGTGAGCTACCATCTGCATTAACGCGCACATAGAAAGACGCAATCTGTAAGCAGGCTAGGCACTACGTCATCATCGGAGACAACACTCTCTGTAGACGCTCCTTTGATGGTGTATTGCTCACCTGCGTAGATAAAGACCAAGCACAACACATAGTTCACGAGGGACTGTGCGGTGGCCACGTAGCACCACGGGCTATGGCCCTAAAAATCCGCCACTTAGGATACTACTGTCCACGCATGGAAAGGGATTTCTTGACAAAGGTTAAAACCTACGACATGTGTCAACGTCACGCAAACCTCATCCATGTGTCACCCACAGAATTGCATACGACGCAGATAACATGGCCATTTCAACGATGGGGACTGGACATCATAGGACCCATCATGCCAAAATCTTCTGTAGGGCATAGCTTCATCATTACCACTACTGAGTACTTTACGAAGTGGGTAGAATTTGTCCCCCTGCGGACAATCACATCCCAATAGGTTTGCCATTTTATCTTGGACAACATAGTAGCCCGATTTGGTCTCCCAATGACTATTGTGACCGACAATGGGCCATAGTTTAGTAGCGCAGATACCAAATCCTTCTGTGAAAACCTAGGCATTAGACAGTCTTTTTTCTCTCCCTATTACCCACAGGCGAATGGTCAAGCTGAAGCATCAAACGAAATAGTCATCAATCTACTCAAGAAAATTCTCAACGGCAACAAAAGACGGTGGCACGAATAGATCCTCTATTTGCTATGGGAATATCGTACTACGTGTAGGACAGCTACAGGTAGTACGCCCTATAGCCTGGTTTATGGATCTGAAGCAGTGCTATGTCTTGAATTGCAAATTCCTTCTCTGAGAATGGTCCTCTCCACCATTATAAATGAGGCTCAACACACCAAGGCTCGGATAATGGATTTGGATTCAATAGAAGAGAAGCGGATACATGCTCTTGATGAGATTGAGAAATATCAAGATAAACAAGGACAAAAGCATCATCACAATCTTCAGCAGTGTCCGGTCAAGAAAGGAGACCTAGTTCTCAAAGCTGTGTGTGAACCAGTAGGCAAGTTCTCTGCAAACTGGGAAGGCCCTTTCTTGGTGGTCGATGCATATGGCAATAGAGCGTTCAAATTAGCATATTTCAATGGCAACGAATTAGCAAACCCTATAAATCATGTATACTTGAAGCGGTATTTTATCTCGCAACATCTACGGTGTCGATAGCAGGTATGAGAGTAAACATTTGCTACGACATAAAACTGACACCAAACGTCCGCTACGATGTTAAACTGGCACTGACTGTCCGCTATGACGTAAAAATGGCATGCCTTGCACGCGTCTTCCATAATGCTAAATTGGCAGGTGGTAATCGTCCGCTACGATGTAAAAATGGCAGTGTTATACAGGTCCACCAAGACGAAAAACTGGCATCTTTTGCATGCATCCGCCATGACGCTAGACTGGCATAGGTAAGTAGCCGTCTGCTGAGACGTAAAACCAGCACAGATCTATCCCTGGGTCATGACGCGAAATTGACATCCACAGCACAGTCTGCTGAGACCATAAACCAGCCTTACCACCGTCTGCTACGACGTAAAACTAGCGCCTCTTAGTCTGCCCAGACTTTAAACTGGGATCATGGTCAGCTGAGACTTAAAACCAGTAACGACAATCTACCGAGACTTAAAACTAGGATGTACAGATCGCTGCCATGTAAATCAAGCAAGCGTGATCATCTCTGTACAGCTGCATAGCCAATGGGGTGGGATGCTGAGATAGTCCCAGCGTCACCACCCCACCGGCATCCTACTGATTCCTCAGATAAGCTAAGAGGCATCTTACTAATCCCTCGGAGATGCCGCCACCACACCCGCCGCAGTGGTGTCACCTCTGAGAATTTAGCCTCGCCAGTCGGAGCCCCAACGAAATCCTCTCTGGTAACGGCCCTGGGAATCTCCGCCAATCATCGCTATTGGACGCTGGCCTCGCAAATTCATCTGGACGGTTCCTGGTGCAACCAGTTAGCTGCACTGTGTCTGATGCCTTTTGGTGAAGATATGCAGCGCCAAATCATCAGGATTGGCAACTCCGCCCACGTGCTCCGGCTCCTTATTTACAGCGCATTGGCTCTATCTAACATCAGACAACGTTGGTTTCAATAACCTCGCCTTTTGTTCATGAGCAATGGTGTCCTCTATTTTATTTTGTGGTTGTAGGTTACTTGCCTGGGAGGATGTCATCCAAAGGTACGTCCATCTGAACGGTGAAGTACAACAGTGTGTTGAAATGGCTGCTCAGGTTTGCTCGACCACGTAGCTCTACATGTCTATACCTTGCACAATCCTTCCCTTAACTCTTGTTTCCTTCATCCCCATCACCCGGTTTCCATACGCAAAATCCACATACGCAAGTATTCATTTGCCGCACTTACGCTAGCAGACACATCGCAGAAAGTGATGCACAATGCTCCTTTTGCACGCATTCTTACAACAATCGGTAATAGAGAAACCTCAGGTTGACGCGCTACGCTCGTCTGAAAGCATTCCTGTTGACCGCATATTTCATACCCCTACCATCCATAACACATTTTTCATCTTCCCCAAACCTGTTTCCAGCTATATCCCTCTATCTCCCATACCTGCTAGTCTTCCTCTTCCATGTTGACAAGGCAACACTTGAGTAGCCATGGATGAATGTTGTTCCTTCTTCTACCAACCTGGTGTTTCGTATTCTTTGTCTACGTCTTTCGGGAAAGCGCTCCAACCGTCCACAAAGAGGGGCCATTGAAACACTGTGAAAATTATGAGTCGGCCTCAGGCAAAGATTCGCAATTCAAGCGAGAACGCGCATCAGTTTTGTTCAAGGACAAGTTTACACTCTATCATGCATAGCAGCGTAATGGGTGTAATAAGCCCCAAGGTAGTCAAAGGCTAGGGAAGCACAACAGTTCGATACTTTTTCTTGCAGTGCATGGATAACTTGTCTTTACGCTCATTACGCGGCGGTGCATACCATTGCGTGGGTCATCACTCAAGTTGCACATTGTTTACGCTTCATTACGCGTAGCTGCGTAGTGAGCATAAGTTATACATTGTTTACGCTTCACCATGCACAGCTGCGTAGTGAGCGTAACTTGCACATTATTTATGCTTTGTTATGCGTAGTTGCATAGTGAGCGTAAAAAAATTTTGAGCTTATTGTTTGTACACCAGATTACGCTCATACACGCAACACAACGTGAATGAGTGTAATACAGCCTGAAAGCAATTAAAGTGCGCTCAACATGTACCTGCTCTTTACACACACAACACGCAAACAAGCGTGTTGTGCGTAGTCACAGTCTGACTTAAAATGATCATGCCAACAGGGTCCGCAACATCCGGGACCCACGTCAATAGGGTCGTGCCTTTTTTCACGAAGCGTCGCATCCTATAAAAACCTCAATTGACAAAGATACGGGGGCTGGAAAAATCAGAGAAGGAGAGGCACTTTCTGAGCACCAGAGCATTTATCACTTTTGTTGGTAGGAAATCAAAAGGGCAAGGGCATTTTCTGAGTGAGGAAGAACTTATCACCTTGAGCAGAGAAACAAAGAGTAACCTTTTGGCAACCGCCGACAGCACCATCCTTCATCAAGAACAGTGCACAGTGCGCTTGAGCCTTAAGAACAGGAGAGATCATTCCTTCGGGGAAGATACAACCTTTCCCCTTTAGCGATCGTTGTCTTGAGCAGAACCTACTCGAAGTAAAGAAGTAGAATGGGGATTGTGAGATCATCTCACCCAGTTTGCAGACTCTACTAGTCAAAAACAGTTGATCTCCAATGCTTGGAAGAGGGCCTTTATAGTTTGCCTCTAGACATGATTGATGCAGGACCCTCTTAGGTTAGCTTTTTATGTTGTTTTTATGCTTTTTATGTTAGTTTTTATATTGTACATTTGCTTACAAGTTTGCTATTTTGTTGCTGTTGTGTTGTTAATAGGTACCAAGCGATGTTGTGGGTCCCAGCAGCATTGTGGAGCAAGGAGGACCTCCACACCCACCTAGTACCACTAGTTGAGCATATCTTGATGTAGCCTTATTGTTGGGTGTTTTTGTATTTTTATGTATTTATTATTGTACAGTGTGAATGATCATGCTATGTACTATCATTACTATGAGATGTGATGGATATTTTGCCATATGAAGTATATGATTTATAGATTTTTGCATTTATTTGTTATGTGTTTGATGTTAATAATGTGATGAATTGATGCAACTACAATCCAATGCTAGTTTAAGACCATTTTGGATCATGTGAATACTAGTTTTAGGCCATTTTGGGCTATGTGTGTAGATAACTTATGTTGGTAGTTTAAGGTCATTTCAGGCCATGCATTAGAAGGAAAAGTGTTGCTAGTTTTAGGCCATGGAAGGCCATGCGATGCTAGTTTAGGGCCATGATAGGCTGTGTCACTTTTTAGAATTTTCAAATTTTATGATTTTTGTGTATTTTAATGTTTTTTCATGCATAAGCCAATAATTGATGAAAAGTAAACAAGTGAAGATGTAAACAAAGTGAAAATGCACAAATAAAAGAAATAAATGTATAACCAAGAAAATGATGCAAAAATGCAAACAACCAAGCTAAATGTTAATGTGTAAACAAAATTCAAGCAAACAAGGTATGTAGAAGTGAGGGGTAGGTAGGCACCTAGTGCACGTTGGACTAAGGGAATGCCTTAGTCATGTAGCTGCTTCCTAACCCAATGTGGGTTAGGAGGTATGTAGGACCTAGATGGTACTATGTAGTACTTACCTTGACCTTTGTCAATTATGTTGAAGGGTAATTCTATCCATAAATTGTTATTTGGAACATTGTTGGATCCCTTTGCTTTCTTAGGTTGGTCTACCTCACATGTTTCACCCTCATTGATCATGAGAGGCACATCATTGGGGAACTTCACCTCTGACCCTTGTTCTATGTCAATGTTGCTAATAGTTAGCAGGGCTATATTATTACCATAGGTGATAACCTCACCACTTTTGTATAGAAGGTGGATTTCTTGGTGGATTGGAGAGGAGACAGTCCACAATTGGGCCAACTAAGGTGTATCCAAGATCAAGTTGAATCCAAGCATCTCCTTGATTATAATGAATTCTAAAATGGTGGGGAATTGTTCCCCTACCACAAAGGCTATCATGATGTTATCCTTATGAAAATGTGTAGCCCATTTAAGGATTTTAGGCATGTTTTCTTTGTGGGTTTGATTTGGTCAACAAGACCCAACTTGTCAATGACTATGTACAAGATGACATTAGTGGCTACCCCATTGTCAACATGCACAGTACAGATTCTGCATTGGCCAATGTGAATTATGATGAACATTGGCATAGTAATGACCTGACTCTTCTCAAGGTCAACCTTGATCCCTCATCATAGAATGCAAGGGGTGTTGAGCTCGATTCTTATGGTGTAGGAGGTAGCATCTCAGCATGGATGGATTGTTCATCTACTGGGATGTCCTTTGTGATAGGAATGAAGGTCAACATGCGAACCAATGCTTTGTGGTGGGTGGAGGAGGTTATGATTAGGTTGTACAAGCTTAGTGCAGTGTTCTTTTATTTGAGAGCCTATTTGAACTAGGCTAATTCATCAAGAAAGTCCTTGCCACTATCTCCTATCTTGTTGTTGGCCTTCATCTCCTCCATCTAGCCCAATATATGAATATCTTGTGAAGGATATTTGTGCTTTTCTTACCTTGTTTCTGAGCCTCAATGCTCTGTTGTTGGTTACTTGTGGTGGCCTTCTCAGTTGATTTGGCCATGGGGATAGAGGACAAGGGGATAGGCTTTGGTGGGCCTAATGCCCTTTGCTCCTAGTGCTGCCTAACCATTTTTTTTGCAAGATGCCCGTTAGGCATCCCAGGTTGCAACCTAGATTTCTTATTGGGGTCCCTTATAAGATGATCCCTTGGGTGAGTAGGAATTGATGCATGACCAACCACCAAAATCTGAGTAGGTGAGGAGCCTGCAAGTTACAACACCTTGAAAATGAAGGATGACTAGGTTGTTGCTACTGCAACATGTTGCAAGACCTTAACCACAAAGGATGCTATGGGTGCTCAAGGTGGTGCTTTGACAATGAAAGGGGTCCTTGAACTGGTGGAGGATGAAGAGGCCCTAGAGTCGCCAAAGGACACATGAATCACAAATGGCTCCTACACTAGCTCTAAGTTGTCATCAACATTGATAGCATTGATGGTGTACCCTACACTACTTGCATTGAGAGGGTCCTTGCATATCCTCATTGATTAGTTTTGGGGGAAAACTAGATTGGTTTCATCAAGGACCAACTTTCCTGTACCAATCATGCATTGTAAATCATCATGCAAAGCCATGGAAAAGTTGGTATCATGACTAGTTAATTAGTGATAATGGAAAAACTGGTCAAACCTAAAATGCTTAGGGACTAGAGGCTTGTTTGGTAATGTGGCTAAGGGATTCTTGAGGATCTCACAATATCAATCATGCTACTTGTGAGCATCCTTAGACATCTACTGATACTGGATCCATCCATTGTAAAGCAGTTGGTCTACGAGCTCTGACAACTTGATAGGCAATGATGTGTACTTTGAGCAATCGGTGCACACAAATTTTGGCCTTAGGGTAGTTGGTGCCATGGCCATCGACGATGTGGGCTAGTTTCTTATTGTAGTGCTAGAGCTAGAAGCTTTGTTGTTTTTGGCTAGAGCCTTTGGTGACGTGGCTGTTGCTTTGGCATTGTATGGCTTAGCCTTGTTGGCCACTGTTGCTATAGTTGTGGTTACCTATTTACCCTTGTCTTTATCTTTCTTCATGTGTAAGTTTTTATAGGACATATAAGCTAGGTCCTTGCTGGCCTCCATCACATCCTAAATGCTCTTGGTTTGAGAAAATTCTTGGCTCAAGGATTACAGGGCAAGGTATTACAACTTTAACTTAATGAAGTCATTCACTACACCTTTGAAAATAGCCAACATATGTGTTTCTATGATAGGCTCATGGATCTTGTTAAGTGATGTGCTCCATTGTTGAATGAATTTTTGCATGGGCTCTAAATGGCCCTACTTAATTTGCATCAACTATTCTAGGGTCACCTCAAGCTTCAAGTTATACTTGAAGCACATGACGAATTAGCTAAGAAATTCATCCAAAGAAGAGATGGAGGCCCTAGGGATCACATGGTACCAATCAAGTGCCTTATTGGTCAAGGACATGATGAACACATAGAAAATGATGTGCAACCATGCTTGTAGTAGAAGGCATTTGAATTAGAAGGTTACTATATGGGAAATGGGGTCCCTTCATCATTGTATTTGGTGAACAAGGGCAGTGGGACCTTGGTAGGCAACATTAGTGGTGGAACTATAGGATTGATTGGGTTTTCCTGGTAGAAGTCCATCACTTGGACCATTTCAGAGAAGGTGGCCTTTAGCTACTTGATCTCTTCAGTTAGAGTCTGAATAAGTTGGAATACTTGATCTAGACTTAGGGACGTTGTAGTGGGCTATGTGGATTGTGCTACCCATTTTGTTATTTAGATGGTCCATGACCTAGGTACAAGTTGTGCTATCATGCACAATGCTTATTGTGTGGGCTACTCCATTGACACAATAGCTAGGTCCCACCATGTGCTTGCGGGTTGGGCCATTGTGAAGGGTGCTGATATGATAGGTAGAACATATGACGCTTGAGTCGTATGTGATGGAGGAATGTGTACGATGTGCATATAGGGTAGCACTGGTAGAATAGTTGTTAGCATGGAAGATGGAACAATTTGTGGTTGTATGACAAAGGGTAGGCTAAAAGGGTGTACCACATCCTAATGCATATGGTGCACTTGCTGGGTCTCCACCACAAGCATTAACTTGGGAGGTGACACTAGGCTTATCATATCTCCAAAAAGATGGATGGGTGGGATTGTGGAGGAATGAAGGTAGAGGTTGTCTACTGGACCAAGATGTAAAAAGAGTTTCCATGCTTAGATCAAGTTTCAAACTCATCCTACTCCTCCTACATGGGCTCCTCATAGTCTATCCCTGCCTCACGCCAAATGTTTCAGATGAGGTTATCAAGCATCCACTAGTAGGGCTTCATGAGTAGAATGAAGTCCACAATGGAGGGGAAGTATCCCTTCCTATTCTAGTGTTTGAGCTCATAACTTTGTTTGGCCTTCATTTTTAGTAGATCTAAATGTATACCTACTTGAATATTTGCACAAACAAAGTTGTACTACTCATCGTTTAGCACCATGTACTTAGGAGGTAGGTTGCGCAACTTGAAGGATTACCTTTGTTTTGCCATGACATGATTGACAAGATGGTTAATATAGATTTCTTACTGAACATGAACAATAATTGTGCTAGAAGTAGAGGTCAAAGGTTGCTTAGTGTTCATAATGCAAAAGGAGAAATGTAAGAGTTGCTATTTGCAAAAGGTAGAAAAAAGGCTAACTCTATTAACAAAAATATGAGTAAGTGCAAAAATGTAGAAAAAATGACTAAGTGTTAAACTACTAAAAAAATGGCTAAGTATAAACAACATAGAAAATATTACTATGTGTAAATTGCTGAAGAAAATGGCTAACTTTGGGGCTACACTCACTACACTAGAGCCAACTACACTCTCTATGCTTAGAGCCATCTACTCTCTCTTGAGTGTTTAAAATTTGATACAGTGTTGGATATATGCTATGGTGTTGTCAGCAGGGTTTTAGGGGAACCAATGATGGGATCTAGTCTACATCAACAACTTGCAGACAACTCCTATGCTAGCCTGAGATCCAACTACTACTATGGCAGGTCCACAGGGGTGTGAGGTCTACGCTAGCCTAGAGCTAGCAATGGTGGTGGAGAGAGCATGCAAGGAAACAACCAAGGGAAACTATAGAAGGAAATGGCACTAGTGCTTCTTATAGTGCTAGAAAATTGTAGTGACCGAAAATGTTGGTGTCTATAATGGTACACTAAGAGGTTTGCAATGCACACAATTTGACCTCATGTCTACATGAGGGTTTGCTAGAGGTGGAAATAGGGTGCCCAGAATAGTCTTGTGAATCAAACTCAAACTTATAAAATGTTATGCTAGAATGAATGTTAAGGGTTTTCATGGTGTTTGCAGCATCTACGATGTCAACCAGGGTTAGTGTAGTTGAGGTTTCTGATGAAAATGCATGAGTATGTGTAGAAAATAACAAAATTGCTGGTAAAATGCTAAAATGCAAGAAAAAATGCTAAATGCATAGGAAGTGAGAAAGAGAGGAAGTGGCACCACCCAAAATGGGGAGAGTGTAGTTAATTACAAGAAATTTGAAGAGGTGCATGGTGTACAAGGAGGCATAGTAGGCAACATAGTCATAGTCTCAGGGTGTTTAGGCTATGATGAATGATGTCAACTATGAATTTTGAGCATACTAGATTGGTTGGTATAGTGTCCTATCAGTTGTAGTGGTCTACAATGTCTCGAATTATGTGCAATGGTGCCAAGTGCTAGCTCAGATTCTGCAAAATGCCAAGTGCACTTGAATGCAAAGATTGTGAGGAATGTCAAAGATCAAATTTTTCAACTGAATGTAAGAATTGGAAACCCATAAAATGTGGAACAATGGGGTATTTATAGGTTCAGGGTTGTAATGAATTGCGAATCGGGTGCCATGTGGTAGAGGGACTATGCTACACCCAACTATGCTCCCACTAAAGCAAATGGTGTTTTTCTGGTGTGCTGTAATGGGCCTTGTGAGATTGCCAAGCTATGACTACATTGCCAAACTACCTGTCTAAGTGCCAAACATACTATGATGTACCTAAAAATAATGTAAAATAGTGCAATTTTGGAGACTATGCTTTGGGACTACACTATCCACTATCTCTAGTGGTGTCAAGTGTAGGTAATGGGGGATGCAAAAGAAATGCATGTTACTGATCTTACTTGTTGAAGGTATGTCAAAGCTAAGATGAAGGCTGGTGCTATGCTCTAGAGATTTCTGGAGATAGTTCTACATGACTACATTAACTACACTCTAGAGCATAGTCCTAATAGTGAAAGCATAGCCATAACACTTAGAATAATTTGGAAAAAATTAACGTCCTCATGTAGACTACGTTGACTACACTCAAGATAATAATAGGGAGCATAGTCTCAAAGTTTAGCAAATTTGTCAAACTATTTCTTCCATGCCAAGCTAGCCTGATAGCTTCTAGCTTGATACTTAGGAAAATTTTAAAAACTATGCATTGGTATGATGACTATGCTCTAGAGTGTATTCATGGTAGTGAGAATGTAGTCACCATACTTAGAAACATTTGTAGCTACTATCAACACTTAGAAAAACCCTTGCAAATCTAGTCCTGTGTTGTAGACTATGCTAATTATGCTTTAAAGAAGAGCCCCAATAGTGGGGAGCATAGGTCCAACACTTGGAAAAAAATTCCTTGAAGTGACACTTAGATAGATTCATAATCTAGACCTAGTGGCCCAAATTTGATGGTGTTTTAAGTACTTATCCATACCCTATTGATCCATGATATAACCCTATTAGGCCCCCCTTTCATCTATTGCTCTAATTGTAAAGAAATCTTATAAGCTTGATATCAATCAGGTCATGTATGTACAAAAACTAATGAAAGTGTAGGCTCCTTGGTGGCAACTTTGTCTCTTCCCCTATCTTTTCCCATACATAGATCCATTGATTGAAGTCCTCAATGAAGACCCAAGCATGTTGATTAGGAATGAAACTAGCAATCCTTCACAACTCTTATAGGAATTTATCCCAACATTGTAGCCTATAAAACTTTATGATCCATAGGTTGTGTGAAGGCACAAACATTGTGATACTTCAAGAGGAGTTCACTAGCTCAAAGGGGAGGTGAGAAATGATAGCCAAGACATCCCATCCATAGTAATCCACAAACTGCAAGAACCATTCAACCCAGTGCAAGTCCAAGAAATTCCCTAAATGTAACTTAGTTTCTTGTAGAAAAACTATTGTGCAATCTCTGGCTTAGACTTGTAAAGGGTACCATGTCCCCTGCAATTCCAAGAGGAAATCTTCATGGTCTACTTAAAGATTTCTTCCCCTAAACCTCCTGGAGGATTACTTGAAATCCAAAATCAATATCTAATTTTTTTCTTACTATAGGTTTTGTGGCTAGATGGGCATCCCCATTGTTTAGGTTTAGCAAACACTCGAAAACCTTGATTTTCCTCTTATGATTCTAGCACAACAATCTCCTCCATTACTAGCACATTCAAGTTGCACATAGCTAAAACCTACTTCTCCAATACAGGTAGTACCCATCTGAGAGGTGATGAAGTACCCTTAGTAAGGGGATGGAAACTTAAGGAGGAAATTGACCCTAATTGGTCATGGAGAAAAGGGAGGCATAGAGTCCTCCAGACCCAAAGAGTCATGCCACTGCCATCTTCCAACCACTTCAATCTAGGCCAACCAACCCTTTCACTTCATCAACATTCATCCATTTGTAGTAGTAACATCTATTTACCCCTCAACCTTGCTTCAAACTCTACATTCCTTGGTGGTGTGGTTATTCTTTTCATAGATTGTACATGCCTCTATGCCGTCCTAAGCTAACCCAAGCTTAGGAATCTTCTTCAAAGTAGATGCTGACCTAACCATTGGAACATTCTCATACTAAATGTTAAGTTTTTCTTCTTTGGGTGGTAAGCCTACAATGGATTTCCTCTAGAGGTCAATGGAGGAAAGGAACCACCACACACAAAAACACACAAAACCCATTCATTCCTTTGACACTATAAATTTTCAAAGAAAATAAATTTACAAAAGAAACTCATTCTTCCATGCTATGGTTTCCAATAAATTTCAATTTTTAAAATTTAATTATAAATTTGAAATTGGATTTTTTGGTGTATGGGGCTTAGTGGTTATGCATTGGTAGCCTAGTACTCACCACAACCTTGATTTTTTACCTAGGGATCTAGTTTGGATCTAAGTTTCTGGAGTATCTTGGGAATTGTTTGCTAGGGGATTAGGTTGTAGATTTTAGGGGTTCGATGATCCCTCAAATGATAGAGATCTTGGTAGCTATGGATAATTCTCTTGAGGGTTTTCTAATTTCACAAAAACCTGGGGGGTTTCCAATTTTTTTGAAACCTAGGAGGGCTAGGAGGCCTCTCACACCAATGGCTTAAAATAAAAAGACACAAATAGAGGTAGACATGGGGTTACAACTAACCTTGAAAGATGTCTACAAGAAACAATCACTAATAAGCCATAAAGATCTTATCATGGAACTATAGAGGCCAAGGTACATCCTATAAAAGAAATGCTTATGAGATATTATAAGGAGAGAAGGCTATGATGTGATGTATTTTTAAGAAACTAAGCTACTTGCTAAAGTCACACTTTATCAAGTGGGATGGGTGGCATGTGTAGGTGGTGGCTAGTCAAGGTTAGGATAGTGGTCTACTAGTACTAGCATGGTTGCCCTATATCCTAGTAGATTCTTCTACTTGGAGTATTATTTTTTTTCTAATTGATGCAAGTATATGAATCACAAACTTAGATAGAGCTGAAGCTTGGGAGGTATGACTAGAAGAGCTTAACAAAATTATGCTATAGGTGGTAAATAAATAGCAATGGATTATGATGGGGGATTTCAACCAATTCTTGCATGGTTGAGAGAAATTTGGTGATGATACAATGGAGCCACCTAATAGTCCATAGTTCTTGGATTTCTTGCAGAGTCATGGCTTGGTGAATATGGACATCGTCCAGTGCCATTTCCCTTAGAGTAATAGATGTTAGGGAAAAGACTAGGTTGTTTTCTGGATTAATAGAGTTTGGGTTAGCACGAACATCCTAATGAATTTTTAGGTGTAGGTGTATAGGAAAGAGAGGTAGGCATTAGATCACCATTCTATTATTTTCCAAGTGGGATGGATACAATGGTAGATGGTTTTTCCCTTTCATTTTGAATAATCATGGCTATTGAAGCCATGGCTCAAGCCATTCGTGGCAACTATTTGGGCTGATTATCCTTCGTTGCTTAATCTATGTAACTTTCCTAATGAAGTCCTCGACTAGCTTAAGAAATTTATTCGCTCTATATGAACAAAAGAAAAGTATTCTTTTAGAACCAATAGAAAAACAATGCTCACATGACTAGTAGAGCTCCAAGCCTTGTAGGGAATGGGTGAGCTAGTGGAAGATGTTGAACAAGTAGTCCTAAAATAATTACAAGCCCTCTATGTAGAAGAGGAATTCTACTAGAAACAATAGGTGTTGATTAAGTGGCTAAAGGAAGGAGATAAGAATACAAGGTTCCTTTTCACTACTATAATGTCCAATGGTTAGACCAAAAGTATTAAGTTGACACAGGAAGGCATTACTCTAAGCAATGGCTAGTAGATTGCATAGGTGATGCATAAATATTGGGCCAATATTTGGAGTAGGAAAAGCACTCTCCTACTATCTATGCCTTTATAGTCAAATATTGGCAAGGGGAAGAAAAGTTAAATTTTAGAACCTTTTACCTAGATAGATCTATGAGAAGCATTGGCTTCTATGAAGTCAATCAAGGTACTTGGACCTAATGGGTAGTTGATGGAATTTTTTAAACACCTTGATTTACTTGTTTACTAAGATTCTTGTGCACTAATTAGCATTTCTCAAACTAGTTTCATTAAGGATAATTTCATTCAAGAATAGATTACTTTGCTATAGGAGATCATTAACTCTCTACAAATTATGGGGTATCTAAGTATGTGCATCAAACTTGACATTACCAGCATGTATGATACTCTTAGTTGGGATGCTTTGAAGTATATAATGTTATGTAAAGGATTCAATCCCAAATTTTCCACATTATGCATTCAAATACAAACTTCTAGGGCTTTTTCTTTTGATATTGACGAGAAGATGTAGGGGTTTTCCTTCCTAAGTGGGATTTGTGGTAAGGGGGCCCTCTTTTCTCAAATATTTTCTTCTCTTGATGGACACCATATAGTCATATTGCAAGATGGAAGGTGTAAGAGGGCTAAAAATTGTAGGGGTGGATTGCCTGAATGAACATTATGCTAATGAAACCATTATATTTTCAAGTGTTTCTATCCCTTAAGCTCATGCAATTAATAGTACATTGGGAAAAATGGTTCAGTAAATTGGGCTAGAAATTAACCAGGGTAAGTCTACTCTACACTTGATTAACACTATGAGATGTGTCAGGGAGAAGATTTATTAGCTATTGGGGATACTCTCAAGTACTAAATAGAACTATTACTTGAATCTTCCCATTTACTCCTACTAGAGAAAAGGAACCTGGTATGTTCTTATACAAAAACTTCAACAACACATCAAGCATTGGACCATCCACTTTCTTACTAGGATGGATAGAAGTGTATTGTCATCTTCTATTCTCTTTTCCATTGTTAGGTTTATTGTGCTAGTGACATCTCCTCTCTTAGGCATTATACCTAAGGTGGATTAGCTAGTTAGAAATTTTATTTGGCCATGGGGTAAAGGGGGTGAGAGGATGCATATGGTGGGTTGGGATATGGTGGCCAAGCCTATGGACGTTGGTGGACCAATTTGATCATTATAAAGACATTCCAAAAAAACCCTTATAAAATCTTTTCTATATAATATATCATCTCTCACCACAAGTTTACATGCTTTCTTCAAGAAAGCTCTTTTGTGGCTTGCAATTAAATTATTTGGGAGTTGTATTAAAGAACTTTAAAATTTCATCATACTAATTTCCTTCACAAGTATCAAGTGCACATACTTCATTTTCTCTAGACATTAACTTGGCTAATCCCATTCCCTTAATTTTTTTGCATATTTCCAATGAAAATCTAAAACCTTGGATCTTTATAAGTCACTTTCCTATTTTCAATCCAATTTCATTTTCTGCTAAGAATTGTTTAATTGAAAGTTTGATTAGGATAATATGAACTAATGTACTTTTTAGGTAATATTTAAAATTATGATGTGCTTTAATGACTACAAATGCTTGTTTTTTCAATTCTAAATAATTTAGTTTAGAACCTTTCAACTGATACCCAAAAAATCCAATTGGTTCATCTTGACCTTCATTCTTTAGAGTTAAGATGGTAGTAATAGAATCATTGGAAGCAAAAGCATATAACCAAAAGCATTCCTTTAATTTAGGTTTTACCAAATATTGAGTATCTTGAATGGCCCTTTTAATTTCTGCTAAAGATTTCTTTGATATTGGTGTTTTCTCTACTTGGGCATCTTTCTTTAGCATATGTATTAAAGGTTTAGTAATTTTTGAGAATCTAGGGATAAATTTCTTAACAAAGCTTATCTTTCGAAAGAAAGATCTAAGAGATTTTTTAGTTGTATGATGTGCAATATTCTATGCTGCTTGGACTTGAGAATTATGTATAGCAATTCCTTCTTGACAGATCACATGGCCTAGTAAACTCCCATATTTAACTCCAAAGATATACTACTTAGAGTTTAAGGAAATACCATACTCACTAAATTTGTCAAAAACTTGTTGAATATGACCAATATGATCTAGCTTTCTTTTTGAGAATATGGTAATATCATCCAAATAAACCATAATAAATCTACCTATTAAAACCTTAAAGGCCAAATCCAATACTCTTTGAAAAGTAGCTCTAGTGTTCGACAACCCAAATGACATTATTTAGTAAAGAAAAATTTCCCCATTTGGTGATAAATGTTGTCATATATCTATTATTTTTATCTACCATGATTTGATTATAGCCTAGAAAACCATCTACGAAAGAATATACTTGAAAACCTGATACTTTGATCAACATCTCATCAACTCTAAGAAGTGGATACTTATTCTTCTTTGAAGATTCATTCAAATTCTTGAAGTCTACACAAAGCCTAATGTTACCATTTTTCTTTCTTACTAGAACAAGGTTAGCAAGCCATATCAAATATTGAATTGGATATATGATTCAAGCTTGTAATAACTTCTTGATCTTGGCTTTCATAGCTAGTTCAGATGATGGATTGACTTTCCTTTTTTTTTTCCTAATGGTTTTACAACGTTCTATTAAAGGATTTTTTATGTGTCATTACATTTGGTATAAAAGCTTTAAGATCATCATAAGACTAAGAAAAATTGTCCAAATTATTTTTTTAGGAGTGATAACAAGTTTTTCTTGAAAATTGAATTTTTTCCTTGGTGATATTTAACATCTTTGACATCTCATTAGATTGAAGACTTACCTCTTCGAAAGCTTGATCATTGGAATTTTGTATATCTTTTTCGATAATTTTTTTTTCACAAGCTAATATTCATAATCGATGATCCTTTTAGGAATGAAATTTACCTTAGATTTTGACATTGCCTCATGTATGACTTGGCCTTTAAATTTGTTTTTGTTTCTCATGAATTTAAGTACTTGATCATCATCTTCAAATGCTTGTGAATGTTTTATGTTATCTAGTACTAATGGTTGATGCTCTTCTTAAATCATTACATGCCCATATCCTTCTATCTTTCACATGTCTAAAGTCTAATTTTCTTTTGCTAAGTCATCTACTATATAATTACCTCATTTACCTATATGTTCTATCTAGTAGTGTTAAAAATGTTCTAACATTTTGTAGACAAGTTGTTTATAAGGTTGTAAAAATGAGCTTTTCACTATGCAATTACCTTTAACTTGTTCACAACCTAATCTTGAATCTCCTTTGATAGTGATTACCTTGATTTCCTTATCTAAAGCTATGCTAATACCAATATATGAAGCTTCATATTTGGCCTTGTTGTTAGTACAAGGGAATAATAGATGAATCACGTTTATAATTTCTAGTGAATCATTTCTTACTATAATTATGATAGATTCTTCACCTTTAGAATTACATGAGTTCACATTTGTTCTCATCTTTAGGATTTTATTTCTTAGAACTATGGGTTTCTTGGAGTGTACAAATTTTGGTTCTGAAAACCTTTTTTTGAACAATTTTACCTTTTCCATTTGAAGTAATATTATCAATCATTAAAGGTTTACTATACACATATATTTGGTTTGGTTTGCCTTTCCAAGGTAGCCACATGTGTGAATAATCTATTGATATGTAACCTAAGAAATTCTTACTCCAACTTCTACTTATTAAGAGACTATGTGAGTTTGGTATATCTACCACTTGAATAGTTACCCTACTTTTGACATGGGGTTCAAAAGTGATTTCTAATAGAAAATTTGGTATTTAATTTTTCAGGAATCAAACCAAGTTTCTTGCATATAAATAATGGCAATATAGTAGATGTGGCTCTAGAATCAACTAAACAATTATGCAGATATTTATCCTTTAACTTCATTGTCAAAAGAAAAGGAGCTTCTTTATCAGGAATACAATCATAACTAGCCTTTGATTTTCATAATTATTAGACATAACTTAACACTGATTCTCTATTCCTCCTTTTTCCTTTAATAAATTCTAAAACATTTCTTTGTTATCTCCTATTTGTAGTAATTGATATATGCTAATATTGGCCCTACAAGTTTAAGATCTTTAATAAAATCATATTCTCCATCTCCAATAAAGCTTGGTCTCTTTATCCATTTGTTGAAAAACTAATTTGGAGTACTTTGTTCTACTTGATCCTCTTTATTCTTATTTCTCTCTCTTCTACTTGGCTTAAAAGCCTTTCTCTTAGTAGATGGATCGACAGTGACATTTGGAAGTCTAGAAGTAGTTATTATTTCTTTTGATCTTAGATTATATTAATTTTCCTCATTGTTATTATGCTCCTCATCTAAGGATATACATTCTTTAGAACTTGATAGAGAAGAAGTATCACTAGATCCAGAATTAGAAGATTTGCTTGCATAATGAACACTAGATAGCTCATTATTAAATTCAATATCAAGGAAGTTGGACACAACAAGATCACTATCATCCTCATCTTATACTAACTTAGTATCTTGATATTTATGTTTTCTATTTTTCTCTTATTTTTTGATATTAACTCTTGCCAAGGCTTTTTCTAGTTTCACTATTTTTTTGAACATATCTCACATTATATATCCCTTTTCAGATTTTCTTCTTTTAGGTNAGTTGAGCAATTCAATAGCTTAGATGGTTCAAAAAAATCTTTGGTATTTTGATAGGACTGAAATAGCTTTTTGATTTTGAAGTATATTCCTTTGATATTTTAATCAGAAATCATCAAATCTTTGAAAGCTCTATTGTATGCAATCATTGACAACTATTATCTAGCCAAAATAGAGACTCATACGTGGTGTTTTATGTAGTAATTTCTAGCAGTATAGTAGGACCGTCTTTAAGAAATTACTTGTTTGAGCCTAGAAACTTTGAAAAACTCATAGATATTGGATTAGGGATAAACTTATTGTGAAGTGTTTCCTCATATTAATTTTCCTTAAATATTTGAGATTTTTACACAAATCTACTATTTTTTCTTTCTCTTTCCATTGAATCTTGCTTTTTTTCTAGTTTTCTTCTGGAACTTTCTCTCTCTCTCTGGGAAAATTAGAAGTAGATTGGTAGAGTTGTACTCAAATAGGACTATATAGACTAAGTAGTTACAAGTAGGTATTATAAGGACTATATAGACTAAGTAGTTAAACAAAATAGGAATCTCCAACAACTCACAGTATTTTACAAAGTGTGTCGAAGCTCTTTCATAATAGTTGATTACGATTTTATATGCAACCCAACTATTTCAACATTTATAATAGCAAATAGATACTCATTTTAACTACTAAGTATATTTGGAGGTATTCAGGCCTTAGTGTTGTTAAAGACCAGCAAGAACCTAAATCTTGTTTGAGATACTCATTGGTGGTCACATTGCAAATGGTCGTCAATAATTCTTTTGACTCTAGAGGGAGGGCTGAAAATTTTTCCTCTAAGTTCATAAGGCTAATAGTCCNTTGCTATTATAAATGTTGAAATAGTTGGGTTGCATATAAAATCGTAATCAACTATTATGAAAGAGCTTCGACACACTTTGTAAAATACTGTGAGTTGTTGGAGATTCCTATTTTGTTTAACTACTTAGTCTATATAGTCCTTATAATACCTACTTGTAACTACTTAGTCTATATAGTCCTATTTGAGTACAACTCTACCAATCTACTTCTAATTTTCCCAGAGAGAGAGAGAAAGTTCCAGAAGAAAACTAGAAAAAAAGCAAGATTCAATGGAAAGAGAAAGAAAAAATAGTAGATTTGTGTAAAAATCTCAAATATTTAAGGAAAATTAATATGAGGAAACACTTCACAATAAGTTTATCCCTAATCCAATATCTATGAGTTTTTCAAAGTTTCTAGGCTCAAACAAGTAATTTCTTAAAGACGGTCCTACTATACTGCTAGAAATTACTACATAAAACACCACGTATGAGTCTCTATTTTGGCTAGATAATAGTTGTCAATGATTGCATACAATAGAGCTTTCAAAGATTTGATGATTTCTGATTAAAATATCAAAGGAATATACTTCAAAATCAAAAAGCTATTTCAGTCCTATCAAAATACCAAAGATTTTTTTGAACCATCTAAGCTATTGAATTGCTCAACTGGCTTATCTATAACATAGGCTCTCTTACAACAATCCTAATAGCAGTCTTAAACATTACATAATAATAAAATTCTCTATTAAATTACTCTTGAGGCTTCCTAGCATGAGCTCTTCTATGGAAAACTTTAATAAGAGTCTACTATCACACAACAAAGAACTATAAAAGTGATCTAAAAAATCCGAAATTTAAATGCCAAGCATGATACTTCCTAAACCACTAGCTAAGTAGCTAAAACAAAATAGGAAAGAATAAACTCATAGGACTAAAACAAAGTGGCTGAAACAATGTCTTGAGCAAGCCATGTTATAAGTAATCTTCAAATTTTTTCTTCCCAAAAAGCGTCCCCCTTTAATGTTGATGAATTGTGATTCATCAAGTTGCGATATTGGACCCACGATATCAGGTATGCAATATCGCATCCAGTAGTGATATCGGATATGCAATATTGTGGTTCTTGTGTGAGCCTAAAAATAGACATGAAGGAACATGGGAAAGGAGTCTTTTGTCATTTTTTAGAGAGTCAGTTTAGTATAGGATCTTTTTGTTAGTTTTTCCTCTCAACCCTTTCTCCCAGTGCATGCCCGTAGTGTCATGATTGTAACTGTATGACATCTTTTATTTGAGTACGACGTACTTGGACACGCACATCACCAGCAATAAAGATCAAGATTACTTCATCATTGTAGCATTCACTTAGTTTAATTATTTAATTATTATTGTTAATTATTTCTTTCATAGTTAATATCTCTTCATCCTAAACTCCTTAAATGTGCAATGAGTACAACTTAATCACGAGCATTTAAGTGTGACTACTTGGTAACCTAGTAGCATACGTAGGATCTGTGGTTGGTAATCCCACTAGTAGTCATGCAGGAGGTCCAATATGTGTATATATGATTAAG
This sequence comes from Gnetum montanum, assembly GCA_015680685.1. Classification (NCBI taxonomy): domain Eukaryota; kingdom Viridiplantae; phylum Streptophyta; class Gnetopsida; order Gnetales; family Gnetaceae; genus Gnetum; species Gnetum montanum. The sequence continues at coordinate 649,657 of MNCI01013415.1, read as the reverse complement.
GAATGTATGCTCATCACACTTAGGCTAGTTTAGATTCTCTTTCCCTATCTCCTCTTAGCTTAGCTTCCTCTCTCCCTTTTCCTCTTAGCTTAGTTAAAGTTATTTTCCATTACCTTCAGGAGTAGCATTAGTTAGGAACATATCATACACCTCACTCTAGACTAAACCATACATGATAAAGTAATTACTAGTCTAGGTGGGAAAAAAATGAACTACGATCAAAGAGTAGCTATCTAGACACTACAACTAGCCTGTTTGCGAAGTTCAACCGGATTGTGTGTGAAACACTCATATTCATATGCTTGAGTGTAGGGGTATCTCATTGCTCATCATTGGCATCATTGCTGAGGACAGTGCTAGCTATTTAGATTAGTTACATCATACAAGATTTTTGTAACAAAGTATTCACGATACATCTTTTAGGAAAGAAAATTAATGTCAATTACATCACACACAAATTCACACACCATGTCTTTCTCACAAGACTATGATAATGCAACAACTAGTAAGGAAATTCATTGGAGAACCAATGAATTATACGATGATGAAGATGAAGTTTGGAGTACACAATCTGATGTAGGGGTTTCCTATAGACATAAATGAAGACAACATGATCCTAACTCACAAATGCATAACCTACCTAGTGACGATGAACCCCTACTGGCCACTACAAGCCTAACGCAAATACAAGAGGCTATTCAAATATCTTGCAGGCATTGCAAAGAAAGCCATCTACCTAGGCTTGATTTAAACAACTTTCCTAAGTTTTTTAGGAGGCTATGATTTAGATCTACAACATCATCTACAAGTCTTCCATGATGCTTGTGTGTTGAAAAATATTGATAGTGGATGGAAAAAACTTAAGCTCTTTCCTATGACACTCGTTGGCCACACAAAAGTATGGTATAGATCATTAAAACAAAAATTAATTCGATGATAGCCAACAAGGGTAGAGATCTTCAATGAAAGAGATCAAACCTATGTGAGAGTGTCATCCTTAAGGAAAAAAATCCAAGAGTGGAAACAAGCACAAAATGAGCCCTTGGACATGGCCTTAGATAAATATTATGCATTGTTAGACAACTGCCTAGGCCATGAGTTCTCTGAGGAAAGGCTAATGTACCACATTATTAATGGGATCCATAATGAAACAAGGGAGACCCTAGGGATGTATGCCTAAGGTCAACTATATGAGCTACAAACCCATCAATTCCAAGAGCTTATCAAGCGGGTAGCAAAAGAAGAAGGAGAAATGGCTAAATGGGAGAACATTGAAAAATATCAATGGGCCCAAAAATCAATAAGGGCCTAGGATTATGAAGAGGAGAAATAAACTCACCTCAAGGAGGTGGAACCATCTTTGCCAGTACTACAATCATTGGATGAAATTAAGGCAAATATCAATGATATGATGGAATGGATGCATAAAAAATGTAGAGAATATGCCAATATTATTGGAGGTAGAGTCATGATGAACCAAGAAGTAGGAAAAAACACCTTTAGAAAATCGGAAAGAAGGGTAGAAGAGAATAATAATTTAACTACCAATCATACATATCAATGTAACATTTTCCAATACAATCATCCCAAGGGCCAATGTCCAATCTTGTCAAATTTACAGGAGCATTGGGGAAGAGTGTTACATCTAGAGTTCATATAGAGATACTATGTTCAATCATAGTGGAAAAAATCCCAGTCATGGGGGAGGCCACCCTCAAATAGGTTGTACCCTTCATACCATCCAAACCTAAGTGCTTATCAAGTTCAACATCTTGTTTCTCCAACCAAGTCAACATCCTCTATTTCATCACACTATTATTATTCTCCTCAATGCTATCAACCCATGTCCTCTCCAACACAACCACCATCATGGATACCTTACACTTCTCTTCAATTTCAACATTCTCATCTTTCACCACCTTCTACATTGCCACCAAGTGTTCTAGAAGGTTTTGCACCATAGTAGTAACCCACAAATATTACTTGTGCTTCTACTGAAAATAGCAATGGGTACTCTCCTCAACATCAAAGATGCCCCTTCTTTAGGCATAACCATAAGAAGGGATAGCACAATTTGGAGCCCACTATACCTTCCAACCTAGCACAAGTCCAACATTGTGGTGCAACTCCCTCCTCAAACCCAATGCCTCATGTTACCTTATTAGGACCACCACTCAATACTCCAACAACAATGGGGCCCAATGGATATTGCCACATAGAGAGACATACCGATCATTGCATACCATCTTACAGTCATGGGTGCCATAGTGGGTCAACCACTCATCAATTAACTACATCTTATAAATTGCCCCACTATGCTTACCATAATCAAGTGTGTGAACCCCACTCAAGGTATGTTCCAACCACCACATCAAAAGACACCCACTGGTTCAAATATGACCAGATCCCAATGTTTCCAACATGAAAGGATCCCAACCTTTCATTTATTAATCCTATCCATGCTCAACCATTTAGTTATGGGGGGTATTTCCCATTCTAATAATAATCAATATTAATAAATATTTTTCATTTTTTTTAATTTTGAAATTTTTGTTTTTAGGTTTTCACTTTTCAACTTATTATTTGATCTTCTTGCCTTTTTGTTTTTTTACCTTTTTATGAGTAATCTCATCTAGGAATAAAACACTCATGTGAACTGTTGGTTGAGGTGTTGTTTTATGCTATCAAGTCCTAGGTGACTAATTATTTGAATATCAAGCCCACAACATCCATCCACCCATTCTATTAATAAGGGGTTCTACCCTAGGTACAATGATATTCCTAATCATTAAAACTTGAAGTAACCTTGTGTTATTATGCCTAGAATGAAGAATGATGGACCAAGAAGGAATGGACAAGGTGTGACATCAAGGGGACTTGTGGATTCTCTTTGGTGGCATCTATAGGAGTTATCATGTAGCTTGGTTGTACTAAGATCCTTGTAGATCTAATGAAAAATGGGAGTATGAGTAATCAAGAGGCACTCAACTAGAAAATGATAATGTTATTCTAGGGGGTCCCATTGGAAAGACATGCATCCATGCTTGAAGGTAGGTGGATTCTCTAGATTAAGCAATACACCAAAAAAAAATAAGTGGCACAAAACAAAATCACTCCTCCCTTGTACGAAATGCCAAGTGATCGTACGCTTTGCTATCATGGTGCTCTTATGGTTGTCCATCATTGGATGAAGTAATGCGATGTCACTAATTAGAGGAATGGAGTTGATTATGATTTCTAAGTGATGGGTTAATGACACATTAATCATGTTTTACACACAGGATTCATTGTGCCCGAGGTTAGTTACCTCATGTCCCAATCTCTGCAATCCCTTCTACAACTCACCTCATCTCACTTTTCATGTATTTGTAACTCATAACTTGTGTAGCATTGAATTTATACCTCATCACAGTCATATTTATGTGTGTGTGTTTTATGAAGTTGGTGTTGATTACATTTAACCCTTCTAGTTCCCACGAACATTTTAAGGTGTGGTTATGCAAGGGCACTATAGGTGGGAACCTACTTTGGGGAGGACCCACTTGCATAACCCATGTAATTTCACTTATAACACATTTCCCACACATCATTCAATGCCCTCTAAGTATTACCAATGTTCTTCTTTCCTTTATTATCCTTCCAGTTTAATCATTCCTATGAGCTAATGGATATCCTTTTTTCCCCTACTCTTTATGATTTTCATTGTTAGATTTTACACCATTCTAATCTTTGTGCCTTCAAAATTAGTTGTATTACCTTGGACCCATTTACATTGACCTACATGTCCTTAGTTTATACCTTAGAGTTTCAAAGTTTTTAAAAAAATTGGTAGTTTTTTCAAGCACCCTATTTTTGATAGGATGTAATATCAGGTACGTGATATCATGTCTAACATGATATCAAGTTCTTGCTAGTAGGTACACGATATCACATCCTTAAAATATATAAATATATGGACTCCCATGCCTATCACCATCATTTGTAACTATTCACATAGGGGATGTTTTTCAAAATTTCTTCTATGACTTATGATTATGCATTTCTCGCTTCGCTAGCCATACCTTGCTTATGGCTGCTCCCATTTTCATTCGGTTTGAACCTACTTGAACTTGGAGTGTTCAGCTTAGTCATGGGGGAGGGGTACACACCAAATTGTGTATCAATTTTTTGAAATTCTTCATCACCCAAAGGACATTGTCAAGGGTAATTAGTTATAAACATAATAATAAACGTGTGCCAAAACAATTTCATCTCCTTAACTATACTAGGAAATTAAAACTTTGAAACCACCTAAGCAAAGTGGACCAAATATTAAAATCTTGTGGGGAAATTTCCATAAAAACTCTTAACTTTAAAATCACATAGAATTAGAATTAACTCGTTCAGGCAAGAAGTAAGGTATAACTTAACTTTGGTAAGCAACCTTATTAATGATTGGCCCCATATGATTGTAGATGACCCCAAATCATGCACAACAAGAAGGTCCCTCTCAAAGTGTGTTTAAGCAACACAGGAGAGGTAGAGGATAGATGCCTACTAAACAACACATAGAGTAGGAGGAGTAATTGTTTAGTATTAATCAAGAAGACCCTATCACTATGCAATCAAGACAAGTAGAAGGAGGAGCTACTGTAATGCTTGAATAGGGATGACACCTCACGTTGCCCTCGGAGTGTGTCCAGACCATTTGTGAAAAGTCCACATCAGCTACCATGATCGTGGAATTAAACTTTGAAGCTTTCATAGAATTCACTCTTGAGGCCATTAGGGACCACCTCAAAGGATCTCTATTATGGCCTATCCTCTCTAAAAGTAGTGCCTGGTACTTAGTATAAATGTATCAATTCTGGCACAATAAAGAAGAAGGCACCATAGTTAACATTTGTGGTGTATCTATTGATTTATCTATCCAAGCCATTTCAAAAGTATTAAACCTTCTAAATATAGGGCAAAAGGTTGCTTGTTTGTCCACTCGCTTTGATGCTGATGTGTGAAAGGTTTGGTTAGATAGGGCATACAGTAAAGAAGATAAGACCTATGGAGAGTTGATGTTGGAAGAGAAAATCTACTTTAAAATTGGAACTTATCACACCTTCCCCACAAAAAGGCTAAATAGAATTTCAACATATACAACAAGAGGATGTATGATATTGATTGGAAAGATTAATGCTAACTTTCTTCATCTATATTTCATGGAGATCCTAGGGCGATTTGAAGAACATAAGATAGGGAAGTTTGTGTTGCCCTTCCCTTGTCTCATCAAGAAGGTATGCAAGCATGCTAGTATTTAAAGATACACCAATATGTCCTCAAGAAAGCACAAAATGCTTCATATGCTAAACTACTAAAGCCATCAGCTACAAGAAAAATTGCTAGTGAGACGCTAGGGCAAGGACAAGAGCAAGAATAGATGGTAAGGCCCACTGCAACTTAACATGCAGGGCCTAGCCAACCTCCAAGAATGAGACCTAGTCAATAGTAAGAAGCAGGGCCTAGCACAAGCTAGTAAGACCAACTGCCACCACTACTGCAAGACTATTGACTATGAATGAGCCATCTTAGGGCCATCACTGAGATGATTATTTGGGGAAGTTGTGATGATGAAAATCTCTTCTACATCATCAATGATACCATACAGCCCATTGTCTCTATAGATCATGCATGGGGCAAGGTGTCCATTCAAACATGAGGAGAGGAGAGTTATTGGTCACAATACATTTTAGGGAATGCTGCATCCTTTCAGGTGTAACTAGAGACTGGTGAAGGATCCACAGTGGTGGTCATGTGGCACTAGGATGTAGTAGGAGCTATAGAGGTGGTCACAGACCACATCAGGGAATCTTTTAATGTTCCTATTGTGCCATCGACAAATTTCATAGGAGCACCAAATGCTCAAACTTTGGCAGGTCCCTCAATGACTCCATGGAACATGAGGATGTGCTTGATCGACTGTTGCAAATAGGATAGGTGATGAAATCCTTATTTAACATCCCATAGGATGTTACGAAAGTACAATCAGACTTCATCTCCACCAAGGGAAAGTTGGTCATGATAGAGATGAGGGTTGAGCATGTAGAAGAAAAAGTTTCAAGACTACAAGAAAGCTTGTAACCCTACAAGTAGTGTAGTAGGATCCCTCTTAATTCATTCCCATGAACCAGCTAGACACCTTCAAGATGAACCAACTCAACAAATTTCTAGTAGAAAATAAAAAGGTTGCAGAGGAAAAAGAGAAGGCCAATCGGAATGCCTCCATGGCACAAGCACAAACTTACGCACACGCCAAGGAACTAAAGACCTTACAAGAAGAAAAAAATAGCTTGTTGCTGAGAATCTTTGATTGACTTCTGTGAAGAAACAAAAGAATGTTCTTGAAGAACATTTTTAGTGGTTGTGAGAATAGTTGATCAGGATCAACTAGGACATAAACTATTTTGCTAGAGAAAATCGAACCCTCTCAATGGAGGCGGTACATGCCATCCATTAGAAGATGACTATCAAAATAAGCGCATGGTATAATGAGGCCAAGAAACACAAAAATTTAAAAGAGCACTTCTGAGACCAGTGGGAATGTACAAAAAAATCATCAAAAAGGAGATCCATATGGCTAGGGCCTAGATCAATGCTTTCAATGCACCACACACTAATTGGTAGGCCATATTTGATACATATGTATTTGTCCACTAGGTGGAACTTAAGAGTTGGGACTTACAAATTTAAGATCTTATAGAATACATGGAGTTGGAAAATCTAAGATATGCCAATGTAGCCATGTTGATAGTAGGGCACTCAAGGATGGAGCTCAAGAAGTAGGTAGCTACCACCTATGCCAAGTATGAAGCAGAATTTGTAGAACACAAGAAGACATTATAGAAGCTAGAAATTGCAAATTCTAAATTGGAGGTGGTTAAAAAAAGCTACCAAGATAAAAAGATCTCACAATAGACTTGGCTTGAAGGCTTATAAATTTTCAAGAGTACAGAGATAAAGCCAGAGCCTATGAGAAGGAACGACGGTTTTTTGCAGCCTTGTACGTCAAGGAAAACACAATGTTTCTGCAACTACCATGCCCATGGGAGGTGCCAACTCCATCAAACATTGGAGCATTAGCATGGATGACATAGGACCCTCAAACTAAATTGGAGAAACTCCAAGCACTACTTCAACATCATCACCTCCCAAAGCCTAGAGCACAAGACAAGGGAAAGAAACCCATGGAGGAGCTACCTCCACCAAGAACCACATGAGTTCCACCCAATTTTGTAATTTTAGGAATTTTTCAGGTTGTGTCCAATCTTGTTCTATTGAGTTCTCCACTACAGCATGAATAACTCCCCTATTAGTTAATAATCCCATACCTATCCACTATGTAATCAATGGGACTTGTTCTCATTCAAACTCAAGGATGAGTTTTCATTTAGTCGTGGGGGTATGATGAATCGTGATTCATTGGGTTGTGATATCGGACCCACGATATTGGGTACATGATATTGTATCCAGCAATAATATTAGATATGTGATATCATGGTTCTTGTGTGAGCCTATAAATACACATGAAGGCACATAGGAAAGGAATATTTTCTTAATTTTTAGAGAGTCAGTTTAGGGTAGGATCTTTTTTTCAGTATTTCCTCTCAACCCTTTCTCCCAATGCATGCCCACAGTGTGATGATTGTAATTATACGAAATCTTTTATTCAAGTGTGATGTACTTGGAAATGCACATGATTGGCAATAAATATCGATATTACTTCATCATTGCAGAATTCACTTAGTTTAATTATTTAATTATTATTGATAATTATTGCTTTCGTAGTTAATATCTCTTCACCCTAAAGTCCTTAAACACGGAATGATTATGACATAATCATGAGCATTTAAGTGTGACTACTTGGTAACCTAGTAGCATACCTAGGATCTGTGTTTGGTAATCCCAGTAGTAGTCATGCACGAGGTCCAAGATATGTATGGATGATTAAGGAACAGATGCTCATCACACTTAGGCTAGTTTAGATTCTCTTCCCCTATCTCCTATTAGCTTAGCTTCCTCTCTCCCTTTTCCTCTGAGCTTAGTTAAAGTTATTTCCAATTACCTTTAGGAGTATCATTAGTTAGGAACATATCATACACTTCACTCTAGAATAAATTATATGAGACAAAGCAATTACTAGTCCAGGTGGGAAGATAGCAAACTGCGATCAATGAGTAGCTATCTAGATACCACAACTAGCCTGTTTGTAGAGTTTGATCAGATCATGTGTGAAACACTCATATTTGTATGGTTGAGTGTAGGGGTACCTTGCCACTCATCAAATGTCCACACTTAAAGCCTTCTTTATAGTGACTTTAGGGTAGTTACAATCATCATGAAAAGTTGAGGTGGGTAACAAATATCTAAGGGATTGATTTATAACCATCCTAGAAGTTATAACTTCCAAAGGAAGTTATTATAAATTTAAGTTATGGTGGCCAGGTGTATTTTTAATAACAAATATCATGTATATTACCATAGAAAGTTATAAAAATTTGAGAAATATATGCCATAGTTGGCAAGTATCCCATCCATCAATAACTTCTCATGACATACAAATTTTTAAATGATATAATTATTTAATCCATGCATGAGCAAGGGATAACCACATTAGTCAGGTTAGAGAATAAAATAATATAGAACTTTGAAGTAGAAAATTAATTTATCTATTAACAATAGCCACATACTTCTCATTCCCAATAATATACCATTATCATTTTAAAGTTTGCAAAAGTTTAAAATCCAATGTTTTTACTAACAAAAACATAAATCAATCATGCCAAGCATCAATCTCTAACCATAGCTATTGGATGTGTAACATCACTGTTGTCACTTCTTCCTTACCGATTAATTTCATAATCATTCTAGTTCAGTTGTTTTCTATTCCCTCAGTTCATTATGTATCTGCGATGCCATCGATGGATGAGGATAACAGTGAGGTTTTTATTTCATGATAGAGATTAGATGATGCATAAAAAGTAGAAGTAGGTTTTCAATTTATAATATTATTTTTTCTACTATCAAGGATGCATGAAACACTTGCTAACACTTGTTGTTCAATGCCTCTACTTATGCACTAATTCTCCTCATAGACTAACACCACCATGACTCCCTAGTAGCCCATCGTCACACATGGAGCTTCCATGAAAAAATCTACCAAGAAAATTATCTGTCTTCCACAGCAGTAGTGACTAAAAGAATTTTGAATATGCTATTCTTTCCTACTACCTCTATGCAAAGTAGGCAAACTTTAATTGCAAACTTAGATCACAATAACCTTTCTATGTTTGTCTCTATTTTGGTGATACTAATGTAAGTAGGTTTAGGAGGCACATCGTTCATTAGGTAATAAGTTGTAGTGACTCATGGAATTATGAGCAAATAAAATGCCTTATTCTATCATCTCTAGGTAATTTTACAACCATGTCCTATTATACACATATCTTGAAATTGTAACATTGCAAGAACCCAATTTTTTATAGGTATTTCCTTGAATTCATTAGTGGCTTCATTGGTTTCATTAGTTTTCCCATCATGATCCAGAAATCTACATCTAATTTTTGATGAATCTTTGCTTGTAGAATGAGCATCTAACGATGCATCACATAACTTATTCAATTCTTTAAAAATGATTTTTACTTAACATTGGGAACTCTAAAGTGTAAGGCTTATACACTTTCATAGATTTGATTTTGATCATTGTTATGTGTGTGCCAATGACATCAACCTTGCTTTTTAAACTTTGAGGTTTTTCATTAATTTTTCCTCACCACCATTCATATATATTTAATTATTATTCTCTTTTTCATTGCCCCAATCTTGATTTTCTAGCTATCAAAAATAAATTGGGGAAATAAATGTCTACTCCATAAAATGATTTGAAGGTGTCAACAGGGGGTTCCTCGCACAGGGGTTGCAGGTTGAGTTTTTGGTTGGCTATTTCTTTTTGGATTTTAAAAATTTCCTTTTTGAGCCCAAGGCATGACTTATTTCACCAAGAAAAGAGGAATTTTTTTGAGGGTGGTCTTTAAGTCTCGGACTATCCATGATTGATTGGATGTTCAATTGGCTTTCATGACTTTAGGACACTCTTTGGGAGGTGGATTTTTTTCATTCCTATTGTGCATGGAGGGGTTCCAAAAAAATTTTGAATATACTGCTATTCCTAGAAAGTAATAAAAAGGAACTATGGATTCTTGTTTTAGACTTAAAATATCCTTTTGTTAACATGATAAGCTTCTTCTTATGGCAAGAAGACTAAAATTAATTAAAGGCTAACATTAATTTATTGTAATATATTTTATCTTATGCTTATAATAATCAATAAATTCTATTAGAACATTGGAAATGTTAGAATGTGATTTTCATTGGAAATATCTTGGAACCAAGAAAAGATTCATTCCTTGAATTTGTATAAAGGCTATGGGAATATTAAGGACTTAAGAAACAATACTACTTGAATCTTACACTTTCAAAAGTTTTCATGGATATTGTATTTATGGATATGATGTAACTAACATTGGGTATGAAATATTTAAACTAAATAGTTAAATATTGTTAGGAACTACATATCATTGGCATATTATCGATAGGAATGGAATTTGAAAAAATGAATACATGTGCACTATGTACAGTAGGAAAAGCAACTAAGACAATGAGAGGTTAAGGAGGAAAAAAAATAACAAGAGTAAGAGAAAGGAAAAAAATAGGGGAGGTAAAGGAGGAACAATGTTGGGCAACCAAGGAGCAAGCTAAATGGAAGAAGGCAGAGGCCATCCAAATACTAGAGCAAGAAGAGAGGAGGTAGAGAATGGAAGAATAGAAGTAAAGGTATATCAAAACTAGGTATCAAAAAGCCCTTAATGACAAGTCTTCGATGGAAAAAGGCAAATTCCCCTATCTAGAAATGGGAATCAACTTCAATTCCACTAGCCTCCTTGTTAACTCTAATAAAGGATGTCACCTACCAAAGGAGGAAAAAGAGAATCAGTTAGTTGAGCTTAACAGACTTGATGGGATACATGTCTTTGTGAACATTGAAGAGGATCATGAAATTGTAGACCTACTCCACATAGGTTAAGGAATTTTTTGCATATGTTTTCTTACATTTTCTATATGATTTCATATAGGTTTTGTTAGTATGCTAAAGGTATGAGTTGTTGGGTCTTGAATTTTAAGGATCACATAGGACTTTTTCTACATACTCTGGTATGGTTGGGAACACTATCTACCCATAATATTTATCTATCTTTCTATTGCTAATATAGTGAAAAGCTACAGAGTGGTCTTCAACCTATTTCTATTTCTTCTTATTGGTGTGAGCTTTATGCTCATCCCCATTTTTGTACCTCTATTGTTTTTAATTTAACCTTGATCTTTCTCTCACAAAAAAAATGCATGGATGAAATATCTATCTAATGTCATTGCTTAACTTCTAAACATCATCATGAATTCAAACTATCCAATGGTAACTCACTAAGTTGTCAAAAAATGTGATGTGAGTTTGAGCTTCACTTCTGGCATATACTTTTGTTAAATGTGTAAAAACATGCAATACACACACATACAAATATAGAGTTCAATCCAACAAACATAGTATGAAACCAAAGTGCCCAAAATACTTCTATTAAATTAGTTGTCTAAAGAATATATGCATAATTCAACTTTTTAACTCCATGTAGTTTTCATACACATGAATGAATAAATGCAACAATGAAAAATAGAATGTTTGTCAATAAATATAGTGTGCTTTGTGACTCTTGAACATCAATACCATTGGAACATACTTTCAATTAACAAATACCTGTCAGAAAAAACTAAAATCAAAAGTTAATAAGAATTAAAATTATTTAGTATTTTAGTCCCACGTAATAAATCAAGATAACATATTGGATTTTAGATTGGGTAATGTTAAGATCTAATGTTTCCTTCCATACAATTCCCATGACATAGATCTAGCCGAGTAGGAACTCCCAAAAAGTTGTATTATGGATCGAGAAATGGGACCAAAAGAACATGATCCATCTCCTACCAGAAGTAATGAACCATTTGGCTTACTAAGTGAGTGTCGTGACAAGTAACTTAGAGGAGCACCTACTACTAAACATCTTGGATCTATTCCTAATTCACTATGTGCATAATAGCTTAATCTCAGGTCTTGTGCACACAAAGAGGTTAATGTTAATAGAGAAGTGAACATATTAATTTTTAATGTAACTTATCATGTGAAAGAAATGCTTAAGGAAAAAATAAATAGCATCCAGAAAATAGCATATTACTCTATAAACATCAATAGGTTGTGTCCTTAATTTTGTTGAAATATTCAGTCCAAAGGAAAGGGGTGCTCTTTGAGCATGTTGTCATTCAAGAGAAGTCACATTCTTAATGAATATTTAATTAGCTAATTCAAATCCTAAACAAGTTGTAGACTTTATCATATTTTCATTAGGTGATATTGGCAGGTCACATGCTAAAGAATAGAATTTCTTAAAAAAGAAGTGAAAATTAAAAGAATCATTTTTATTTTTGAAACAAAGGAAAATTATATTTCAAAAATGGAAATGTTGGTATTATTAGGTCAAGCTAGGAATTCATAAAATGACCTCATGAAGCAAGCTTAAGGAGTTTTTCAAGTAGAAGGACTTCAGTTTACATTGAAACAAAGCCCACAATCTAACACCTGATCAAAGGGAAGACCATTATAGGGAATTTTAAGGATTCAAGGAAGCCTTTAATCTTATCAAATATAAGGCTAAGAGAAATACTATAGATAGGCTCCACCAAAATAAAAGACTAATTTGTGGCTACAGGCTCCTTCCCCTACTTAGATTATGAGGTGTTGTTTTTGTCTCTATGCTATAGGTTTCTATTGTTGGAATTTGAAGTTTTGTGAGCTACTTAATCATATTCTTGTTTTTTATAATGTGAGGATGGAGAATGATTCTATAATGATCATTCTTCTTTAATCCCAAGCTTTTCTACTTCAATTTGTAAAAGGGGGTTTTTGTTCCTCACCTTTGACCCCAAGGGAGTTGCTTTGCTCTTCCTCATCCTTTGTAACTCTTTTTTGTATATAATACAACTTCCCCACCATTTCTGAAAAAAAAAACTTAAATAAAAGTATGAGAAAGGCAAATATTTTTATCCTCCTCATTTTTGTATCTTCTTTTACAAGGCCCATGTTGTTGATATTGGCTAACACAAAAGATTGGTTGATGCAACCACTATTGTAACAATTTGAATTTATTGTTGTTTTCTTCTTCCTTCATATTGTTGATGGTATGGTGATGAGTATGAGAAATTTAAATTTATGAAATTTCTTAAAACTAATTATGGTTGAATTCTCATTTACTGGAAATCAACTATAATTCCCAACATTTAGTAGCAAAGCAACAAAGACATTGCAGCTCTCAAACATTAAACAATATAGGAAATGGACCAATTTCCTTGCTTAATATAAAACTTTTTGATGCAAAAAGTTTATTTAAAATCTCAAAGATTCATTTGAATGACCGAATATACAATAATGTAAACCATACAATGTCAATTGTTTTGATATTAGTTATAACTTTGAAGAATCTGATAGAGATATCAGTGGTTCCTCTATAGTTATAAATTATCAAATAAATCCAATGAGAAATAGCTTAGCTAATTATCTCATTGTTTGTCAAGTATCATGTAGGAAAAAATTCACAAGTTCAAGTCATGCTTCATGTTCTACCTAAGTTCTAATAGAGTTTAATGTTGCTTATATATCTTAGGAATACATATGGTCAAGTAGTTTTGGGATCCAACTCTTAGAAGTAGTGTGAAAGTCAACATCATGATCACATCTTTAACATGGTGCTATCATTTTTTATTCATGTAAACTAGGAACCAAAACCATTTAAACATTAATAATTCCAATTATTATATGGCATGATTATAAAATCAATTTTATTTTATGATTTTAGCAAATATGTTTGATGGATTGATGTAAATATATCTTGGACCTAAACACATTAGAGTTACTTTATAATTAATTTAGAATTAAGTTTAAACAATGGGAATAGCACCTAGGCAAATTATATACATACTAACTCTTTGCCCTCTCTATCACAATGTTTCAATATTTTCAATAACGCAATTAGCAATTGTCACTTCATTCTTAGCCTATTCACATTCTTTACCACTCATTCACAATTGATTCTTGACATTGATAGTATTACCACATATATTCACATATATTCCTAGTTAATCCTAGTATAAGCAAGAAATGAAGCTCATTCATAGATTCTTCGTTCACTTAAGAAATTTCTGGAAGCTTCAGGAAGTGCACTATAGTTTCAAGCACTAGTTGGAGTTATGGAGGAGGGTTGACCTCCCCAAGTCCTTTCTCAATGTTTTGAAGCATTGATAGTTGGGGAAGCACTCCAATATGATTTTGGCCCTTTTAGAGGCCACTAGGAGGACAACTTAAGGAAGTGGAATTGAGTTTTCAACTAGATAATGAGCTTAGAAATCACATCTAGGAGGAGGTCAAAAAGAGAAGTAGGAAGAGTGATGTAGAGAAATGGAGGAGCAATAGCAACAAGATGAGGATAAATATGAATAAATAGAAATTACAGCTCACTTTATGGCACATCATGAGTCCAATACCAAGGACTTGTTCAAGTTTGGGAAATGTCCCTATGTTACTCAAGGTATTAATAGGAAGACCTTGTAACACATCCTTCACTTCTACATCAAGTTAATGTCCTTTACCTTGCATTCAAACCAATCATGTGGTTTGGTTTTTGATCAATAGAAATAGAGGAAGGAAAAGTATAAAGTGTTTTAGTATACTACAATTAAGAATACTTCATGGTTTGTGGATGATACCTTCTTAGTTTTATGCAAATGGCAATAATATTTTAATCTCAATAAAGAAAAAGAAGGTATTTTGCCCATTTGGATTGAGTTCCCCAATTTGACTAATATATTTCTCTCTCTAATCACAAATATTGGTAGAATGATTAGTGAAGTGCTATTTTTAGAAAAACAAAGTGATTTTTGTGCTTGGCCAACTTGAAGGATTTGTGCAAAATTGGGTTTAAGTAAAAATTGTTCATCTTCTATTGATCTTGAAGGGTTTAAGTAAAATTGGATTTAAGCAAAGAACTTTCATCTTCCATTGAGCTAGCATACAAATGAAAGTTTTTGGAACAAAAAATTCTTATCTTACAATTCCTAAAGCATGTTTTTATTTCCATAAGCCATACCACAATATTTTTACCAATTTGAAACCCATCACCAAATAATTGATTGAAGTTAAATTAGTAGAAGAAATTTAAAAACATGCGAGACTTAAAAAAATCTTAAAAAGGGATTACAAATAATCTAGATCAACTCTTAGAAAAGCATGTGAACCCTCAAGAAGATGGATGGACAAAATTCTATGTACAAAAAATAAAGAAGTTACCACCTTCAAATTCTACTGTCTAAGAAGTATCTAAAGTTTCAAACAATGATACAATGATTTTAGGAGGTTCTTATACTAGAGGAAAAGAAGTAACACATCAAATGAAATAGTCCTAAAGTGTAAAAACTAAATAAATCTAGAGAATATTACTCATTGAAAATATAAGCCTATTATTTTTAATTTTGAGAAAGTTAATCCTTTTTATTCTATCATGGATATTGAAGAAAAAACCAAGTTAAGCACTGCTCCCTCATGAAGTTCATCTCCTAAAATGTTTAGGAATTGTTGAACCCCCAAAAACAAGCAATTGTCCAATATCATTATCAGATATTAAAATAGGTAGTTTTAATTGGACATTAGCAAGTAATTTTTTAATGCCTAGATGAAGGTAATTTTTTGCAAATCATGAAGATGGAAGAAGTGGTGTTCTCTAGATTTGCTTTTGCTTAAGCATTAAGATCCAACCTCTTCTTCACAAAGTCTACACTCAATTGAGCTTCTCTACCAAAGCTCCTTAATTTATCCACATGCTTTAGACCAAAATCATAATTACATTCTAATGGAATTTTCCCAATAGCAACATGAAAAGCATTATTATAAGAAAACTCATTATGATACACTAAGTTCTTCTACTTGTTAGGTTATCCTTCACATAAATACGTTAATATATTAAGTAAAATTTTATTGATCACTTTAGTTTGATCATCGGACTATGGATGGTATGCACTAGAAGAATTCAATTGGTAAACTTAAAGTATTTATTACTAATAATTTTCAAAGGAATTCCATGAAGCCTCATAACATGTTGGAAAAAATATTTGTGATATGAGATGAATCACTCACCTTCTTGAATGGAATGAAATGTGCCATCTTAAAGAATCTATCCACCACCATAAAGATACCATAATTTTCATTTTTTGAAATCCCAATCACAAAGGGCATTGACACACTTTTTCAAGATCCTTTGGAAATTAGAAAAGATATATAATGTCCATCAACTCCTTTATGTCCCTTGAATTCTTATATGTCAAAAATTCCTTCATAAATTTGGAGACTTTAGAGGTCATTCTAGGATAAAAATAGTACCTACCCACATGCTTCAATTTCTTATCTTTACCCATATAACCTATCATGCCACTACTATGTTTTTTTAACAAAACTTTTTCTTTTCAAGTCATAATTGGGAACAAAAACCTTTCCATTATTGAGTAACAATTTACCTTGGATCTGATAGTTCCTTAATTGGTCTACTCTACCTAGGGATGATTCTTTAAGGATTCTCCAAACCTATCCAAAATATAAACCATGTTCATACAAATCAATAAAACCATTCATACCTTCCACATGAGGAACACTGAAATGCATGAGATGCAAGCTAGATAATGCATATACTACTACATTAAAATTTCCTCTTGTATGTCTAAGAAAAAAATTGAAATTCTATAATTATGTCACCCACTTCATGTATTTGACATTCAACTCTTTTTGGAAATTAAGAAATTGAAGTGTTTTGTGGTCAGTCATCAAAGTAAACTCCTTTGGTAATAAATAATACCTCTAATGCTTGATTTCTTAAAGATTAACATAAAATTACTTCTTATACATGATGCATATCTACCTTTACTTATTTAGTTTTTTTAAAAAGAAAGTAGTAGGTCTTCCTAGTGGAGGGTTTTTTTCCATTATGCATGTTAAAGATGAGGGATAGGTTGCCATAGTTCATATCAAGGGTTTGCTAGATCTTAGAAGTAACTTTTTGTACAAGATGAAAGCCATCATGAATGATGAGGCTATTAGAGAAGATCCATTCCAATTTTCTTCTCCATTTTTGGATGATTCACCCATGGTCCATCATGATGTTCATGTTCAGTCTTACATCCATGTTCCTTCATGGAGTGTCTCCTCTTCACTATAATTGAGGCACAACATGAATAATATCCATTATGTAGTAGAAGTCCTTCAAGTACTCATTGATCAACCTAGGACTAGCCACTGGGTAGAAGATAAGAAAAGAGTTGATTCAAGTACCAAGCTACTAATGAGGAACATTAATAGTACAATGGACATTGAATTGATCAAGATATATGATAAATTAGAAACTGTAGATGCTGGTAGAACTTTCTATCTAAGGAAGTTATAAAGTAGTCATGCAAAGGTATGATAGTTGTAGGAGTAGTACACCATTGGTATTAGCACCTTCCACAATCACTCTAAACATGCAAATCAAGCACATGTAAGTTGAGTTACTTTATGCATGCTAGCTAGTGAAAAGGCCCTATTTATAAAAGATGGCTTAGAGTGGTAAATCAAAATACTAAAGGACCAATCCAAAGAATGGGAAAGGATGAGCCAAGAGAAAGAGAAGTAAGTACTCTCCCTTTCTTAGTAGGTATGAAGGTTAAAATATGAAAGTCAAATTATGACCCAATTGTAAGAAAAATATCTTTATAAAAAGAAGAAGCACTAGAACTTGTGATGGATTCTGAAAAATAAGACTACTAGGAAAACTAATGAGCTTAGGAATATTCATCTAATTGACTAGGTAACCTAGAATGTTAAGGTATGTAGACTACTCAAACTTATAGCTCTACTGAATAAGCAAGTAATAGGAGAGAGGCATAAGGTGAAGGAGAAACTTAACATCTTGCATGCCAAACTTTGATAAATAACCACAAGCAATCCAAAACTATAGAAGAAGATATACTTGTTGGAAAACATGTACATCCTTTGTCACAAAGTAGCTATCATAATCCTTGAGAGGAGACTTAAGGAAGTAGAAGAGGACACATTGGAAAAATGGAAGCGGTATCTTTTTGTGGTTATAAATCCTAGAAGCTAACTACTTATAGATCTAGAAGAGAAACTTCATCGAATGGTGGTCAAGTTGGATGTAGTCTAGTATGAGCTTTTGCAGGTGAGGAGAAATCTTGAGTAGTTCTAGGTTAATGCTATGGAATGGTGACAAGCACTTCTATGAGAGCAGGGACTAATGCATGAATAAAATCAATAGCTTCAAGTAATAGTAAAGAACCTTCAAACCAAAATTTAGAGATTTTACATGTTAACACATAGCTCTTTAGGCTTTTTCTTATATCAAGTAGACATGTTAGGAAGCTTCTTCTCTTAGCCACCACTCCTTAGTACCTATTAATAAGATGTCCTATATTGTATTATTGCAATGGTCTATATATTTGTACAATTGTATTCCTTTGAATTAATCATGTCATACATCTAGTCCTAGTTTTATGTTTGGGTATTAAAATTATGAAACTACCTTTACTCAATCATGGCGGAATGATGAGTTGTCTAGTGGAATTTTCTAAGTTGATGGAAAGCACTAGAATTGAGAAATATTTCACATCATTTGATTATGATTTTCATGCACATGATTAACATTTCCATCCTTGAAGTTGGTATCCTAGCCTTTATTAACACACTACTAGGTTTTATACATGTTTTAGGCTTCTTAAAATGTTTGTAGATTTTTTTACAAATCCTAGGACCCATTTGACATGTTCCAGGATGTTTTGGCTCTCATTTGGACTTGGAAAGCAAAGTGTGCTATAAGGGGGTATGCCAACTAGCATGTATCAATGCACTCCTTGCATTAGCATAGGAACATTGAAACATCCCTTGGTAATCCTAGTTTAGTTCCTGTGCTAGGTTACTTAGGCAACGTTGATGAATCTATGTTGATGCTTGGACCCTGGTAAACCTTTGTTGTTATGTTATGGAAACTATTGAAACACCATCAATTTTTGGACTCTCATGATTCAGCATAGTCCTAAAATTTGGGCAAAGATCTCTGCAAGTGTGATGCCATGTTGGACAATGTAGAAAACATGGAAAGATTAAGGTCCTAACAGCTATGAGGCCACTGCTGGGCCTACCTGCTACTCCCTACAGCACAGTCAACACAACATCCAGTTACAAGACTGGTTTGCACGAATGAAGCACTAAAAGTGGACCACGCAGTTCAACAAATTTTCTATCACCTGAGCTGTCAAGCTTACTGCACTTTGACAAATGCCCTAGTCAACATTCCACCCAAGTGCTAGGCTAGGAGCCTATCAAAGATGTCTAGGATGGACTAAACAGTTCGACAAGTTTTCTAACTGCAAGACCTGCTATGCTACGTTACATAGCATAGCAAGCCATGTGGAGACTGATCAAGTGGTAAAGATGTAGTTGGTAATGATTGGGTCCTCTAGGATATCTACCTCACTTCACCCTTGAAGTGTAATCAGTGTGATGCAGAGAAAATAGGGAAAATTTCATCAAAAATCACCTTGATCTGAGTGCTACACTCCACAGTGTAGCATAGCATAGCAGGGCCCTAGCATGATGAAATTTTTCTGTTAGATTGTCTTTCCATAGGGAACAAAATTGCACATACCTCAACCATGAAAAATGTTTTTCCTATTGCCACCTCAACATATGAAGAATATCCCATGATAGATCACTTGCAAAGTAAGTCCAAATTTAAGCCAAACTAGATGCTACACTATGCTACGCTACACAGTGTAGCACAATGTAGTAGGGTCAAAATGCACGAAGGTCCTCCATGAAGTTGTTCTAGCAAAAGAATTGCACTTGGCCATGATTTGACTTCCAAGACTACCTATCCCACTTTGCCCTTGGGTCCCAATCAAAGTCTCTTGACAAAGCATTGTAGATTATGCTAGAATTCATGTCACACTAGCTGCTACATTGAATAGTGTAGCATATCCTAGCCAAAACATTGAGAATAAAAGTATTCCAAGAATGAAACTAGGAAGTCTTAGGTTCCTTTAACATAAAAAATGTAGTGGTTGATTGCTAAGATAGCTTGCCCTGCAAACCCTAGAGGGGTATTTTCGATTTTTGAGCAAGATTTATCCCAAAACTAGCTGCTATGCTACAGTATAGTACATAGCATAGCACAACATAGCCAGCAGGTATTCATGCTACACCACTACACTAAGTAGTGTATATAGCGTAACTCTTGAAAGGACACCGTAGGACATTTCCAGAAGCTCTAGGACTCGTTGTCAATGGTTATTTCTACCCCAACACCTCCTTAGTAGCTGAGATAAGAAGTTTTCTTTGCTTGTTGCATTCCTTGTTGAGCCCTAAAATTGTGTCTACACTTGACCCTACTCATAAGAGAGGGGAAGATGTAGTCTCGAATTGTAAGCTTCATTTTACACTTGTCATTGGCATTTTCTCTAAAAACATGGTAGTCCCCTAGATTTTGGCAGATGCAGTATAAATAGAATGGTCATGGCTTAGCAGGTTTCAGTTCCAGCATCGTTCCACTTGACGTAGCACATTAGCATAACATTGCAGCGTAGCACCTCATGTCAGTGTAGCACATCCACGATTCATGCTATGTGGGACCTAGGACACATGGCATCCAAACCACATCTTTCTTCCACTCTTGGCTCTATAAATACCCTAGAAAACAACATTTAAAGGGTTGACTTCTAGAAAAAAGGAACAAGGTTGGCTTCCTAATAGTTGGATTTTGGCAGTAGAGATTGGTGAAGAGATTGGCAAGCAAAGTGACAAATAGAAAATCCCAGCAACAACAATTCCCAAATCTCTTCTCAACCTAGCATAGCAGCTCTCAGCTTGGTAAGCATCAGCTCATTGGTTCCTATTAGCATTGCATTGGCAGAAACTCAAGAGCTGTGACCATACCGTTCTATTGTTAGCTATGCCTATTCAGTACTACACACTACTTGTACACATTCATCAGCTAAACAAAGATTAGATCTCCCAATTTTGGCGTGGTGAATTCTCTCACCTGAAATCTCATTCCATTTTTGCTATTACATATATGTTGCATTTTTTTTACCTATTCATGCTTATTATTACGATTACATACTTTGATGCATTTCTATTATCGTGCACCTCTCATTTTCTTCCATTTCAACCTCAGCGTGTTACATTTTTAAACCACTATTTGCATACAGTTATTGTACATCATGTAAGTCCTTGTCTAATCATCTAGACTATTTAGGGCACACCATTTTCATTTTCTCCAGCACAACCCTCACATGGGTCCAAGGTTAGGTTGTACACTCAATAACCTCTCAGTGTTCTAGCCACCAATGTTTTTAGACATGATAGTTTTTGGTGCTGTAAGGAGGGCTTGAACCTCCATGTCTCTTCCCTATGTCATGAGTAATCTTGCATTTTTTTGTACCCCATCAGCTACTAGCATAGATGTGACACCCTATGGTTGTTTACGCACTAGGTGGTGCATATTGGTTACCATGAAAGTTCCTCTAGAACCCTATAGGATAAAAGCCCTAAACTACTTGCTATGATATGCTGATCATCTACTGTGTTACACTACCTGCATCACATGTAGCGTAGTAACCCTATCAGTGTAGCAATTTCTACACTATCCACTATGATACACTGATCCTCTACCATGTTATGCAACCTATGCCCCATGTAGCATAGCGACCTTGTCAGTGTAGTAGTTCTCAAACTATCTACTATACTACACTGCCTATCCACTGCGTTATGCTACCTATGTTCTATGTAGCATAGTGACCCTATTAGTGTAGTGCTTCCATTGTGTTACACTATCTACTACATTATGTTATCTACTGTGATATGCTATTCATTGTGTTACACTGCTGTTTAGCATGAAAATGCACTATTTTTAACTATTTCGCACATGCATCTCTCCTCTGATACCTTTTTAATACCAAAAAAATGAATCTCATCACCACTTCCATTTCTTCTATGAGTATGGAAGTGTCCCACTTTTTTTCACACATGACAGATCCCAAGTGATCATCTAGACCAATGCAGGTACCACAGTAGTCTCTCAGACTACAGCATCAATCACCTAAATATCTACCTCAAGATGAAGAGTGATATAATTTTTTGTGTGCAAAAATTCAAGTGAATATACCATTGGACCATCATGAATTTGAAGAAAAATGTAACTTTGAGTTCATCCATTGGAACGAGAGGGAGTTCATTCCTACTCCTAATACCACTATCCCATTGACCGAAATGTATCAATGTGTGCTAAACCAACTTAAGCAATTAATTAAGTCAAGAGAATGGGACATAGCCTCCCACTATGATGAACCTTTTCAAGATGGCCAAGAGGAGTTAGACTCCCACTTAGACAATGGTGGTCCAATCTATGCCATAGCTATCCCTTCTATCTCCGTTGCTTGGTCACACCAATTGTAATTTCCCACCTCTATTACTATTTCCATGACATGGTCACAACCCAGAGCCTCGCTAGTTGTGGTTAGTCACCAAATTTGATCAACGCATTAGCATGTAGGCCCTTCAACCTCATTTTCCATCAATCATTCTTCCTAGCTTGTTTCAAATTTGCACCAAATGTTTGTAATGCCCACACTACTATATGTGCACACCATGATCATCTCATAGACGCATGTAAGTTCCATTCCTAGCCCCCTCTATACATATTCCACCATTAGTAGTAGACCCAACCTTAGCCACATGGTGGACGACAACAATCTCTTTTCCCACAACTCAATTGTCTCATGTGCAGCAATACGTGCAACCCCAAATATACCAAGTTCCACATGTAACGCAATCGAACACAGAGTTGTGGGTTGCTCCAACCATGGGATAGATGACTACACCCATAGTTCCACCAATGGAAGCCACTTCAATGGCACCACCTACTAGGTTGTGGGCCTCTCAAACAACATTGTTAGTAGGGGCTATTCAAACAGTGTCCCCAATGGGACTGGCAACCACACAAACAACACCACCAGTGATGGCTACTCCTGTAGCTTCACAACCCCTTATAGCATCCCTTGGTCTGGACCAAGCCTTCCAACTCATCCAGATGCTAACCAAAGAAATTAAATGGCTTAAAGTTGCTAGATTTGAAACTGTCCAGTTCATGGACTTATATCAAGATGACCCAATCAGTCTGGTTGTTCTCATGCTTACATTGCCTTGTGGGGTATAACTTCCCTAATTTATAAAATAAAATGAGAAAGGTGATCCGAATGCCCATACAGTAACCTTCACGTCTGAATCCTTGTTGTTGTAATCGTGGCCTCATAGAATCATTCGCATTTTCACCATGTCTCTGATATGCAAGGCCTTAGATTGGTATTGCACTCTTCGCTATGCTTCTATCTCTATGCTAGAAGAATTGCTAAGCTGGTTCATGATTGTCTTTAAGTATAGCTTAAAGCCTGAAGTTACCTTAGACCAAATCATGAACATTAAATAACAACCGCTAGAATTTGTGCAAAAATTTATACAATGTTGGAGTGCAACCTTAAACGAAATATGCAAACCAATTGCCAAGGCCCATTTGCTGGCCATCTTTAAAGGTTCAGTAAATGATTTTATCAAATCTAAACTGTACTACTTAGCTATGCATTCCCTTAGTCAAGAATTTTCCCAAACTAAAAGCATTCAAGATGCAACATAGGCTAGTAGAGATCCAGCCTATGCAACATATAAAAATCCACATACAACTAAAGACAAGGAAAAGAGAAGGTTGTAGCCACTACGGTGGACATAGTGGCTAATGAGACTAAGCCTAATAATAAAAAAAAGGTTGGCACAATACCTAAAGCTCCCACTAACAAAACACCCAGTAGCACCAGTCAACATTCACCATCAACACCCATGATGCAAACATATCCAAGGCCAAATTTTGAGTGCAAGGACCACTCAAAGTATAACTCATTACCAATCAAGCCTTTAGAGCTTTTGAATCAATTGTTGGGAGCCAGACATATCCAACACAAGAAAATTTCAGAAGAGGCCATTAAATTCCACCAGAGGTACTATGAAGTCCTCCAAGATCCTTCCTTGGCTATGCCCAATGAACCACTAGTACCTAGAAACTTTAGACTAGAGTGCTTTTGTGATTATCATCAATTGTGTGGGCATGATATAGATTATTTCCTAGCATTAAAAGATGACATCCAACAAATGATCAATCATGGTAAGTTGGTTTTGGATGAGATTATTCTTATTTGACCTAAAAACCAATTCATGCATGTTTACAAAGATCCTTTGAATGCTAATAATGTAGGCTACACCATCAATGCCATTGGCATTGATGACAACATAGAATCATAACATGAACCATTCGTGGTTCATGTACCCCCTGTAATGTTGCAGTTTCACCAACAACCAGGTCGCAAATCCCCTTTATCATTAGAGCCTTTCCATAGACATCTACTACACCATTTGTGCTTAAAACTGCATCATGTCCCACTACAACAATGTAGGTGTCATTTGCTATCAGGGTGCCAAAGAAGGAAAGTTCCCCTACTACCCAAAGTCGAGTGACAAGCACTATGTCTCAACCTCCTCATTTAAGGAAACACAAAGGACATTTAGCAGATAAGTTGGCTAGAGAACGTACTATGTTGGGTCCCCCTAAGCCCACCCCCTTCTCTGTAATTCCCATGGCCTCTTCATCATCAACTATCGATAGCAACACACAGACACAACTATCATCTTTTGATCCAAAAAATGTTAGCATTCAACCCAAAGCCACTCCCCCTTGGGAGATTCATCTTCTAGGGCCCATAGAAGAAGAGAAACTTAGCAAACAATTAGATAGTGGATAGGACTTCCTTAAAATCCTTTCACAAGTTAAATAGGCTTTGAAATAGAAGAATATAACATTAAGCCTATACAACTTAGTAATAACTTCTATAGAGCATTGTGAGGCTTTAGTTCACATGTTAGCATTTATTCCTATTAATGAAAACATGCTAGCCAAAGAGAAAGCTATCCACACCGTTATGCTTCCCCTTGTGGCTAAAGAACCATGGCCAACCCAGTTAACATTTCATGAGAAAGCCATCAAAGATGATCCTAAAAAGGGTTAAGTAACTCCTGCACCCATGTTTATCATGATTCGTGTAGGTTAGTATAAAATGTCAATGATAGGGCTACCACCAATGTGATACCATTTCCTATAGTGGATAAGTTGGGGCCTAGTAGACTAGATCAAGCCCATAGTAACCTCGTGCTTAAAGTTAGTCAATGGGATGCATGTTGTGGTCAAGGGAACCATTACCATCAATTTCGTAGCAGGGGACCAATTTCTTAGTAGCGTAGTATTCATTGTAGTAGGAGAGATGCCCAAGTTCAACCTGATCTTGGGGAGATCATGGTTAGCCCAAATAAGAGCTGTCTCATCACCCATACACCAAGAGATCCACTTACTTTATGTGGGTGAAGAGGTGGTGATCTTTGGTGATGAAGTAGCCTCCCAAGCCATCAACAATATAGATGTAGAGCAAGGATTAGAGATAGAAATCTCTGAAAAAGAATCACCAAAAATGAATCACCAACTTATGCTGAGATTCCATATTTGAAAAATGAACTATCTAAAACCACTGACTTAAAAAAAACCATGTGGGCCGAATTGCCCTTCTAAACAGCAGATGATAGCATAGAGGAAAACCACTACACAACTTCTCGAGCCAATGACCTGCCTAACCCATGTCATATTAGGAAACAATTTCATGACTAAGGTTTACATCCACTTTGCTTCAATAAATTTTATACTTTTGTTCACATGATTTCCATTTGCATTAACTTTTCTTGTTGCATTGTCTCTATCGTTGGCATTAGTTAAAGTGATTATGGCCTAGAATGACCTTAAACTATCACCACGGTCCACAAAGGCCTAAAAATGGCAGCCTCACTCTCAAAAATTACCCTACACATGGCCCAAAATGGCCTTAAACTATCATCATGGCCAACCAAGGTCTAAAACTAGCAATTTAACTCTTAAAATTACCTTACACATGGCCTGAAATGGCCTTAAACTAGCAAAAGCCCAAAATGGCCTAAAACTAGCGATGGCTCGAAATGGGCTTAAACTAAAACAAGGGGCTCACAAGCAGCCCAAGCACATTAACAAACCCATTAACCAAGAAAATAATAAAAACAAGTGTTTTACTTCTCATTAAATAAAATTTCATACTCAAAATACATAACAACAAGCATTTTATTTCATTTCAAAAAAAAGTTCATTTTTACCAATGGGCTATTAGTCTCTGCCAGTATCTTTGTCCCCCACTCCACTAGGTCCTACATCCTTATTTGGGTCGTACATAGGGTAAGAATAAAATAATGAGCCAAATTAGAATTACATATCATAAAATAAAATACAATACAATAAATCTTAGCTAACCTGAGACGGGCCTACATCCATCTTTGTAGGCATTCTATCCATGCCACCTACCAAGCGTCGAATTATCTCCTCCTTGCTCAAGTTGCCGAATTTTCTTTCCCTAAATCAATGCTTGCCGCAATCTTCCCCTTCTCCATAAGCATCAAAGTGGGTGGCCCCTGGGAAAAGGTCGTAGTAGTGGTATCCCTAGAAGGCAAGGTCATCTCCCTCTCGGGAGACTCACTAACCACTACCTACTTTGTAAATTTATCCAAGGCCTTAGTAGCTTATGAGTATGCAACTCAACAAAAGCATCTCAATATTTCCGATGGTAGGTAGCATGCTTAACCTTGTACATGTGCTTATAAGTTTTTTGTACCTACCTCGATTCATACACCTTGGTCCTGTAATCTTTCTAGTCCAAGTTTTTTTGGGCTAGTAGATCCATCTGCAAGAATTGCTCAATTATTTTATGGGTGGCCTCATTTTCCCTCCATATAGCTGACTAATATCTTGTATAATCAATCATGGCTATACACCAACTACCATCGGAAGTGTCGCAGGCCATCATGAACTCATTCCTTGACCATAGATCTTCTAGTTCAACCACTTGGCTAGCTTTCTCCTTTTCCAACTTTTGGACTTGCTTCCAGAGGTCTTCATTGATGCACCTGCACTCTCACAAGGATCATGTCAAGTATAGCATACATTTACTTGCCTCCTTGTATACATTACAAGGCACCTTGGTTATCTCTGGGGGGAGTTTAGGTACAATGTTAACTTCGACCACCTATCATGGGTCCCACTTCACTTGAGAAGCTATTATACCCAATGAAACACCATAAAATTTCAAGATCCTCATGCTTTAGTAGAATCTTGGAATTTGGTCAAGGACTTCCACAAGTGCAGCGTCATGATGGTTTGGTAGGAAAGTGTAGGCACTAAGGATAAACTATCTAGTTTGGTAAGTTTTCTATCTCTAGGGCTGATAGGCCTGCTGGACTCTCCATCCTGCCCAATTGGACAATTGACCCGACTGATAGTCTAACCAAAGACCATGCTAGGAGTTGTTGAAAGTTTTCAAGATGAAAAAAATAGTTCAGCAAGCTTTTTCGTGAAGAAATCTGTTGTGTACGCTACACTGTGCAGCATAGCAAGCCTTAAAAGATAACCACTCAAGCATCCAAGTGTGAACTGATAAAATGATTACAAGACAAGTAAGGATTCAACCAACACAAGGTGCTATGCTATGCTACGCTATGCAGCATAGCACAACATAACAAAGGTAGAGTAGAAAGTTCCATCTTGCCATGTTTGTACTTCAGCAAGACTTCAACCTCCAAAACTAGTGCATTTTGTCCACCTTGTGTCAGAGCCACAATAGTGTTAGACTGGTGCATTGTAACTCTCATTTCATGATAACATTGCTACATTTCTTTGCTACAATTTGTTACAGTTTTCATTCATCGTTGCATGTTTACTATTTATGCTCTTGTATGTTTACGCTTCGTTTTACATCAGTTACGTCATTTACATATAACTCAGCGTATAGCACATCGGTGTACATTTGGGGAAATCCTTGCCTTATCCGCATGTAGACCACTCAAGGTACTCTGCCTTCGTTAATTCTAGCTTGCCCTCAAGTGAAGATAGGGTCTTCTCTGCATGTCCAGATATCTCTAGGTTTTTGTTTCATTCTAGCCTAAGATCGACGATTTCGAATGGTACAGAAATTGGTTCTAGAAGGAGGGCATGACTTGTTTTTTATTTAATCGAAACGCTGCTACAGTGTCTATGCTGCTACAGTGTCTACGCTTCTATAGTGCTTTACACTACTATAGTGTCTACGCTGCTACAATGTTCACGCTACCACAGTGTTTACACTGCTATAGTGCTTTATGCTGCTACAGTGTCTACATTGCTACAGTGCTGCTACAGTGTTTTTTCATCAAAAACACACAAAACACATCCATTTCAAAGTTGAATTCACCGCAATTTGCACCGAACATCAAGCCAGTCTAAGTACTAATTGCCACCAACATGGATCACCTTGCCCAAGCACACATTACCATGGAATCATCCCAAAACTCCAACGGACATGCCTTCATAGTCCTTACACAAAAACAGTATAACTATATCTATGTGAAGAATCAGGCCAACCTTCTTATTGACCACACAGAACAGAAGGCAAAATGAAACTTTGAGCGCATATACATGGGAGCTAATGAATTCACCTCCTCTGTATATGACATCATCCCCCTTTCTAAGCCTAATCATAGGCTCATCTCCCAGCTCCTTCTAGCAAGGGGCCAAAACACACGGTGACCCACTGAGGAGCCCCAAAACCAACATGTTGTAGATGACTTCGAGGCACAATCCAAACCTAAGGATTCATACCACACCCTCAATCCCCATGCCTATGTGAACCCATCACTCCATCCTCGCATGGGATAGACAACCACTCACCAAGTATCAATAAGCACACAAGCACTGGTATGCCAACAAAGATTACCCACACCCATCTCCACCCAGTACATACTGCACATGCAAACGCATGGGGCCACATTCATTGCATTGGACCTACACATTCAGGGTGTCACTTCACAGTTTGTGGCTAGGTAAGGAACCATACCCCTTGTTCAACAACCCACTCACTTCAATGTGCCACATCCCACAACCACAACTCTAAACGTTGCTCCACAGCAACAAATGACAACCCAACAATCTCCCCAACCAACTAATCTACCTACTGCTCAAGAGTGGGCAGAAGAAAAAAAATGATGCAAGCGTTAGCTGATGAGATAAAGCAACTCAAAACTACCAACACTGAACAAGTTAGAGTACTAGACTTTTACCACGATGATCCAATTAGCTCTTTAGTGCCACCGTTAGCTTTTCCCAAGGGAATCACACTTCCACAGCTGACCAAATATAATGGGAAGGGAGATCCAAATGCTCACTTAGTTATGTTTCAATCAGAAACTCTATTGCTTCAAGCTTGGCCCCATGCAATCTTGTGTGTGTTTGATATGTCCTTAATGAGTGTAGCCTTAGACTGGTACCAAGCCTTATCTCGTGACTCCGTATCCTCTCTTGAGAATCTGTTACATCAGTTCGTTACCAGGTTTAAGTACAACCTGAAGCCTGAAGCAACCCTAGACACTCTGATACAGGTGAAACAAGCACCACTTGAGCCTATGCAAAAGTTCATCCAACGATGGAGTGCAGCCCTTAACGAACTTCATGAGCCCATCCCTGAAAAGTATTTGCTTACGATTTTGAAGGGAGCTGTGAATGAGTTCATTAAGTCAAAAATGTACTACCTAAGCACTCAAACATTGAGCCAAACATTCACATAGATCAAGAACATTGAACAAGCTACACAAACATGTGGCTTACAAGAACCAACATGTCGCCAAACAACAAACAATAATGGAAACTGTAGCCGCAAGCACAAAAATAATAAACACCAGTACCAACCCACCTGCAACAACAAGTGCCACCCCAAGCCCCAACTTTTAGCACAAGGATTGATCTAATTATATGTCACTACCAACGTGACCCTCTAAACTACTAGAGCAACTCCTTAGAACTGGGCAAATCCAATACAAACAAGTAGTGGAAAATGCCTGTCGAAGACACGATAGGTACTATGAGCTACTGAGGAACCCCACCTTAGCAGCATCAAATGAGCCCCCAGTCCCATGACAGTTCAAATTAGATCAATTCTACCAGATGTTCGGTCACAATACCGACAACTTGCATGCATTATAGGATGATCTACAAACAATGACAGAACGGGGCCAACTAAACATCAACACCTTGAATCAACCGAGCACAGACAATGCCCCCTATGTCATAAACTCCATTGGCAATGATCCATGTGTAGCAACCTTTTGTG
The DNA here is from genome assembly GCA_015680685.1 of Gnetum montanum. NCBI lineage: Eukaryota > Viridiplantae > Streptophyta > Gnetopsida > Gnetales > Gnetaceae > Gnetum > Gnetum montanum. The sequence continues at coordinate 619,135 of MNCI01013415.1, read as the reverse complement.
ATCCGTTTGCCTCCCAGCAAGGCAATGATCCCCTCTGCCTCTATGAGCAAGAGACCTCCCATCATCACCAAGGTGCCACCTAGAGCACTGACAACACCCTTCGTGGTCAAGGTACCACCACCTCATACATCCGCTAAGACATTAAACTGGCCAGATGCAACGTAATCCCAAGCACCAAAGATACCCTTTGTGGTCAAAGTACCTTCACAGTCATCCGCTAAGATGTTAAACTGGTATGTTGCTCCAACAATAACAACAAAGAAACCTTTCATTATCAAGGTGCCATAACAGGCTAGTCAAACAACAACAACACCTCCTAAACTCCCATTTGTCATAAAAGTTCCACCATGTGATGGCCCCTCACTTACCCTGAGCCCAATCATAAGAAACGTCTCAACCTCTCCTTCCTCAAGAGTCAACCTTGCCAACAACATGGATAAGCCTACCAAATAGCAGTAGAAGAGGACAAATGAACAATGAAAAACACCCATAGCTGAAACAAAGGACACACCTAGTATATAACAACTGAACACTGGGGGCCCTCCCCTTACTCCCGAACAAACCAGGCCCAAGCCCTCAACCCATACAGAGGCAAACAACACAACAGCAGATAACACAGACTTTGTAGCTACACTGGCCCAAGTGAAACAAACGCTCAAACAAAAGAACACAACCATGAGTTTGTACGATTTGGTCATGACATCATCGGCTCATCACGAAGCCCTAGTGCAAATGTTAGCATCCATTCCTATTACCAAGGACATCCCTGCTAACGTGAAATCCATCCGTGCAACAATTTCACAACACACACCACAAGGATTGGGTTCAAACACCTTAGCCTTTCATGATGATGTAGTTAAATGTAACCCTGAACGAGGGGAAGTCAAAATAGCTCCATTATTGGTTAGTGTATGTGTTGGGAAATGTACCATTCGTAGAGTGCACGTTGATGATAGTGCAGCAACAAACGTAGTTCTATACTCCGTCATCAACAAACTAGGCATGGCAGATGAGATCATGCCAATAGAAACCATGTGTTTAAAATATTCCAATGGATCATGTGTCATAGTTAAGGGCACAATCAACTTAGCATTTGTGGCAGGAGAACAATTCCCCACCTACACAGAATTCACTATCATAGAAGAGATGACCAATTTCAACATGATTCTTGGTAGACCTTGGCTAGCACAACAACAAGTTGTTTCCTTACCGATACATCAAGAAATACGCCTTCCATACGAAGGTGGACAAGTCATTATATATGGAAAAAACACTCCCTTTGAAGCTAACCACAACATAGACATGTCACAGTTCTTGAAAGAGGAGCCTCTTGAAGCAACACCCATAACAACAGACACAACACCTAGAGCTAAAATGCCTAAATGAGGGCTAAAAACTGAAAGCCTCCCAGAGAAAACTAGCAAACCTCCTAGACTATGTACGACTAAGAAACAACCACATAATCAAGACTCTCCTGTGGCCAAAGACACGTCTGATCTCCACCCACTCTTCACCTTTGTGTGTTGTGCATACGTCACCTTAGTTTGTATTGTATTAGCTTACGCGTTCTCTCATGGCCCGAAAAGGCCTTAAACTAAACCATGGCCCGAAAAGGTCTTAAAATACCATCATTTCACATTATTTTCTATTTATTAGTGCATTTCAGTTCATGTTTTCTATAGTTGCTATTTAATATTATTTTCTCTAGTAGCTTTTGTTTACAGGATCATACAGATGCATACGCATGCATCCACACAAAGCAGTCTTGGCATCATGACTTAAAACTAATACCATGGAATGTCCTGGCATCATGATGATAAATCGACACCACAGAGCTCTATCCGACATGATACTAAACTATCACACTCATTCACCAGAGTCCACTAAGACTATAAACTAGCTTACCTCTTCATAGTCCACCACGACTATAAACTAGCACCATACCATCCGCTACGATGATAAACTGGCAACGTCCAATGGGTTATGATGTAAAACTAACCCACGATAGTCTGCTAAGACTATAAATTGGCTAGACCATTTCCGGAACGTTCATCTGCTGCTCTAATTCATGACATTTCTTCATCAATGCCCGCTGCATCATTCATCACACCGGCTCTGACAACACTATTGCTGCTCATTTTGTTTGCCTTAAGTTTCACATGGTGCCTCCATTTGCATTAGCCACATTCATGCCTAAAGTGTTTGCTAACTCATTCACTTGTGGTTTTCTTTTCTTCTTGGAGTTATGTTTGTAGGATGACACCCAGTGGTGCTCGTACACGGATACACTTCATCACGGTGACAAGGTGCCACATTGTTTCTGACGCATGCAACCAGGTTAATCAATCTGTTCAAAAGTACATTCCCTATTCCCAATACATTCTCCATTTCCCCAACACTCTTATTCTCTTTCCTACCAGGTTACAGTTCCTAGATACACCCAATACACCCCAAAACTTTGAGCACACTATTAGACGTTGTGACACTCTCAAACAATTGCAACACATAATATGACACATGAGCATGAGTGAAACATTGAAAGAAAGCTCTTTCCAAAAACAAAGAGACAAAAAAAATAGAAACAAAAAAAAGAGAGGCAAAATAAAAAAAAGAGATAAAACACAAAAAAAAAAAGAGAAAAAAAAAAGCAAAGAAAAAGAAAAGAGCAAAGAGCAAAGAGCAAAATGAACCACAAGACCCCTGGCACTTCCCATAAGCCTCAAGCGGGAAGGCAGTTGTCTAAGAAACAAATACTCATGTCTCAAAAGCTTAAGTAACATATCATTGTGCAGCTTTGGCTCTTTGCAAATAGGTTTTCTTTAACATCAAACAAGGGGCTTGTTCCTCCAGAGAATGCAACCCACCATCACACGATCAATAAGTCCTCTTGGACACTAACCAAGAGTCTTATTCCGCCAAAGGATGCACATCTCATGTCTTGATTCTGAGTTTGCTAAACAATGGCTCTTGATGAGGATCAGCATGACCCGTATACACACCAGAGCATCCCCTTTACCATGCACAATCCCTTGGTCAGTTCCCAATCCCCACACTTTCCATTTTCCTATCCAGCTACAAACTTCATTTCCCCAATCCCATGTACTACTGAACACAGTGCGATGACATCTGGCCAAGTGTCAAAGGATAATGCTACTATGTTGCTTGTGGTTTTTTATACTTCTTCGTCGATGCTTCTCAGGTCGATTCCTCCAAGCATCAACAAATAGGAGCCAATGAAACACCACAAAATTCTAAGCTTAGCACTTCTCCAACAAGAATTGAGCTAAGTCATGATGCTCCCTAGCATGACTGAAGCTTGAGGACCTCACAGACAGCTTCAAGTAGAGTCAAACTTAGTAAGAAATGGTTTCTTGAAACCCACAGAAAACTACAATGACATCTGGCATCAAACTTGGCAAATCTTAAGCTCAAAATACTTGGTTTTCACTAAGTATGCATCTTGTACGCTGGCCTATACATGCCCAGCGTACAACCCAGCATAGAGAACCTTTTGGGCCCAAAAAATGAGTCAAAACATGCCATAATTGAGCATTTTGACCCTCCAAGACCTTTCCCAAGGTTCCTAGTAGCTCTTAGGCACTTGAAAATCAAATTATGGGCTCCAAATGATGATCTTTCATTCCTGTACGCCAAGCCTATACGCCCAGCGTAGAGAAAATTTTTGGCCCCAAAAATAAGTCAAAACATACCATAATTGAGCATATAGATGTTCCAAGACCTTTACCAAGGTCCCCAATAGCTTTTAGGCACTTGAAAATCAAATTTTGGGCTCCAAATGATGGTCTTTCATTCCTATACGCCCAGCGTATAGCACAGCGTAGAGAAAATTTTGGGCCCCAAAAATGAGTCAAAACATGCCAAAATTCAGTCTCTAGACCCCTAGGACCTTCCGCAAGGTCCCCAGTAGCTCTCAAGCACTTGAAAATTAACTTTTGGGCTCCAAATGATGGTCTTTCATTCCTATACGCCCAGCCTATATGCCCAGCGTAGAGCAAATTTTGGGCCCCAAAAATGAGTCAAAACATGCCAGAATTGAGCATCTGGACCCCCCAGGACCTTCACCAGGGTTCCTAGTAGCTCTCAGCCACCCAAAAATCAATTTTTGACTTTAAAATAAAGCATTTTCATGTGTGTACGCTGGGTACGTTTTTGGTGTACATTGGCATGCTGTACGCTGGCATCCATGTACGCTGGCATGTTGTATGATGGCATCCATGTACACTGGCATGCTATACATTCGAATCCATGTACATTGGCATCCATGTACACTAGCATGTTGTACACTAGCATCCATGTCATCCGACCCAAAATCCTCTTACCCACGACCACTCATACCCTTCCAGATCTGAATCTAATGCCCAAAAACATGATAAAAATCGCAATTTTTGACTAGATGAGGGGTGGGAAATTTTGAGAAAACCAAAGAGAAAAACAAAGATGCTAAGAACTAGAGCAGAAAACCTGTATGCTAGACCTTCCCCTACATGCTAAGCATACAGCCTCTACGCTATGCTTGTAGTTTGAACCAGCACATAGTCATCCCTGCATCCACCGAGGTTATTCGTCCGCCTTGTGTCAAAGCTACAACTATGTTAGATCGGTGCATTATAACTCTCATTTTGCAATAATATTGCTACATTTTTTTCCTAAAATATGTTAATATTTTTTTGATTAAATGTTGCATGTTTACTATTTACGCCCTCATACATTTTTCTTGATTTACACCAATTACCTTGTTTATGCTTTGTTTTACATATGTGACGCCATTTACATATAACCTAGTGTATGGCACCTCGGTGTACATTTGGGGAAATCCTTGCCTGATCTGCATGCAGACCACTCAAGGTACTCTACCTTCGTTAATTCTAGCTTACCCTCAAGCAAAGGTAGGGTCTTCTATGCATGTCTAGAGATCTCCAAGTGTCTGTTTCCTTCCAGCCGGAGACTAACAATTTCAGATGGTACATGGTGCATACTAGTCACAATGATAGTTTCTTTGGAACTTGGTAAGAAAAAAATCCTTCGATCACCTATTGATTTTCGTGTTTCTTGTTTGTCACTTTTCCTTTTATCATGCAAAATGATTCCACCAACAACCACTATTTCCACCTCAAGCCTTGAGGCTCCTTTCTCAACTCAAAGCACCATAGGTGCCGAGCAGCCACCTAGCCCAGTGTTGGTGCCATGAAAGTCTCTTAGGATCTAACATCTATCACTTGAGTTCTTGGCACAAGATGCAGAGTGTTACAACTTCCTCTGCATAAATATCCTAGAAAATATACCCCTAGATCACCAAGAACTTGAGGACAAGCATAACTTCGAGTTACTTCATTAAAATAGGAGGGAATTTATCCCTACCCCTGATGTTACCATCCCCTTAACAGAAATGTATCAATGGATCTTAGACCAGTTGAGGTGAGTTAGTAAGTCAAGGGAATGAGATACAACATCTCATTTTGATGAGGTGTTCCAAGATAGATAAGAAGACTTGGACTCCCAATCCAAGGGTGGTGGCCAAACTTACCCTGCGACCATCCCTTCCACCATGGTCTTCAAGTCAAACCAAATTTTTGCATCAGCCCCCTTTTTGATTACCATGACTCTACCACAATCTACATTTTCATTAGCCATTGGCAGCCATTCTACACCCTCAGCGTACCAACATGCTCCTCCCTTAGTTTCATTCCCAATCACTCTCCCTCCTCATTCTATCCCATCCTCGTACTAAGAACCAGTCATAGCTACATTTCCCTACGTGCACACCACGTCTACTTCACAATTGCATGGACTCTTTGCTCCTATTCCATCATCTACACCTATTTCACCATTAGCTGCATACCCAGCCCCAACCATGTGGTGGACCCCAGCTAGTTCGCTCCCTATTTAGCAACCCTCCTAGATGCCACATTACCCTTACCACCAAGCATACTAAGTCTTGCAGGTGTCAAAACAAAGTGTGAGACTATGGCCTATCCCATTCATCACACAAATGACTAACCCTACAGCACCACTAGCTACTACAGCTACAACAGCACCACCCACTGGGTGGTGGACCTTACAGGTAATACCCTTCGAAGGGATAGCCCCAATAGCACCCCCTATGAGCTAGGCCACCACCAACGATGGTTGCCCCTATAACACCATAATGAGTCTGGACTAAGTGTTCCAACTTATCCAGACCTTCACTAAAGAGATTAAACATCTTAAGGCCACTGGTTCCAACACAGTGCAGGTCATGGATTTCTACCATGATGATCCCATTATCCTGACCATTCCCATTCCTACATTACCCCCTAGGATGCCACTCCCCCAATTCACAAAATACAATGCAGAGGGTGATCCTAACATGAATGTATTCATGTTTAGATCTGAATCTTTATTGTTGTAGTAGTGGCCACACACTATTACTCACATATTTTCTATGTCTTTGATAGGCAAAGCTTTAGACTAATACCACGTGCTCCTGCATGCCTCCATCTCAACACTAGAGGAGCTACTAACCTAATTTGTGACTTGCTTCAAGTATAACCTAAAACTTGAAGTCACACTAGATCAGTTGATGGGCATTAAGCAAGACCCGCTAAATTCAGTGCAAAAGTTTATACAACAATGGAGCACTACCTTGAATGAGATCTGTGAGCCTCTCGCGGAGGCGCATTTGCTAGCTATCTTCAAGAGGGTGGTAATTTATTTCATCAAATCCAAGCTATACTAGCTAGCCCCATGCTCTCTTAGTCAATATTTTGCCCAAATGAATAGCATCCAAGATGCAACCAAAGCCAATAAATACCTAGCCTATGTTACGTACAAAAATGCATATACCAAAAATGAGAAAGAGAAGGGCAAAGCCGTAATGGCCATAGTGGCCGCCATGGAGAACGAGGTAAAGCACAACAACAACAATAACAAAAGGTGGTCATAATGTCAAATAACACCATGCCTAGCTCAAGTAATGTTGCCCAACCCTTCACGTTGGCACCAGAGGTATCAACCTAGCCTAAACCCATGTTTGAGTGTAAAGATTGCTCCAAATACACCTCCTTGTTAAGCCTTCAAAAATCCTGAAGCAATTGTTGGGGGATGGGTATATTCAACATAAATGGATGTCAGAGGAGGCAACCAAACAACATTAGTGATACTATGAACTCCTTAGGAACCCCTCCTTGGTTATGCCCAATGAGTCGCGAGTTCCTAAGAACTTTAGGCTGGACCGGTTCTGTGACTACCATCAACTTTATGGTCATGACACGGATTACTATCTAGCATTAAAAGATGACATCTAATGGATGATTGATCAGGGGAATTTGGTCCTGGACAAAAGTAACCCTATTTGCCCCAAAAATCAATCCCTACATGTCTACAAGGACCTCCTCAATGCTAACAACATGGGGTACATTATCAACATGATTAGCATAGATAGTAACCCAAAAATGCCACAGTAGTTGTTTGTGGCTCATGTGCCTCAATGTAGTGTAGAAACACCAACAATGGCAAAAAGGACACCGCACCAACCATTCATCCTTAAGCTTTCCCCTTGGACATCCACCCCTGCATCCTTCATGATCAAAACCACACTTCCACCCACACTAACACCACAAACATCGTTTGTCATTAGTGGGCCAAAACACTTAATTGCCCCCATCACATAGAGCCAATCTAAGATAGCATCATAGCCTTCTCGTTCAAAGAAATGGGAAAAGCTTCTAACAGACGAAATGACTAAGGAATGTAGTACCCCAGGTTCCCCCAAGCCTACCCCCTCAACCTCTATGTCTATGCCCCCATCATCATCAATAGTTGATGCCACTATGTGCACATAATCATCACCATCCCACCCAAAGGGTCTAGCCCCAAACATGAAACTGCTCCTCCCCAAGAAATTCGTCTTCTAGGATGAATGGAGGAAGAGAAGGGTGGAAAACAACAAGAAAGTGGACAGGACCTTCTAAACACCCTTACTCAGGTCAAACAAGCTCTAAAATAAGGGAATACAACCTTGAGCTAGTATGACATGGTAATGATCTCCACTATACACCACGAGACCTTGGTTGGCATGCTAACATCCATATTGGTTCACAAAAATATGCCAGTAGAGGAGAAAGAAATTCACGTGGTCATGCTTCCTTCTACACTCAAAGAACTATGGTCAACTCAATTGAAATTCCATGAAAAGTCCATCAAGGATGACCTTGAGAAGGGTCAGCCCACAACAGCACCCCTATTCATCACAATTCGGGTCGATCGGCACAAGATTCGAAGAGTACATGTTGATGATGGGGCTACTACAAATGTCATCCTATTCCCCATAGTGGAAAAACTAGGTTTGGTGGATCAAATCAAACCTACAACAACCTCATGTCTAAAGTCGTTCAACGGAGCAAGGGTGGTGGTAAAGGGAATTTTCCACATTATCTTTGTGGCAAGTGACTAGTTCCTCACAAGTGCAACATTCATCATGGTAGAAGAGATGCCTAGGTTTAACTTGATCTTGGGGAGGTCATGGTTAGCCCAACATAGGGTCATCTCTTCACCCATACATCAATAAATCCATGTACCTTATGTGGGCAAGGAGGTGGTGATCTACAATGATGAAGTGGCCACCTAAGAAATAAAAAATGTCAACATGGAGTAAGGTTCAGAAATAATAACCTCTAAGAATGAAGTCCATATCTCCACTAAAGCTACTTGTTTGGAAAATGAGCTGGCCCAAAATGCCAGCTTAGAAAATGAAACTATGTAGGCTAAATTACCTTTTGAAGCAGGAGATAACAATATAGAAGAATACCGCAACAAAGCCCCCTAGCCTTATGCATCACTGAGCCCAGGATGGGTTAGAAAGTAGCTGGGAGAATGATTGTTACTTGCGTAGCATAACTACTCCACTACTTCCAACATAATTAACACTTATCATACGTTTATTCTTCATTTACTTCATATTCATTCGTTTACTCTAACCACCTATCCCATTCTTTAAATTGTTCACATCACATCCACTATTTACATCATGCCATAGCCCGCTAAGGCCTAAAACTGGCAAAAATTTTCTTTACCCTCATGCAATGGCCTAAAATGGCCTCAAACTAGTAATAGCCTAGAATGGCCTTAAACTATTGTTACAGCCTGAAATGGCCTAAAACTAAAACGAGATGCTCCCAACGAGTTTAATTAATAAAAAAAGATAAAGAATAAAATAAAAATAAATACAACATATAAGCCAAAATGAAATCAATCTCTTCATATTCCATTTTTTTATTCAAAATATTAATTAATAATGTTTACAAAATTCTTTGCGAGAATCTAAATAAAATTCTCTACTACTATACTATGACCCTTCACCCACTCCATTGTCCCCTAGCTCATTAGGTTCTATGTTTTCATTTGGATTATGTACCACAAGGAAAATGAAATAGTCAGTTAAAGCCATAATAAGGACTCGAATAAAATAAATTATCACAACACCCAAAAAAATTGACTGACTTGAGATGGCCTTGCATTTGTTTCAGGGGGTATTCGATCCATGCCTACTACGAGATGTTGCAGGATCTTCTCCTCCATAATATTGGCCCAATTCCTATCTCCCAAATCAACGCTTGTTGCAAATTTCTCCTTTCTTATGGCTGTCCATCTCGGTGGTCCTAGAAAAAAGGTGGCAGTGGTGGTCTCACCCATGGGAAAGTTCATTTCCCTTTTGGGAGATTCACTGACTGTCACCTATTGCATAAACCTATCATAAGCCCTAGAAGTGCCAATAATGTCAAGGAATACCTTGTAAGTATGCAACTTGATAGAGGCATCTTGATATTATTTATAGTAGGTGGCACATTCTAGTTTATACATGTGTTTGTCATTTTTCTGTGCCTGTCCCAACTCATAAACTTTTACACTATAGTCCCTTTAGTCTTGGTTCTTCTAGGCTAGTAGGTCCATTTGCATGTGCTATTCTATTATTTCGTGGGTGGCCTCATTGTTTCATCGGACAACTATCCAATACCTTGGGTAGTTGATGATGGCTATGCACCAACTACCATCGTTAGGCTCTTGGGGCAACAGGAATTCATTCCTAGATTGAACATCTCCCACCTCGACGATCAGATTGGCCTTCTCCTTCTCAAGCCTCTGTACCCATTTCCAGAGGTCTTCGTTCACATGCCTACATTCCCACAAGGAGCATGCCAAGTACATCGTACATTGTCTTGCTTCGTTGTATATGTGATGAGGTACTTTGGTCACCTATAGTGGAAATTCGGGCATAGTGTTAACCTCAATTGCTTTCTTAGGATCCCACTTAAGGCGAGAGGCTACCAACTACACATAGAAAGACATTAGTCACAGTGGCATAGTGAAGCAACAACAATTTAGAGAGTCTAGCGTAGCAACTTTAACATACCCACTTTCAGGTCGATCTGCTTCAGACAGTTGGTCATGTCATTGACAACCCCCTCTATGAAAGTGAATTTGTCGGGGGTCTCGGTCCATGGTCATAGGAAGATCAAGGAAGGACCAGAGGTATCAATAGTGGTGTCTTCTACATAGTGAAACATCTTAGCCATAGTGAAGAGGAACCACAATAAATTTGATGAATAACATAAATAATAGTGTAAAGCTCTGACCCAAAAAACCCTTAGGGATGATAGCAGGGGGGGGGTGGGTTCACCCAACAACACACTATCAAATATGAGGTCAAACTTACCAATGTTAAAATGGATCCCCTCTCTTTCTAGCTAACCCAATAACATAGCAGCATCCTCAATACACATATGCCCCTCTAGTACTGAACTACTGTCCACAAAAGGATCATTAGCAAGGGCCTCTTCTTGATTTCCAGGAGCCTCTTCCACATTGGCTAGGCCTCTTTCCTCATTGATAAGGGCCTCCTCTTCATAGGCAGGGACCTCTTTCTCAATAGTTGAGGCCCTTTCTTCTACAACAGGGGTCCCTTTTTCATCAGCCAGGGCCCTTTCCTCTATGGCTAGAGCCTCTTCATTTTTTCCAGTCACCACTGTTGTAGGGGCCACCACCTCTTCTTCCCCTTCTTCCTTTCCTTCCTCTGCTAATAAAACATGGTTACAGTAGGCAAGATATACTAACTTGGAACAAAAGCTACTTTGTGTAATGCTATCTAGTGTAGTAATCATTAGACAAAAAAAGCACTTACCAATCGAAGGCTGCACTCTATGAAGTTTGAGCTGCAAATTCTTCCCTCTTTTCTCATTTGTATGAGGAATTTCCTTTACTAGGAGAAATCTCTTGCATTGCAACTTATTTTTCACCATCTCTGCAATGAGGCATTATCCCTAAAACACCCTATATTTTCAATGCATTCTTGCTTCACCAAGTCCTTGAAATTCAAGATGCGTCATGTCACTTCAAGAAGAAATGGATGCTCTAAGTCTAGACTATCTAGTTTGACAAATTTTCTACATCCAATGTTGATAGGCCTAATGGACTCTCTGGCTTGCCCACTTGGGTGGTTCATCTAGCTGAAAGTCTACTCAGAAGCAATGTGTGGGGTTGTTAGCAGTGCTCAGGCTACACAAAATAGTTTGGCAAGTTTTCTAGTCAGGAGGTTTGCTATGCTATGCTATGCTATGTAGTGTAGCAAGCCTCGAGAGAGAGTTGCAAGATGAAGTGCTACACTATGCAACATAGCAAAAGCAAGACAGAAAAGGCTTAGCTTACTTAGTAATTTCAACTGCACTCAGCAAGCATCTCTGGCCTTCAAAATTAGTTGCTTCACTCAACTTCAAATATTTTAGTAGAACTCCTTTCAGTAGAAAAGTAGCAGATGAAGAAAAAAAAGTAGGCTATGTTGGATACTATACTATGCTATGCTACGTAGTGTAGCATAGCATAGTAATGATGCAAGAATGATGAAAGACATCTCAGAATGTAGGATCAGCAAGTTCGCAAGCTTCACATCACAAAGGTTGCAGATTGTCAGTGTGATCTTTAAGCAAACATTTGCAGTGCAAATCACAATTAAGGCCAGCTACTATAATATGCTATGCTATGTAGCGTATAATAGTGTAGCAAACATGCAGAATTAGCCAAGACACATCAAAGGCTTCTACCTCCTACAACTAACTTCAACGCAACTGTCTTCTTCAACTTGGGGGCTACGCTATGCTATGCTATATAGTGTAGCACAACGTAGCATGCAGCTACGCTACACCAACATGCTATGCTTCACAACATAGGACAACATAGCAAATGGCTATGCTATGCCTACATGCTATGCTCCATAGCATGGCATAGTGTAGCAGGCATCAGCGCTACATCAACATGCATCAATTCAGTTTTGACAACATGATTGCAGTGTGGCATGCTCGCCAATCAATCAGCTTTGCATGTCCATGTAACATAGACACATTAGCATCTTATGGGTCTAGGACACGTGGCATCCAAATTGAATTTCTCATGTGCCCCTAGCCCTATAAATACCTTGATAAGAAATGCTTCAAGGGTTGGCAAAAATTTAGCAAAAGGCTTGGCAAATTGGAGAGGTATTGGAAATTCTGAGTATCATTGACATTTCTGAGCAAAAGGTTGGCAACCTCAAGCATTATTAGTTTTTGTGAGTTGAGAAAAATCCAAAAAGTTATCATTCCCATCTAGCATTCTGCTACCTCCTTTCCATTACCCCTATAGCATTTTGCATTGTTAGCTTCTGAATCTATGTTTAAGTGCACATCTAGCTTGCTTTAAACATCCTGGTTACCCTCAGGATCTTTGTAGTTCCCTGTGTCATGCAACCAATTATATTCTTTTTGGCAAAGTAACGTCGTAATCTTGAAAGTGGAGCATTTCTTAACTTTAGTTTACTTTACTATCTTGCTTATCACTACATTTTGCATCATTTTCATTTCCTCGCAAATAATAACTATTATTTTATACCTTGAACACTATTTTCAAGTTACACATTTGCAAAAGGTTTAGTGACACCAACTAAGTCCCTGTCTGATCAACCAGATCATTTAGGGCACCCCGTTTTGGTTTTATCCAACACGATCCTTGCATGGATCTAGGGTTAATACTGTCATGATCGAAGACCTCTCAGTGTTTTCTAGCCACTGATTTTTTTGGTCGCTGCAGTTTTCTGGAGCTAGAAGGAGGGCCTTAGTGCCTATCCCATGTTTTATGGTAGTTTTGCTTGTGTTCTGTACCCTATCACACACTAGTGTAAATGTGATACCCTCTTATAGTTGTTTATGCATCATGTGGTGTATATTGGTCACTTCAACGGTTCCTCTGGGACTTGGTAGGACATAAATCCTTTCATCACTTTCCAATCTCCCTGTTTTTCTTTTTTGCAAACCTATTTAGCTTTACACCAATGGCTTCTTCAACTACCACTTTTTCTACCACTAACCTCGAGGTTCCCATTCTAGTTCAAGCCGCCACAGGTGCTAAGCAACCACATAGCCCAGGTCTGGGACCACATTGATCCCTCAGGATCCAAAACCTAGGACCTGAGGGTTTTTCCCAACAACACAAGCAGTACAACTTTCTTTGTGCTAAGGTGTAGGTGAACTTGCCCTTGGATGCGTAAGAACTCGAAGACAAGTGTAGCTTTGAGTTCGCATACTGCAACGGGAAGGAATTTGTTCCCACACTCAGCATCTCTATCCCTTTGACACAAATGAACCAGTGGCTCATAGACCAACTGACTCAAACCCTTAGGCCTAGGGAGCTGCAAGACATAATGTCTCACCATGANGGGGGGGGGGGGTGGGTCAAACCAACCCTACCACTATTCCTCCCACCTCATCCTTCTGGGTAAACTTGCTTTATACCACTTCTCCAGCTTCTCCCTTTGTAATCACATTTGCACCATCACAAAACATAATTCCCTCAATAAGGGGTAGCCATACTATTCCTTTGACGCATCAACACACCCATGCCCTTATCTCAAACCTAGTCAGTACTCCTCTTGTGACTTTTTACCAATTCTTTTTTACTTCACAACATACACCATTCATAGCTACCCTGCCACATATTCATACCATACCTACGTCATAGTCGTGTGTAGTCTCCACTTCAATTGTTGCATTTACACCTATCCCACCATCAGCAGTTGGCCCAGCCCTATCCACGTGGTGGACTCCATTTACTTCTCCTCCTATTGTGCAACCATTGCAAAAGTTTTGCTATGCGAGCCAAAAAACCTACTAGGTCCCACAAATGGTACAACCTAGTGTGGGACCTTGGTCTATCGCATTATCCATGCAAGCAGCCCATCCCTTAGCACAACCTGCAACTACTACCCCAACTGCACCACCTACTGGGTGGTGGAAAACACAAGTAGCACCATTCACAGAGGCCATCCCAATGGCTCCGTCGATGGTGAAACACCCTAAAATTTTAGGGCATCCTTGCTTCACCAGGTCCTTGAAATTTAGGAAACATCATGGAAATTCTTTGGGAGATGGATGCTTTGGTGTTCATACTATCTAGTTTAGCAAGTGTTCTACCCCTGGTGTTGACAAGCTCAATGGATCCTCTAGCCTACCCACTTGAGTAGTTCATCAAACCAATAGCCTACTCAGAAACAATGTGTGGAGTTTTTGGCAATACTTGGAATGCGCAAAATAGTTCGACAATTTTTCTATGTCAAGAAGTTTGCTACGCTATGTGACACTATGTAGCGTAGTAGGCTTCAGAAAACAATTGCAGAATGAAGTGCTACGCTATGCTATGCTACACAATGTAGCATAGCGTAACAAAAACTAGACAGTTAGTTCCCTCGCCCAACTCCAAGTCCTTCAAGCAATGGCTCCTTCCTCTAGAAAGTGGAAAATTTAGTGAAAAGCAAGCCAAATTGGTTGCTATGCTATGATACGCTATGCTACACTACGTAACATAGCATAGCATAGAGACTTGGTAGGAGTAGCAAAAGGCATCTCAAAGTGCAAGATCAACGAGCTCATAATTTTCGCATTTCCAAGAACACAAGTTGTAGATTTTTTGGCATTTCTACAATCAAGGCTAGTTTCTACACTACACTATGTTACATATCACAACACAACATAGCAAATATGGAAAATTGGTTAGAGAATTTCAAAGGCTTTCAACACATTTCATAGGCCCTGACGCAAGTTTCTATCTCAAACTGGTGGCTATGCTATGCTACACTGCATAACATAGCATGGCGTAGCAAGCTACTATGCTATGCTAACATGCTATGCTCCAAAACGTAGCACAACATAGTAGGAAGTTATGCTGCACACATCTCCAAGTTCTAACACCATAATTACAACATGGTAGGCTTGTCAATCAGCCATGCATGTTCATGCGACATAGACATGTGAACATGGGCCTAGGACGTGTGGCATCCAAAACACATATTTCACACACTCCTAGTCCTATAAATACCCCAATGAGAAATGCTCAAGGGGTTGGTTTGTTGGCAAGTAAGTTGACTAGCAAGAGAAAAGAGAAAATTTGCAAGTTGACATGTTAGCATTTTCGTAAGTTGACAAATTGACAATCGTGAGCATTGTAAACCTTCTGTCTGGCATTGCAAAGAGTCAACACTTCTATTTGGCATTCTAATTTCACTTTTTCCATTATCTTTGTAGCATTGTTCATTGTTAACTTCCGAGTCTACATTCAAGCATATAGTTGTCTTGCTCTAAGCATCTTGATTACCTTTGGGATCTCTATGCTTCCACTATCTTGCAACTGATTGTATCCACCTTGATAGAGTGAAGTTATAATCTTGAAGTGGTGCATTTTCCTAATTGCATTTTACTTTTTTTTCTTGTTTTTCATCACTTTACTTCATTTTCCATCCCTTTGCATTTAAAAATTACTATTTTATGAAATAAGTCCTTTTTTCAAATCACAAGTTTGCAAAAGGTTATAGTTACAATGACTATGTCCCTGTCTGATCGACCAAACTATTTAGGGTGCCCCATTTCCATTTTATCTAGCACATCCCTTGCATAGATCCAAGGTTAAGACTATCATGACCGATGACCTCTTGGTGTTTTCCAGCGACCGATGTTTTCGGTTGCTATAGTTTTTCTGGCGCTAGAAGGAGGGCCTTTTGGTTCCCTTATCATATTTTACGGTAGTCCTGTAAGTGTTCTACATCTTAATACACATTAGAGTAAACCTGACATCCATTTGTGGTTATTCATGCATTGTGTAGTGCAGGTCATTCGCTTCAATGGTTCCCTCAGAATCCTGCAGGACATAAAGCCTCTGATCACCAGTTGACTCGCTGGTTTTACAGTACTCTTGCATGTGTTCTATACGCTTTCATGCACTAGTGTAAACGTGACACCCTTTCAAAATTGTTTATGCATCATGTGGTATAGATCGATTACTCTGATAATTCCTTTGGAATCTGGCAAGACATAAGGCATTTTGATTACCTTCTGATTTCCTTGTTTTTCTCATTTACAAAATTGTTTAGCTTCGTAATAATGACTTCCCCAAGCACCATTTCTAACATCTTCAACGTTGAGGTTCCCATCATAGTTCAAGGCATCATAGGTGCCAAAAAACCACTCAGTCCAGTGCTGGAACCATGTTGATCCCTCAAAATCCAAAATCGGGGACTCAAGGGCTTGGCCCAGCAAAATGAATGCTATAACTTTCTCTGTGCAAAGGTGCAGGTGAACCTGCCCTTGAATGTGCATGAACTTGAAGACAAACATAACTTTGAGTTTGTTTACTACAATGGGAAGGAATTTGTTGCCACTCCTAGTGCTTCCATTCCTTTGACACAGATGAATCAATGGCTTCTAGGCCAGTTGATCCAGTTGGCTAGGCTTAGGGAGCAGGAAGACACAACATCTAACCATGACGAGGCCTTCCAAGATGGATAGGAGGAACTTGATTCTCAATCTTATAGGGGAGGTCAAACTAACCCCATTACTATCCCTCCTACCAAGTCTTTCTAGACCAACTTGTTGTCTATTGTCACTTCCTTCGTAATCACGCCTACACCCTTGCAACCTGCAATCACATCTGCAATGGGTAGTCATGTCAAATCCTTGACATATCAACACCCCTATCCCCTTGTTTCATTTTTAGCCACTATTCCTACATAAACCATTCATCAATCCATTCCTACACCACATCATAGACCAATTATGACTACCCTGCCACATGTTCACATCGTACCTACTTCACAGTCGTATGTAGCCTGTACTTCCATTCTCTTGTTTACACCTATCCCACAATTAGTAGTGGGTCCAGGCTGTCCACATGGTGGACCTAATTCACTATTCCTCCTATTACGCTACCATCACAGATGTCTCACCATGTTCACTAGCAAACCCACCAAATCCAGCAAACAATACAACCTAGTGCAGGACTATGGTCTATTCCATTGGCGATCCAAGTCGCCTATCCTACAGCTCAACCCACAGTTGCTATCCCAATAACACCACCTACCAGGTGGTCGATAGCACAAGCAGCATCATCCACAGGGGCCACCGCAACAGTACCACCGATGGGTCATACTGCTACCCCTACCATTGCACAAATGGGAGCCACCTTGGCAGCTCCCTAACCATCCACATCGTTGCTAGGTCTGGATCAAGTGTTCTAGTTTATCTAGACACTTACTGAGGAAATGAAATGCCTTCAGGCTATCGAGTCTGACATTGTGCAAGTCATGGAATTTTACCAGGACAACCCCATCAACCCTACAATCCCCGCACTAATGTTACCTCTAAGGATGTCCCTCCCCCACTTCACAAAGTACAATGGGGAGGGGGATCCCAATGCACATCTTGTTACCTTTAGGTCTGAGTCCCTTCTACTGCAACAATGGCCACACACAATTATTTACGTGTTTTCCATGTCTTTGACTAGAAAGGCCCTAGACTAGTATTGTGTGAAACACCATGGAAATTGCGAATTTGCCTAAGGTGAAGATTCACGATTTGGGCGAAAGTTCACGAAAAAATTCCAGAAGATAGAATAAGGCAAATTAAGGCAAAGAGGTGCACAACATCAAGTCTCCAAGTTCCTTATAGATTTCAACCTTACTGTGTTTTCTTTCTTTACGCTACATTACGCAACATAGCGTAGTGTTGCTTAGCGTAACCCTGCTTAGCATAGCGTGATATCAGAAGGTAACTTACTACGATGGATTTGATGAAGTGTAAGGCCTAAGCAGCATGATATGCGATTTGTTGTATATTCTACTAAGTCTTTTGTCCAGGGTAGTGTTTACACTCTGATTACGCAAAGCAACGTAGCGAGTTTCAAGAAAGTCAAAGTCAAAGTCCAAAGAAGTGCAGCAGATTGACTTCTTTCTTTTTGCAAATTGGTTGCTTTATGCTCGTTACGCTATGTAGCATAGATCAGCTTAATTCATTGTCAAGTTGACCATTTTTTATGCTTTATTATACTTTGTGGCGTAAATGAGCGTAAAACAGCTTGAATCAACTACTTCCATGCTCTATTATGCTCTGCCACGTGACACAACGTAAATGAGCGTAATACAGCCTAGGACCAGCTAAGACAATACTAGACGCACATCTGCTATCCACACGCACAATACGTTGATGAGCATATTATGTGTAATCACGAGGCAACTTTGGAAAAAGTGGTTGACAGCATACTTGGCCCCTTCTCCCAGAAATGTGACATGACATAACCAGTTTCAACATAAAGTCAGTCAAGTCAATGGTATTTTGAAGGTTTGAGACATGTGTCATCAGGGTCGTGCCTTCTCCACATGTTTTTGAACTTATAAATACTCCAGTTGGCAAAGAAACAAGGGCTAGCATCTTTGACTTTTGGCAGTTATCACCTTTGAGAAGAGACAGGAGACATCTTTGAGCATTGGCAGTAGGAGCGATTACCCCTTTTGGCGAAAACATAGTTCTCCCCATGGATGATCATTGGCAGCTTTGAGCAGAGACTACTGAAGGCAAAGGGAATAGATCAGAGATCGAGAGATCATCTAGTGTGGTTGGCAAGATCTATTGATCAAAAACAATTGATTGATAGACATCCAGGCTTGACCTTCCTTGCATTCCATCTTTGGCTTACGAGGTAGACCGAGCTTCATTCTATACTCCTTGTTAAACTTTTTTCTTGTTATTTTGTGTATTCTTCGCACAAGATAAGCAGAGTTTTCCATTGTAACTTTCTATATAATATACATAGTTTTCGGGTCAACTCACAGATCTTGGAATTGCGCATTTTCCTTAAATCCAAACCTTCTTGTCGTGTGACGTTGTTGTTATTGCAATTTATCTACATCATTTTCTACTTCTGTTACAATTCATCGAATCAAATTGTTTCACGGAATATCTATAATATTCATCAATTTACTGATTGAGTAAGTCCTTTTCTGATAGACAAGACCATTCAGGGCACTGCGGATTCATTTTCTCCAACACGGCCCTCGCACTGATCCGTGGTTAAGACTGTATACACGGATTTTTGTTTGGTATTTTCCAGCTACCAACATTTTCCGTCGTTATAGTTTTCTGGTGCTAGAAGGAGGGACTAGGCTCAAATTCATATTTTTATGGGTAGCCATGTAAGCGATCTATACCCGCGTCTCTAAAAACGTAAACGTAATACCTCTAGGGAAGTTTACGAAAAATCGTGTGGTGTAGATCAGTCACAGTAGCGATTCCTTTGGAATCCTACAAGGTAAAAGGCCTAATTGTGATCTTCTTTGTCCATCATCTTTTAGATCCAGTTGCTTATTGTCATTAATCTATCTAAGCAATGGATTCTGCATATGCAACCATAGCTACCATGATCACCACTGACTCGGGTGCCACATCCATGAATCCCATCGCTACCACCGGACCAACTTCTGGTTTCATAGGACCTTAGGGATCATCATGCCATTCGTTAAGATTACAGAGTAAGGATCCTATATTCACCATTGTAACTCTTGAAGAATATAATTTCATCTGCGTCAAGATCCAGGCAAAGCTTACCCTTAGCCGAGCCGAGATTGAGGTGAAAAAAAATTTTGAGCTGGTCCACAAAGGGGGTCAAGATTTCAACCCTACCGCCTATGACATTATCCCCTTGACTGAACATTACCATGAACTCCTGACCCAACTGGTTATGGCTAGGAGTCAGGCTACATGGTCCATGTTAGAACCTCAGAACAGGGAGGAAGAGGAAGAAGAATTTGCAGCCCTATCTGAACACACGGATTCATACCATACTCTTAGCCCCCATACATACATAAATCCCCTGTTTCCTCTCACCGGAGAAGCTTCCCATCTCAACTCAGTCACAACCACCCAAACGCACATTCATGTCATCCCGCAAGTCACTACGCAATCATCCATCCTGCAAGTGCAAATACCACCTCAAAATAACATGGGGGCAGTCTCATCACCATGTGTAATTAGTATTCTATCGGTGGTACCTGCATCCACCGCATCCCATTACATCCCCCATATGCAACCCCATGCCATGCCTACAACTTGCCCAGTACAAAATCAGGTGCAAACCTTATCATTGCCGCCCCCTTCAAGGCAATAGATCACAGCCACCGTTCAGCTGCAGAGATCCATTCAACAACCCACCGTGAGTCAGTGGATCATGTCTATGGCACAACACGACCAGTCTGTGTTATATGGTGTACAACCCTTAGTTGCACCCACGACGCATGCCCCGAAAATACTCCCACAATATCCTTATAATTTCCATCCTACAAAGCTGATGGTGGCCAATTTCTTTGCTCAACCCGGAGGGTGGTGGTCTTCGCAGGCAGCTCCATCCACAGGGATCCCTACTCTGTCACCTACCAGCCAAGCCATCCCTCCATTTCCACTGCCTAGCACTGCTTTTTCAGTTCAACCCCCTACTCCTCCTGCACAAACTTCTCCATCAACTAGCCTAGATCAAGCCTTTTCACTTATTCAGACCCTGACTGAGGAGGTTAAGCACCTTAAAGCTATTGGCTTTGATACCATACAAATCATGGATTTCTATTAGGATGATCCCATCAGTCTAGCAGTTCCTATGCTGTCATTTCCTCCGGGGATGTCATTACCCCATTTTACTAAATATAATGGGGAGGGAGATCCTAACGCTCACCTGGTTACCTTTAGGTCTGAATCTTTGTTGTTACAGTAATGGCCTCATACAATCATCCGTGTCTTTGCAATGTTTCTGGTAGGGAATGCTTTGGACTGGTATCGAGCGCTCCCTCACTCTTCCATCTCAACCTTGGAAGAGCTCCTAACACAATTTGTGACTTGCTTTAAATACAATTTAAAGCGAGAAGTCACACTAGACCAACTCATGGGAGTGAAGCAAGATCCACTTGAACCAGTCCAAAACTTTATATAGCAATGGAGTGCTACTTTGAATGAAATCCATGAGCCAATCACGGAAGCCCATTTTCTGGCCATTTTCAAAGGAGCAGTTAACGACTTCATCAAGTCTAAGCTGTATTACCTTGCCCCTCGCTCCTTGATCTAGGCTTTCACCAGACTAAGAGCATCCAAGATGCTGCAGAGGCTAGCAAAGACCCAGTGCATGTGGACTATAAAAATGCTAAAAATAAAGGTAAGGACAAAGGTAAAGCAACAACAATGACAGTAGCTGCACTGGCTGAGGGTGCTAAAAACAAGAGTAAGAAGACACCCATAGTGTCCCCCGAGACCACATCTAGTGCAAGCAGCACCAGCCAAGACATGTCTGCCCCTGAAAAGCCCCCCAGCCAAAGCCAAAATTTGAGTGTAAAGATCACTCAAAGTATACAGCCCTGCCTATAAAACATTCGAAACTATTGAAATAATTATTGAGGGTAGGATACATTCAAAATAAGAAGGTATCTGAAGAAGCTCTGAAGCATCACAAGAGTCATTTTGAATTGTTGAAGAATCCTTCTTTAGCCCTACCCAATGAACTGCCAGTTCCGAGGTCTTTTAGGCTAGACCGTTTTTGTGACTACCATTAGTTGTGTGGTCATGACACCAATTATTGCTGGACATTGAAAGATGACATTCAATGCATGATCGATGATGGTTCTCTGAAACTAGACGGTAGTAGTCCAACGCATCCCGAAAACCAGGCATTACATGTGTACAAGGATCCATTAAATGCAAATAACGCACTATACACAATCAACATGGTAAGTACGGACAGTGAAGGGAAGGTACTGCCTAAACAACTTTTTGTTTTACGTGTACCTACTAGTTCACCCCAGGGGACAAGCTTTTCACCGGTAGCTAGTGGAGTCTCAAGGCCACCCTTCGTCATTCGGGTGCCTTCTCCACATTTAACTCAACCTCACATTAATAGTAAATCCGTGGCCACATCCACGCCTACTCCTAAGACACCTTTCATCCTCAGAGTACCAAAACCATTGGCTGCTCCTTTTACGTAGGGGCAAGCCTCTAACCAAAATTATCAATCGCGACCCAATAAACAAAGGAAAGGAGATGTGTCCACTAATGTTGCAAAAAACCACTTTACGCTAGGCTTCGCTAAGCCCAGGCCCTTAGCCTTTGTACCTTCGCCTACACCTTATGGGCAGGAAAAGGGTACAGAAACATAGCCACCTCCCCTCGGCAGGAAGAAAAACAACCCTCCGACTGATGTTGTTCCACCTTGGGAGATTCGTCTCTTAGGGCAAATGGAATAAGACAGAGGGGATAAATAAACCAGCTGAGAATGGGACCTCCTTGACGTATTTACACAAGTTAAATAGGCTCTGAAATAGAAGAACACAACATTGAGCCTCTATGAATTGCTTATGACATCTTGAAAGCATCGTGACACTATGGTCTGTATGCTGACATCTGTACCTATGGATGAAAGCTTACCAATGAAGGAGGAAGCGATACATGCAATCATGCTTCCTTCCGCTGCTGAGCGACCCAAACCTACCTCATTGACCTTTCATGATGAATCCATTAAAGATGATCCTGAGAAAGGTCATGTAATGATAGAACCCATGTTTATCACCATCCGGGTTGGTCAACATTGGATCCGGAGGGTGCACGGTGACGATGGCTCGACTACGAATGTCATCCCTTATCCTATAGTGGATAAGTTGGGTCCGGTTGACCAGATCAGTCCTATAATGATATCATTCCTAAATTCATTCAACGGGGAAAAATTTCAAGTCAAGGGGATGGTGCATATCGAATTTGTGGTAGGGGATCAATTCCCAACAGATGCCACATTCATCGTTGTCGAGGAGATGCCCAGATTCAACTTGATTCTGGGGAGGTCCTGGCTAGTCCAACTGAGGGCAGTTTCATCACCAATACACCAAGAGATACACCTACCTTACATAGGGGGAGAGGTGGTAATACACGATGATGAAATAACCCCTAGGACTGTCAATAATATCGAAGAAGAATGGGGTTCAGAGATCGAAACATCCGAAGATCAAGCCCATGTACGAATTCCTGAACAAGCCAAAACAGATGATGACAGCCTAGCCTAGGCTAACCTACCATTTCAAGAAGATGGTATGGAAGAGTCAGGTCACAAATCTCCCTGCCCTTATGCACCGTTGAACATAAAAGCCATTAAGAAACAATTGCGGGCTAGCGATTGATCTGAGTGGCATTTAGACGCATCATTACATTTTTACTAGTTTATCGTTTACGCTTATCACATTCCATTGTCAGTTTTCTTTAATATATACATACATATTTATGCTTGCTATCCATTACGCCATTTATATTTTCTATTTTACCCCATTTACGCTCCTTGACTGCTATTAGTCACATTAGTGCAATTATGTAGAAATATACATTATTATCAATTACACTTCTAGACTTACGCAAATGGCCCGCAATGGCCTAAAACTAGTGATGTCCTGAAATGGCCTGAAACTAGCGAAGGCCTACAATGGCGTAAAACTAGCTAATCCGCTTGTATCTTACGCAAACCCTACGTGACGGCCCGTGATGGCCTTAAACTAGCAATTCCATCCTACAGCAACACAACCTATCCAAAGTCTTTAACAACTCTACTTATGCTTTGCATAAATAAAAACATAAAACTGAAAAAAAAATTTACAATCATAGAGAAAATCTCATGATTAATCTTGCCAACAGTCATATGGCCATTATGCAATTTCATCAATAAAATCATGCGTAAATCATAATTACGCATCCCCCTGGTACCACTATCACCCGTATCCCTTAGGTCCGCCTCTAAGCCTAAGAAGTCGTCCTTAAGTGGGCCATCCCTTTTAGAAGGTATTCCTTCATGAGGAATGTCGTCTTCACGGGGTCCTTGCACTAATACTAGCTCCACAGGAGGACGGTCTACATCATTACGCTCTTCTTCCTATACTTGCTCCTCATCCTATCTGCCTTCTTAATCCACTCCTTGTACCTATATACAATAAATACATTAGCAAAAGCCATGATAGGATAAATTAGAAAATTTGAATTCAATAACACTCAAACTTACTCACTATGGTCCTGCTTCTGCAGCAAAGGGGAGCTGATCTAAACTGACCCATAGGCGCTGCATAATTTCATCTTCAGTTAATTCAGACCAAACTCCATTCCCCAGATCAGTTCCAGCCTTCACCTTCCCTTTCTCCATACTAGTCCATTGGGACAGTTTAGGGAAGAAAGTAGGGACTGTGGTCTCATCCCCGGGAAGAGTAATTTCTCTTCCTGGGGATGCGCTTACCATCACCTGCTCCTGGAACTTCTCAAAGGCCTTAGATGTGCCAATGACATCGAGGAATACCCACAAGGATTGAGCTTCGATGGTAGAATCTCGATAGTGCTAATGATAAGTAATACTTTCTCGCTTATACAGATGTTTATGATCTTTTCCTTTATACCCCCACTCTTACACACTTGCGCAAAAATCTTTCTAGTCCTGGTTTTTCTAGGCCAACACCTCTATTTGCATCCTTTGCTCCACCAACTCCCAACTAGTTTGTACACTGTTCCTGACCATGGTCCAATAGCGAGTGTAATCAATAATAGCCATACGCCATTCCTCTTCATTTTTTCCTTGCACCTACAGGAATTCACATCACGATTTTAAGTCTCCGATCTCTTTGGCGAGAGACACCTTTTCCTTCTCTGACCTCTACAGCTTCTTCCAGAGGTCTTCATTGACATTTCAACTCTCCCACAAGGAGCAGGTTGAGCATAATGCACATTTACACATTTCCTCATAAATGTTGTGTGGCACGACCACCCTGTCCGATGAAGGCTCCACTATGTCCAAGTCAATGGGCTCCGTAGGGTCCCATCGAAGGCAAGCTCCTGGTAACAAATAGTATCAAACGTAAATAAACATTATAACTTTATAATAAAATAAATCTATTATAGATGTCACATACTAGCCCTAGGATCGATGTGCTCGAGGTGCTTGATCATATCTCTAACAATGCCTTCCATGAAGGCAAACTTATCAGGAAATTCCCCCCACACTCTGCTTACAACGGTGGACATGGATGCACCTTGTTCATCTGTAGCGTAATTAAGTTAAAATTTCTAGTTATTAATAGAATTATTCAAAAATTATAATACATTGATTACCTCTTCCTATCACAGTGGGGAGTGCATCAACATTTTCCACCTCCTCTCTCTCCTCACAGACAAGGGTCTGTGCGTCACTTATTCTAACAGCTGGGGCCTCCTCTTCCAAAATTGGGGTCCCTTCCCCACGCCATAATACCACTGCCCCTATTTTAGGGGTCAACTACTCCGTAGGTTTCATTGTTCATGTCACATAACACATTTAAACAATTCAAAATACCCTGAATAAAGTTATGTAATACAATAATTGCCATAACTTTCACTACGTCTTTACACTTACCAGGCGGAGGTTTACTCCGCTGAACTCTGACTTGCACAGTTCTACCCATGCCACTTACTGGTTCCATAGGGGCCTCAGTTAGGCAAGGCCTTTTATGCTAAGCCGAGGTATCTACAATCTCTGCTACCAAGAATTTCCCTTGTGAAGCATCGCTAGTGTAAGTGGGAACCACCCCACCTACACTGTCAGGGCCCTGCACTCAAGGCACCGCTAAATCCCTTATCATTAAAGACAGAGACTCCCCAATTCCCTCTGAAGGATCCTGTCCTCAGGTAGTGCCAAAAATATGGGAAATACAAGGTTTGGATAGCTAGTCTTGGTCTTACTACACCCAGACCCCATTCCTCTGGATAACCAAAAATTCGGCAAAACGCCAGAGGCAAGCTATGAAGAAGGCGAAATGCACACTGAAATGAGACTCAAGCATTTGGCAGAGCCTGATCATTTCAGTGCATAAACCCTCGGTAAAATAGCTTGCCCAGTTGAATTGTGTCCCTTCCTCCATCACCTCTCGCATGATACAGGCCTATTCTATAGTAAAGAACTTCCCCTGTGAGAGTGTTTTGGGAAAAGCCCAGGCCCGGAAGAGGGTATAAATAGTCTTGCTGATCTCTAATTGGATCTTTTCACAAGGGATCCCCTTGGTTTTGTTCTTGGTCCCTAGCCACTCCTCCAGCTCTTCTTGACATTTGATGCTCCTCCTCGATTTTTCCTCTATGGGGAGACCATCAGCGGGGATGCCGAAGAGGTCAGTAAACAACTGAGCATCGATATCAAAATTTACACACATGTGATGCACACGCGTGCAAAAATGGTCAACTCCCTCGCTAAAGGAGTTGACCAGAGTTAACATTTCACTGGTAGGGACATCAAGGGTTATGGAAAGAAATAAATGCATTAGCCTTGCTTCCCACAGCTTGGTGACCAATGCAACTGGGGCCGCCGTGTGGCCAAGCCAGCGTTGTGCCTCTTTTATGTCACCATAACGGAAGAGGAGGGTATTCGCCTCGTGGCCGGAAACTGTGATGGTAATCTCCCAGGATTCCCTGACTAATAACACAAGGCACATTCCAAAGTAGCAAAAATACTATTACGCAACATTTCAAAAATAAAACAAAAATAATATAATATATTGTAACTAATAACAGCAACGAAACCTTACTAGGTCCAAATGGCAATGGAAATGGAGGAACTTTCCTCTGCACATCTGCGAGATTAAGGGGCAGGTTCAAAGTCTATTCTTCATGTAACCACCTGAGATTCTCACAATTTTTGAAAGAATCAACGTAACGGGTGGGATACTCATGAATGTCCAAGGACATTTGCCCCATTACACTAGTGCGTACGTTGCTGGTGGAGGTAAACTCCTTTATCGTTGTTTCGGTCTAGGTCAGTGTATCATTATTACCTACTAATCCATTATCATTGATGAAAAACCTGTATCATATGACACATTATTATCTTAAACTTTACAAAATTTAGACATTCAAAACATAATGACAATACCGCCACTAAAACAACTTACCCGCCCGAATAATACAGTGTGCCTGGTGGGTTCTAAAAGTAAGTCGAGACATGACGAGCCACGAACAAAGTATTGTATGCATGGTAACAGCTAAACCTGGCCATTTCCTAGATCCAACTTAAGCACCTCAACCCTCTGGCGCTAAGTTCGTGGTCTTGGGGATGACCAGTATTGATAGCCCCATCTGTCAAGAAAGCCAGGATGCCCTGCGTAGAACCCATTAATAGATGTTCCAAAATAGCGCCAGCCACGTCCCCTGATAGGTGCAACCATGCAATAATACTGTAGTTACATAGTAATAACTATAGAAACTCCAACACACCCTTTCGGAACCATATAGCCTTCCCCTGCAACCGAATTTGAGGGGGAGGAACATTGGGTACGATCGGGTTGATACAACATAAAACCCCGACTATGTCCAAGACGATTAGGACGGGTTTCAACATGATACTATACAAAAAAAATAAACACATTATTCTCTAGATTCTAATTGCATGCTTAAACCATAGAAAACTTACAAGTTACGCTTTAGCTATATAGCCAAAATCGCCTAAACCCTTGTAACAGTATAAGCTTTGTCCCTAACAACGGCAATAGATGCAATACTATTGTATAAACCCTTGTTTTAATGTGAGGTCCATAGCCTAAAAATCTAATTTACATAGATGACGCTCAAAGAATAAACACCACAAAGAAAAAGCATATCACAGAAAGTAACACAAATAAGTCAGGGATGGCCTACCGATTCAGGGGAGTGACATCCCTTACTTCAACCAAAGCCTGCGAAGCACGCTGCAGGCTCCCTTGTACTTCGTCGATGTTTGCCAATTTGACATTCTTACCTCTTAATTTTGATGCCATTTTTGTAGTCCTGAACACCTTCACACCTTCACAGATTCACAAATAATGCGTTGCAATATCTTGCTTTTTCTCCTTCTCTCTACGACAGCCGAGAATTCAAATTCACGATAGCCAATAGTCTATTTTCAATGAGAACTACCTACTTATATGAAAAATTAACTAAATTGACACCTGAGTTCAGCGAGACTTGCCCAAATGCTGGTGTCAGTATGAGCTGGAACCTAAAAATCAAGGCATTAATTGTGATAGATATTGCATGCATTACGGTCTGAAATGATCCTAAACTACTGCATCTTATCTCCTCATAATCAGGTCGCATTAATTACAAGCTATTCATAGAATTTAAAATTCAGTTAGCTTCTTACGCTCAGTAATGTGACATCACATCCTTTTAGACTAAACCAAGTGTTATTCGTTAAATACTTATGGCATCAAACTTAGCACCTTTCTAATTACTTTCATATTTGACAATTTTGCAGGATAATTGGCAAATGGACAAAAATTTATCTACACCCCTAGTTTTAACAGGTCCACATGGGGAAATCATTAGACAACTTGATCCCACACTAGTCGAAACTAACCTTGCCCTTGATGATGCAACCATAGCCACGTCGGAAACATCTCTAGACTGGCCAGAACAATCGATGCGCATGCTAGATCTGGAAGCTGGAGATGTAACCGAAGACCCCCACAATGAGGTCTCGGTGGTTATGCATAGAGGTGAGACTAAAAATCTTAAGGTTAGTTCTTTACTAGAACAAAGGACACATGGCGACATAAAAAAAGTCCTCCAGAATAATATCACAGTGTTTGCATGGTTATACGAAGATATGTCGGGACTAGACCCAAGGTTAATACAACACAACATAATCCTAGATCCCCATATCAATGTAATTAGATAGAAAGCACGAAAGATTAAGCTAGAAGTCACACTAGCAGTATTTGATGAAATCACTAAATTGTACTAGGCTAGTTTTATTCATGCGGTCGATTACTTAGACTGTGTATCCAACATTGTAGTTATTCCCAAAGAGACTAGAGGGATACGCATCTGCATAGACTTCCAAGACTTGAACAAAGCTACAATTAAGGATAATTTCCCATTACCAAGTATCGATCAATTGGTGGATACAACCGCTCGACATGCGTTTTTACCCTTCATGGATGGCTTCTCAGGCTACAATCAAATACGCATCAACCCAGAACACCAGCTAACAACGACATTCATGACATCCTGGGGGACCTTTTGTTACACCATGATGCCTTTTGGGTTAAAAAATGCTGAAGCTACGTATCAACGAGCGATGACATATAGCATTAGCGATTACCTCCTAGGGAGAATGAATGATTATGTTGACGATATAGCTATTAAGTCTATAAATTCAGAGGATCATTCAGAGGATCTAGAGTTAGTCTTTAAAATATGTGCTAAATATCACCTTCGGCTTAACCCAAAAAAGTGTGTGTTCAGAGTCAAAACCAGACGCATGCTGGGTTTTGTGGTATCGGAAACTGGTACACAAGTAGATCCTGACAAAGTCAAGGCCATTGTTAAATTGACACCCCCTACAAATCTCAAGCAATTACGCAGATTGCAGGGGAGGTTACAGTTTATCAGGTAGTTCATCTCGAGATTAACCGATAAATTACACCCTATGCAACATTTTCTTAAAAAGGGGGTTAATTTTGAATGGACAGATGATTATCAGCATGCGTTTGACAACTTGAACCAATAACTTCAACACTTGCCAACAATTTTTCCACCGCAAAGGGATCAACCGTTTTACATTTACACCGCAAAGGGATCAGACGTAGCCTTAGCAGCATTACTCTGTCAAAAGAGGGATGATGGGTCAGAAGTACCCATATATTACTTGAGTCATGCTCTATGTGCGTATGAAACGAGGTATAACGAAGTAGAGCATAGTTGCTTAGCATTAGTATTTACGCTCAAGAAGTGTAGACATTATCTCTTCCGTAGCCAGGTCAACATTATCTGCAAAAATAACATCCTTAGGGCCGTTACGCATAATCTATACGAAAGTAGTAAAATAGCTCGTTGGAAAGCTATCACAGCAGAATTTGATTTCTATTACATTGGTCAATCTTCTATGAAAGACAAAGTGATAGGTGACCAATTAATAACATCGCCTATTGATAGTCAGGCAACAATAGAGCCCAAATTTGCAGATGAGCATGTACATAGTCTAAGCCCTGTCTTAACAGGCCCCGAAGCAACATTATATTTCGACAGAGCTTCAACCGTTAGAGGCAGCAGTGCCACCACAGTCATTACGCTATCACCTGAGGATGTGTGTCTTCATGCTTACCAGTTGACCTTTCCCTGTAAGAACAATGTGGTAGAGTACGAGGGGCTCCTTAGAGGATTATTAACGACCAGAGAGATTGATGTTTGACACCTGGTAATTAGGGGCGATTCGATGTTGTTATAAATCAAATCACAGGAGTCTATGCCTACAAGGCTATACATTTACAACCCTACTACAATATGGCTAAAGATCTTCTGAAGCAGTTTACAACCATCAATGCCCAACAAGTGCCACAAGATGATAACACACTGGCCGATGCACTGGCTACATTAGCTTTAAATGTGCCATCACACCTGCTTAACACTTGTCCCACATTAATAACAGATTGTATAGGTCCTATCATTTAGGTGACGCAAATATCGTCATTGCTCGAGGATAGCACGCTAGAGTGGTATGACAACATTAAAACCTACCTCTTGCATGGTGAACCACCGCACGAGTTAACACGTGCGCAAAAATATGCAATCCACAAGTGAGCTAGGTAGTATGTCATTATAGGAGATAGTACTCTTTGTAGATGATCTTTTGATGGAGTGTTGATTACTTGCGTTAACAAAGACCAAACACAATGTATAGTTGGCGAGGTTCACGAGGGATTATGCGGAGGACACGTAGCACCACAAGCCATGGCTTCTAAAATCCATCGCTTAGTGTATTATTGGCCATACATGGAAAAAGATTATCTTACAAAGGTTAAAACATGCGACACGTGTTAACTTTACGTAAACCTTATACATGTGTCACCTACAGAACTACACATAACTCAGATAACATGGCCCTTTCAACGATGGGGACTAGACATTATAGGGCCTATCACACTGAAATATTCTGCAGGTCATAGCTTCATAATCACTGCTACTGAGTATTTCACAAAGTGGGTAGAAGCCATTCCTTTGTGGAAGATCACGTCTCAATAGATCTGTCATTTCATTCTAGATAACATTGTAACCAGATTTGGTCTCCCGATAAAATTTAGCAGTACGGAAACCAAATCTTTCTGTGATAGCTTTGGCATCAAAAACTCTTTTTCCTCACCCTATTATGCATAAGAAAATGGTCAAGCTGAAGCAACAAACAAAGTCATTATCAACCTGCTCAAAAAAATGCTCGACAACAAAAAGAGACGGTGGCATGAAAAGATCCTCTATGTGCTATGGGAGTATCGCACTACATTTAGGACGGCTACAGACAGTACACCCTATAGCCTAGTCTATGGATCTGAGGTGGTGCTACCCCTCGAATTACAAGTTCCTTCTCTACGGATGGTCCTCTCCACGATTATAAATGAGGCTCAACACACCAAGTCTCGGATCATGGATTTGGATTCAGTAGAAGAGAAGCGAATATAGACGCGTGATACAATAAAAAAATATCAAGATAAGTAGAGGTAGAAGTACCTCCATAATCTTCAACAACGTCCAATCAAGAAGGGAAATTTGGTTCTCAAGGTCATTCACGAACCAGTAGGCAAATTCTCTGCAAACTGGGAGGGCCTTTTCTTGGTGGCTAATGTGTATGGTAACGGTGCATTCAAGTTAGCAGATATCAACGGCAATGAATTACCGAATCCTGTGAATCATATATATCTTAAGCGGTACTACATCTAGCTGCATATCCAGTGTTAACATCAGGTATGGAAACCATCATCCTCTATGACGCTAAACTGGAAACAATCGTCCACTATGACGCTAAACTAGCAACAATCGTCCACTATGATGCTAAACTGGCAACAATGATCTGCTACGACGTAAAACCGGCACTTTCTTCACACATCTACCATGATGCTCAATTGGCACTGATCTTCTGCCATGACATAAAACTGGCAAGTTACAATCGTTTGCTACGACGTAAAACTGGCAGTGTTGTACAGGTCCGCCAAGACAAAAAATTGGCATTTTCTACACTCGTCCGCCACGATGCTAAACTGGCACTGGCTGTCCACCATGACATAAAACTGGCATAGGTAAATAGCCGTCTGCTGAGACGTGAAACTAGCACAGATTTTTCCCTAGGTCATGACATGAAAGTGACATCCATAGCACGGTCTGCTGAGACCATAAATCAGCTCCACCACTGTCCACTATGATGTAAAACTAGCATTTCTCGGTCCGCCCAAACTTTAAACTGGGACCATGGTCTGCTGAGACTTAAAACTAGCAATGACAGTCTACTAGGACTTAAAAATGGGACCTGCAGACAGCCAACATATGAATCAAGTGAGCGTAATCATCTTTGTGCAGCTGCAAAACAAATGGGATGGGATGTTGGGATATCCCCAGCATCGCTACCTCACAGGCATTCTGCTGACTCCTCAGATGTGCTGAAAGGCATACTACTAACCCCTCGGAGATGCTATCACTGGACCCATCTTAGTGGTGGCACCTCCGAGAGATTATTTTCGCTCATCAAAGATTAGTTCTCATCAACTACGACTTTGGGGATCTCTGCTCATCATCACTATCAGGCTCTAGCTTCACAGATTCACCTAGCTGGTTCTCTGCATAACCAGTTGGGTACGACGAGTCTGATTTTCTTTAGTGGCAATATGCTAGGCCGAGCATCAAAATTGAAAATCCTAGCCTCTGGTTATGGTTCCTCCTTCACAGCCCACTCACTTTGTCTCGCTCCAAAGTATACTTATTTCAACAACCTCTCCAGTGATTCGAGCTAGAAATGGCATCCTCTTTTTTTCTTCTTTGGTTGCAGGGTACTTGCTACGAGGATGTCATCAAAAGGTACGTTCATATGAGTGGTGAAATGCAGAAAACATTTTGAGATGGTCGCTTAAGTTGACTTGTCCACTCGGGAGTGCATCCCTATGTTCCTAATAATCCTACATCTAGCCCTTACCACTCTCCTTTGCCTTCCCATTTGTTTCTCTTATGAAAAATGTGAAACGCTTTCTGCATCTGCATTACAATCAAGTTCATGAACTGGTGTAATACATCTCACCTAGTGGATGCAAAAAAAACAAAAAAAAAACAAAAGCAATCACAATTTGTCTATGCAACCCCCTTCATCTACAATATGATGGCATAACTCCATGCAAATGCAATCACAGGAGAAAGCCTAATTGCTTATGCATGAGAAGGCTATACCCCCTCGTTTGAGTCTCCCCTGAACCTCCTTCCTCTTACCTCTGTAAGAATTTCCGCCCATACCATTTTATCTCCCATTTCCCTCATTTCTACACCTCTACGTTGACAGGACGATACTTGAGTAACTATTGATGAATGCTGTTGGTACTTTTACCCATCTGGTGTTTCGTATTCTTTGTCGACATCTTTTGGGCAAGCCCTCTAACCGTCAACAAAGAGGGGCCATTGAAACACTGTGGAAATTGTGAATCCGCCTAAAGCGAAGATTCACGATTCAGGTGAAAGTTTGTGACAAAATTTTAGAAGATAGAATAAGGAAAAGCAAGGCAAAGAGGCGCACAGCATCAAGTCTCCAAGTTCCTTACAGATTTCAACCTTACTGTGTTTTCTTTCCTTACGGTACATTACGCAACATAGAGTAGTGTTGCTTAGCATAACACTCCTTAGCATAGCCCGATATCAGAAGGTAACTTACTGCAGTAGATTTGATGAAGTGTAAGGCCTTAGCAGCGTGATATGCAACTTGTCATATATTATGCTAAGTCTTTTATCTAGGGCAGCGTTTATGCTCTAATTACGCAAAGCAGTGTAACAAGTTTCAAGAAAGTCAAAGTCAGAGTCCAAAGAAGCGCAACAGATTGACTTCTTTCTCTTTGCAGATTGGTCGCTTTACACTCGTTACAGTACGCAGCATAGACCAGCGTAATTCATTGTCAAGTTGACCATTTTTTACACTTTATTACGCTTTGCGGCGTAAATGAGTGTAAAACAGCTTGAATCAACTACTTCCATGCTCTATTACGCTCTGCCACGCGACATAGCATAAACGTGTAATACAGCCTAGGACCAGCTAAGACAATACTAGACGCGCACTTACTATCCACATACACAATACACTAATGAGCGTATTGTGCATAATCACGAGGCAACTTTGGCAAAAGTGGTTGACAGCGTACTTTGCCACTTCTCCT
Organism: Gnetum montanum; assembly: GCA_015680685.1. Classification (NCBI taxonomy): domain Eukaryota; kingdom Viridiplantae; phylum Streptophyta; class Gnetopsida; order Gnetales; family Gnetaceae; genus Gnetum; species Gnetum montanum. The sequence continues at coordinate 584,568 of MNCI01013415.1, read as the reverse complement.
AGAAATGTGACATGACATAACTAGTTTCAACATAAAGTCAGTCAAGTCAACAGTATTTTGAAGGTTTAAGACATGTGTGATCAGGGCCATGCCTTCTCCACATGTTGTCAAACTTATAAATACTCCAGTTTGTGAAGAAACAAGGGCTAGCATCCTCGACTTTTGGCAGTTATCACCTTTGAGCAGAGACAGTAGACATCTTTGAGCATTGGCAGCAGGAGTGATCACCCCTTTTGGAAAAAACATAGTTCTCCCCATTGGTGATCATTATTAGCTTTGAGTAGAGACTACTAAAGGAAAAGGGAATAGATCAGAGATCGAGAGATCATTTGGTGTGGTTGGCAAGATCTATTGATCAGAAACAATTGATTGATAGACATCTGGGGTTGACCTTCCTTGCATTCCATCTTTGGCTTATGAGGTAGACTGAGCTTTATTTTGTACTCCTTTTTAAACATTTTTCTTTTTATTTTGTGTATGCTTCGCACAAGATAAGTAGATTTTTCCATTGGAACTTTGTATACAATATACTCAATTTTCGGGTCAAAGCACAGATCTTGGAATTGCGCATTTTTCTTAAATCTAATCCTCCTTGTTGTGTGATGTTGCCGTTATTGCAATTTATCTATATCATTTTCTACTCCTTTTACGATTCATCAAATCAAATTATTTTATGGAATATCTATAATATTTTTCAATTTACTGATTGAGTAATTCCCTGTCTGATCAACAAGACCGTTCAAGGCACCACGGATTCGTTTTCTCCAACACGTCCCTCACACGAATCCATGGTTAAGACTGTGTACAGAGATTTTTGTTTGGTATTTTTCAGCTACCGACATTTTCTATCGTTACATTGTGCCCTGCCACACTCCTTCATATCAACCCTAGAGGAGCTTCTGATCCAATTTGTGATACGCTTCAAGTATAACTTGAAGTCAGAAATCATGCTGGATCAATTGATAAGCGTGAAGAAGGATCCTCTCGAACTGGTCTGGAAGTTCATCCAACATTGGAGTGCAACCCTTAATGAAATCCATGATCCCATCGTGGAGGCCCACTTGTTGGCCATGTTTAAGGGTGCAGCGAATGACTTCATCAAGTCTAAGCTATACTACCTCCCTCCTCGCACTCTTAGTTAGGCCTTCGTATAGACTAAGAGTATACAGGATGCGGCTGAGGTTAGCAAAGACCTGGTCTACCTTGCTTACAAGAACACCTTCATAAAGAAGGACAATGGTAAGGCTGCAATATCCATGGTGGCAACTATGGCGAGTGAGGCCAAACCCAAACCTAATAACAATAGTAACAAGAACAACAAAAAATCGGCTGCACGCGTAGCTAACCCCACGCCCAAGCAGGGCAATGAACCACAACCTTCCACACCTACACTCGAGACATCTATGCCACTAAAATAAAATCAAACTTTTAGCATAAATATCAGTCAAAGTATACCCCACTACCGATTAAGCCTTCAGAGCTTTTGAAACATCTACTAGCCGTGGGGTATATCCAACACAAATAGATGTCGAAGGAGGGAGACAGGAAACATCAACGGTACTATGAACTCCTTAGGAACCCCTCGTTGGCCCTAACCAAGGAACCCATAGTTCCTAAGGGTTTTAGGCTTGATCGGTTTAGTGACTACCACCAACAGTGTGGTCACAATATAGATTACTATTTGGTGTTGAAGGATGACATCCAAAGGAAGATTGATCAAGGAAAACTGGTGTTAGATGAAAGTAACTCAGTACATCTTGAGAATCAATCTCTGCATGTCTACACTGATCCCCTCAATGCCAACAATGTCAGTTATGTTAGCAACACCATCGGCATAGAAAGTAACCCTAGACTACCCTAGTAGCCATTTGTGGTCCGCGTGCCTCAGCATAGTGCACCAGCACACCAATAGATAATCAAAGAATGTAGCAATTGTTTGTCCTAAGAGTCACTTCCCAAGCATCTACCCCCATGTCATGTATTAGCAGAACCACACCACCCTACCCTCCAACATCACTAACTCCGTTTATCATCAGGGGGCCAACTCCTTCAACAGCCTCTACCCTGGGTAAGATAGTTGCATAGCATTCTCTTCCTAAGAAATGAGAAGTGTGTTTTGTAAGTGAGACATCAAGGGAAAGTATTGTGTCAAGTACTTACAAGTCATACACCAAGAGATCCATCTGCCATACGTAGGCATGGAGGTGGTGATCCATGGTGACGAGGTGATAACATAGGACATCAATAACGTAGACATGAAATAGGGCTCAGAGGTCATAACCTCTAAGAATGAAGTGCCTGTCTCTGCACACACTAATCATCCAATGAAGGAATTAGCTTAGCAAGCCGGTTTCTAAAAAAAATGTGTGGTTCGAGTTCCCCTTCCAAGTGGGGGACAATGATGTAGACGAAGGCCTTGCCAAAGTGCCTTGGCCTTATGTCTTGTTCAACGCACAATGGGTCAAGAAGTAGCTATCCATAGCATAGCAACTCCACTACCTCATGCCTAGTCACCATCCTTTGTACATTTATCATCTTTCTTTTTTTTACATTCATCCATCTACATTAGTTACTAGTTAGCCATCCTCCAAATCATTAGCATATCATCCTTTTAACACGCAATGGCCCGAAATTGTCTTAAACTATCCCATGGCCCAAAACGGCCTAAAACTAACCCATGACATGAAATGGCCTAAAATTAGCAATGGCTTGAAATGGCCTACAACTAGTAGGGGCCCGAAATGGCCTAAAACTAAAATAAAACCAATGAATGTTTAACATGAAATTCAACACGTAGACAACACATAAATTAGCGTAGAATCAATTTCTTCTTTGAAGTTCCTTTTTTCCATTCAAACATTTTATCATTTTAACAATGTTTGCAAAAACTTCTACAAAAAATCAAAAATTCTAAAAACAAATCTCATGTTGTCATAGTCTGTCTCTACCTGCATTGTCTTCTTCATTGCCATTTGCCCCTACATCATCCTCTTCCGCATTACCTTACTTTGTGTCGCCTCCTGCCGCCCCTTCATTCCTCTCCTCTATGGGCCCTGCACCCTTATTTGAAACCTGAATTACAAAAATGTAGTCAGCTAGGGTAACATACACAAGCTACAATAGAAGATAAGCATTAGCACCATAGAAAGTGACTGATTTGAGATGGCCTTGCATCCATCTTGAAAGGTATCTGGTCTAAACCGAGCTCGAGGCAATGCCAAATTTCCTCTGTCGTGATATCTACCTAATGTCTATTTCTTGGTTCAGCGTCTATAGTAGTTTTCTCCTTTTCAATGATCATCCATCTCAGTGGCCCCGGAGAAAAGGAGGCAGTAGCAGTCTGACATGTGGGAAGGTCCACTTTCCATTTAGGAGATTTCATAACCTTCACCTATTTCTTGAACTTGTCATAGGCCTCAGAAGTTCCAATGATATTGACAAATACTTTTTAAGTAAATTCCTCCATAGAAGAGTCCCTGTATAGTTTATGATAGGTGGCACATTCTAGTTTATACATATGTTTATGATTTTTATAGGACTGTCCCCATTCGGAAACCCTGGCACTATAATCCTTCCAATCTTGACTCTTCTGGGTCAACAAGTCCATTTGCATTTACTATTCTATGATTTCATGGGTGGATTCATTGTTTTGCTGCACAACTATCTAATATATGGCATAATCAATCATAGATGTGTGCCAATTTTCGTCATTAGTATCATGGGCTATGAGGAATTTTTTCCTTGATTTGAGGTCTTTCACCTTGGCATGCAGGTTGGCCTTCTCCTTCTCAGCCTTTTGGAACTGTTTCCATAGGTCCTCGTTGATGCACCTACACTCCCACAATGAGAGAACCGAGTGTAAAGAACATTTTCTAGCCTCATTATATGTGTGACGAGACACCTCGATCACTTTGGCCAGGAATGCAGGCACGACACCAACTTTCAAAGCCCGTGATGGATCCCATTTGAGTTGGGAGGCTGTCACCACAAAAAGCACCATTAGTCACATTAACGTAGAAAGGTTAGAAAAATCAAAGCATCTAGCATAGCAACACAAAAAGTGCCTAGCATAGCTACTTATCCACTTCAGGGTTAACTTGTTTGAGGCAGTCAATCATGTGGTCGATGACCCCCTACATAAACGTAAACCTGTCAGGGGTCTCGACCCATGGTTTCACACGAATCAGAGGGGGTCATACAACATTAACAGTGGTATATGTCATACAACTAAATGTGTCAGTAGTGACTGAGATGGACTGTGATAAGGAGAATATATTGTTAAACTCATCTGTGTCCAGTTGTAGTTCCCCTTCCTTCTGATTCAAAGCAACGGTAGGATCCTTAGCAGAAGTCCCTGCCACATTGATGCAGGTCTCTTATTTATTTTCTAGAGCCTTTTCTTTTAAGGCTCCAACATCCTCTTGATTCTAAGGAGTCTCCTCTTTGTCTCCAAAAATGTCCTCCTCATCAGCAAGAGGATTTTCCCTAACCACAAGAGCCCTTTCCTCAGTGATAGGGGCTCTTTTCTTCTTGACTAGGGACCTTTCCTCTAAGACTGGAGCCTCCGTGTCTTTCTTTGTCGCCCTTGTCTTAGGGGCTAACACCTCTTCGTCATCTTCTTCCTCTTCCCCTTTTTCCTCTAGCAGCCAAAAACATGTTTGCATTAGTTCAAAGTAAAACACACTAAAAAATTCAAAGTCATTCACGCTTCATTGGGCCTTGCAATTTGTGCAACACTATGGCAGTTCTTCGAGAGGAAAATGCTCTAAATTCAGGCTAGCTAGTTTGGCAAATTTTCTACTTTGGGTATGAACAGGCTCTATGGATCATCCTACCTATCCACCTAAGTAGTCTAGTTAGTCAATAGCCTACTCAGAATCAATGCATGGAGTTGGCAGTAATGTTCATGATGCACGAAATAGTTTGGCAATTTTTCTAAGTTGTGAAGTCTGCTACGCTACGCTATGCCCTGCTATGTGGCGTAGCAAGCTTTAGAAAACAATTATGAAATGAAGTGCCATACTACACTATGCTATGTAGCGTAGCGTAGTGTAGCATGGTAACAGCTATACAACCAATTCCATTGCCCAACTTCAAGTTTTTCAGCAATGTCCCTTTCCATCAGGAAGCAGTGAACCATGCCTGCTACTACGCTACGCTAAGCTACATGGCGCAGCGAGGCGTAGCACTCCTACGGAAGAGATAGAAAGTAGCTCAAAGGGCAGGATTAGCAAGTTTGCAAGTTTTGCAACACAGAAGAGAAGTGTGCAGATTGGCAAAGTTTTTGCAACTAAGGCTAGTCTCTATGCTACATATTGTAGCACGTATGCATCACACACGTAGCAAGTATGCATCACACACGTAGCAAAACACAAGACAACATGCTACGCTACGAAGCATAGCAAAGCATGTGGATGGTTGTTCGACATCAATGCACTTCACCTAATTGAACTGTTGGCACATTTCCCCATATGTTGATAGTGCAATTACGGCATGGCAGGCTCACAGTGGTGGCATGGTAGACTCACAATCACAATGGTCATGCATGAGCAACGGCCATGCTAGCACGTGCAGCATAAGCAAGTCAACATGGGCCTGAGGCATGTGGCATCCAAACTGTCCCTCTCGCGTGCCCTTGGTCTTATAAATACTCTAATGAGCAACATCCAAAAGGCTCTCTTTTCTCAAACATTTGGCTTGGTTGGAACATTCTAACTTCTAGCACTCTTGGCACTTCTGGCTCTCTTCCACATGTAGTCAGCCTCTAATGTTCAAAAAATAAGCATTGTAACATTGAGCTTTCTATTTGACATTGTAAATAGTTAGCATCCTCAGTTGGCATCCTCACTTTATCCCCTTTCTACCATCTTGGTAGAATTCCCACATTGCTAGCTCCTAAGTCCATGCCCAAGCACACGACTATCTTTTCTCTACACGTTCTGGTTACTTTCAGGATCTCTACACTCCGCCACGTTGTGCAACCAATTGTATCCATTCTGACAAGGCAAACTTGTAGCCTTGGAGTGGCGCATTTTTCTAACTACCTTCTACTTTGTTTCCTGCTTACGACTACATTTTACTTTGTTTACTGCTTAATACTACATTCTACATTATTTTCTGCCTTATTCATATTTAAGCATCGCTTGGAGCTTTTGTTTTTGTTTTTAAACTATATGTTGCAAAAGGCTATATAAATGTTGATTAAGTCCCTGTCTGATTGATCGGACCGTTTAGGGTGCCCTATATCTGGTCACACCTAGCACGGCACTCCCGATGATATAGGGTCAAAATTATCGCCCCTGCTGACCCCCCAGTGTTTTCCAGGCACTGACATTTTCGGTTGCTACAATTTTCTGGCACTAGAAGGAGGGTCGTTTGGTGCCTTTTTTGCATGTCATGGTAGTTCTATAAGCCTTCAACACCCTGATAAGCATTAGTGTAAATGCAACACCCTCTTGCAGTTGTTTATGCTTTGTGCAGTGCAGATCGGTCACCTCGATGGTTCCTCAGGAGCCCTATAAAACACAAGGCCTCCGATCGCCAGTTAACTAGCCTATCCTATGGTATCAGTCACTTTGAAGTTTCCTCTGGAGCCCTACAAGACATAAAGCCTTTTTGTTCATTAGTAAACTTGTCCATCCTATGGTAGTCTTGCGTGCACTCTATACCTCATCGTGCATTAGTGTATCATGTGCTACAGATTGGTCACTTTGACGGTTCCTCTGGAGCCCTGCGAGACATAAAGCCTTGATTTCCAGTTGATTTGCCTATCTTACGATGGTCTTGCACGTGCTCTATACCCTATTGCACGCTGGCATAAATGTGACACCCTTTTGCAGTTATTTCCGCTTTGTGTGGTGTAGATTAGTTGCCTTGATGATTCCTTGGGAATTCATTAAGACATAAAACATTATTTTTGTTGCTTTTTAGTCTCTTCATTCTTTTTGTGCTCTTTTGCAAAAATACTCAGCTTGCAATGGCTTTTTCAACTACCGCTACTAATGCCTTCAATGTGGAAGTTCCCTTCAATGTTGAAGTTCCCATCATGATTCAAGGCACTACTGGTGCCGAACAACCATTGAACCAAATGCTAGAAACACATTGATCCCTTAGGATCCAAAATTGGGGACTTGAAGGATTAGCCTAGCAACATGAGCATTACAGTTTCCTCTATGCAAAGGTGCAAGCCAATCTGCCCTTGGACATACACGAACTCAAGGAGAAATGTAGCTTTGAGTTCGCTTACTGCAATAGAAAGGAATTCATTCCTACTCTCAGAATTTTCTTACCTTTAACACAAGCATATCAGCAGCTGCTAGACTAGCTAATCCAAATGTATAGGATTAGGGAGCAATAAGATGCAGCATTCATCTTTCCAAGATGGATAGGAGGAACTCGATTCCCAATCAAATGAGGGAGGTCCAACCGATCCCGCTCCTATTCCTTCTACCCAATCCTTCTTGGCCAAGCTGTTGTCTATTATTGCTCCCTTTGTAATCACACCTATGCTTCTGCAACTCATGATTACAACTGCCATGGGTAGCCACGCCAACCCCGCGATGTTTCAATACCCACTCTTGACTATTTTGCCTATATCGTTTGTAGCTACTATCCCTTTGTAGGTTGTTTAATAGTATATTCCTATGGCACATCATACGCCAATCATGGCTACCCTACCACATATTCATACTGTACCTACTTCACAATCATACATGATTTCTGTTTCTATTCCTACATTTATGTTTTTTCCATCCATTGTGGCGGGCCCCAACTTGTCCACATGGTAGGCCCCATTTGCTTCTTTGCTTTCCCTGGAAGCATTGTAGATGTCTCACAATGCTTGCCCTCAAATACACCAAGCCTCGCAGCTAGTACAACCTAACAAGGGACTGTGGTCTACACTGCCAGTGACAGAAGTGGTCTATTCGGTAGCCCAACCTACGGTCGCTTCCCTAACAACACCACCTATTGGGTGGTGGACAACACAAGCGACACCACTCGCAGGGGTTTTCCCAGTGGTACCGCCGACAGGTCATGCCACCACCTCCACAATACCATAGGCAGGGGCTGGCCTTGTAGCTCCCTAACCACCTACAATGTCATTGGGTCTGGACCAAGCATAGCAGCTTATCTAGACCCTCACTAAGGAAATAAAATACCTTAAAGCTGCTAATTTTAACACGATACAAGTCATGGAATTTTACCAAGATGACCCTATTAGCCCTACAATTCCTACCTTGACATTACCCCTAGGGATGTCACTCCCACACTTCATGAAGTACGATGGGGAGGGAGATCCCAATGCACATCTTGTCACCTTTAGGCCCAAGTCTTTACTACTACAACAATGGCCACACATGATTATTCATTTCTTCGCCATGTCCCTAGCCAAGAAGGCCTTGGATTGGCACCAGGCGCTACCATGCTCATCCATTTCAACTCTGGAAGAGCTATTGAAATAGCTCGTGACATGCTTCAAGTACAACTTGAAGCTAGAAACCACGCTAGGTCAGTTGATGAGTATGAAATAAGACCCCCTAGAACCAGTCCAAAAGTTCATCCAACATTGGAGCTCAACCATTAATGAAATCTGCAAGCCCATCAGGGAGGCACACTTGCTAGCCATCTTTAAGAGTGCAATGAATGACTTCATCAAGTATAAACTATACTACCTCACTCCTCGCTCTCTTAGTTAGGCCTTTGCTCAGACTACGAGCATACAAGATGTGGCTGAGGCAAGAAAAGACCCAACTTACATCACTTACAAAAGCACCTTCACAAAGAAGGAAAAGGGTAAGGCCGCAACAACCATGGTGGCTACTATGACAACTGAAGCCAAGCCCAAACCTAGTAATAATGGTAGCAAGAATAGCAAGAAATCAGCCATACCTATAACTAACCTTACATCCAAATAGGGCAACATGTCGCAACCTGCTATACCTACACTTGAGACATTTGCACAACCAACCAAAATTTGAGAGCAAAGAGTGCTCAAAGTACACCTCATTGCCTCTCAAGCCTTCAGAGCTTCTAAAGTAGCTATTGGCAGCAGGATACATCCAACACAAGTAGATGTCAAGAGAAGCAAACTTGAGACATCAACTCTACTGCGAGCTCCTTAGGAACCCATCTTTGGCCCTACCTAATAAGCCTCCAGTTCGTAGGGATTTCAAGCTGGACAACTTTTATGACTACCACCAATAGTGTGTTCACAACACGGATTACTATCTGGCATTGTAGGATGACATACAGAGATTAATTGACTAGGGGAAGCTGATGCTAGACGAAAGCAACCTAGTGCACCCCAAAAACCAATCTAGGTATGTCTACATAGATCCCCTTAATGCCAACAATGCTAGTTACATAATCAATGCCATTGGCATTGATAGTGATCCTAGGACATCCCAGTAGCCATTCGTGGTCCATGTGCCTCAACGAGGTGCACTAGCACCACCAGCGGCTGGTCGAAGCTCATAGCAACCATTCTTCCTGAAAGTCCCTCCATGGACATCCACCGTTGTGTCACTTGTTTGTGGGGCCATGCAGTCCTGCCCGTTAACACCTCTAGCTTCCTTCATCATCAGGGGGCTGACACCCCTAACGGCCCCTATCCCATGCAAAATAGCTAAACAGCCTTCTCACCTAGAAAGGCAAGAAGTCCACTTTGCTGGTGAGATGTCAAAAAGAACTACCATCCAAGGTACCCTTGAGCTTATGTCTTCGTTCCTTGCATCTGTGCCTTTAGCACCGAAGATGAAGGTCAACATGACCACGCAACCTACATCACTCTACCAAGAAGGGTCTGAACACAGATCTGAAGTCACCCCTCCTTGAGAAATTCATCTTCTAGGACAAATAGAAGAGGAAGAAAGCATTAAACAAGGGGGCGACGAAGACCTCCTAGATGCCCTCTCTCAGGTTAAATAAGCTTCAAAATAAAAAACACTACATCTAGCTTGTATGACCTAATCATGACATCTATCCCACATTGCAAGGTTCTAATCTGCATGTTGACAACCACTTCAGTCAATGAAGATATTCCAGTGAAGGAAGAAGCGATCTACTCGATCATGCTTCCCCCTACGCCTATAGAGCCAGAATAGCCTCAACTAACCTTTCGCAATGATGCATGAATTTATGCTATGAAGTGACTACGATGCCTCTTGTCATTAGAATTCGAGTCAGTCAACAGTGGATCTGAAGGGTACACATTGATGATGGGGCTACCATGAATGTCATCCCCTTCCCCATTGTGGATAAGTTGAGCTTGGTCGACCAAATCAAGCCCATGATGACATCATGCCTAAGGTCATTCAATGGCACTCGAGTCGTGGTGAAGGGCATAAGTCACATAAGCTTCGTAGCAGGGGATCCGTTTCCCACAAGCACAACATTTATCATGGTCGAGGAAGTGCTCGGGTTTAACTTGATCTTAGGGAGATCATGGTTAGCAAAACTTAGGACTATCTCCTCACCCATACACCAAGAGATCCACCTACCTTATGTAGGCAAAGAAGTGGTGATCCATGGTGACGAAGTAGCAATGTAAGCGATCCATAATGTAGGCGTGGAAGAAGGCTCAGAGGTCATAACTTCTAAGAACAAAGTGCCTGTTGCAACTTATACTAATTACCCGGCAAAGGGGTCAACTCAGCATGTTGATCCCCAAAATGAAAATCCATGGACTGAGTTGCCCTTCCATGAGAGAGGCGATGACATAAATGAAAGCACTGGAAGAGCACCTCAGCCTTACGTCTCACTCAACCCGTGATGGGTCAGGAAGTAGCTTCACCTAGCATAGCAACCCCACTACTTCCTACCCACACACTACTCATATGCTTCTTCATAACGACCTGAAACAACCTAAAACTAGTGATGTGCAATGGCCCGAAATGGCCTAAAACTAGCAATGTGCATTCACACTATGGCCTGAAATGGCCTAAAACTATGCTATGGCCCGACATGGCCTAAAAATATGCTACACTATGGCTCGAAATGGTCTAAAACTAGAAATGGCTTGAAATGACCTAAAATTAGCATAAGTTACTAGTTATCTGTTGTTCAAGTTGTTGACATATCATTTCCTCAACATGTTACGCAATGGCCCGAAATGGCCTAAAACTAGCACATGAAAGCATGAACATTCTATGCAAAATGCATGTACGCAATACACAAGTTAGTGTAAAATCCTCTTGCTTTATTCGAAAATGTTGTCTTTCGAACAATGTTTGTAAAATTCATTACACAAAAATTTCAAAAATCCAAACTTTCAAATTTTCAAAAAAAGGATCCAATGCAATCATGGGTTATCTCTAGTCACATCATTTCTGCCTTTCATTTCTACATCATGGCCTTGTGCATTACCTTCCCCTGCTATGTCCCTTGCCAATTCTTTATTCCCTCCCTCTACGGGTACAGTGCCATCACCTGGGGCCTGCATTGTAGGGGTGAAGTGGTCAGTTAGGGCAACATGGTAGAAAGTGACTAACCTAAGAAGGGCCCACATCCATCTTGAAGGGTATTTGGTCTAAATAGAGCCTGAGGTAATGCCATACCTCCTCTATCCTGATATCTACCCAATGTCTTCTGCTTGGTGTAGCATCTGTTGTAGCAGATCTCTCCCTTTTGGTAGGTGTCCACCTGGGCAACCTTGGAGAAAAGCAGATGGTCACGGTCTCTGCAATGGGAAGGGCCACCTTCTAATCAAGAGATTTTGTGACCTTGACCTACTCTTTAAACTTGGTATAGGCCTCAGAAGTGTCAATGGAATTTACGAATGCTTCGTACTTAAATGCCTCCATAGTAGTGTCTTCATATAACTTACGATGGATGGCATTATCTAGTTTATACATATGTTTATGATTTCTTTGGGTTTGCCCCTATGTGTAAACCTTGGCATTGTAGTCTTTTAGGTCCTGACTATTCTTGTCTAGCAGGTCCATCTGCATTCACTGCTCTATCAGTTCGCGAGTAGTCTCAATATTTTCATGTGCAACTGTTCAAAACCTAGCATGATCCACCATAGCTATGTGTCAATCCTCATTGTTAGTAGCCTAGGCCATGAGGAACTTGTTTCTCAACTTGAGGTCCTTCACCTTGGCCCTTAGGTTAGCCTCTCTTTACTTAGCCTTTTCGACCTGTTTCCACAGGTCCTCGTTGTATGCTTGTACTCCCACTGGGAGCATGCCAAGTGCAAAGTGCATTTGCAAACCTTGTCGTATGCACAACGAGACACCTTGGTCACTTCTGGTAGGAATGTGGATACAAAACCAACTTTCAAAGGTTGTGTCGGGTCCCACTTGAGTCGAGAGGCTACCATGACACAAAGAACATACCAATCGCATTAGCATAGCATAAGTAGCAAACAAAAAAAGTTTAGCATGACAATGCGAGAGCAAACAACACTACTACTTATCCACTTTCAGGTCCACCTACTGAAGGTGGTGAATCATGTCATCAACAATCCCCTGCATATAAGTGAACTTGTCAGGGGTTTCGGCCCATGATTCTGAGCAAATCGGAGAAGGTCTTATGGCATCGGTGATAGTACCTGATACATAACCAAACACATTAGCAATAACCAAAATGGACTATGACAAGGTAGACATATTGTCAAACTCACCAGCATCTGATGGCGGTCTCTCTTCTTGCTGATGCAAGACGATGGTGGTGTCTAACCAGAGGTTCCTGCTAGGTACCCACGAACCTCCTCTTCATGTGCTGGTGCTTTTCCTTTGAGGAGACTAGTGTCCTTTTTATTCAAAGGAGACTCCTTAGTAGGGGGATTCTCCCTAATAATGAGAGCCCCTACCTTAGCTGCAGGAGCCCTCTTCTTATCGACCGAGGCCCTCCTCTCTGGGATTGACGTCCCCGTGCCTTTATTCATCACCCTTGTCTTAGGGGTCGACACCTCTTCGTTGCCTAATTCCTCTTTTTCTTTTTGTTGTGATAGTCAAGAAACACATTTGCATTAGCTCAAAGAAAATAGCCTAAGGAAGTTGCTACGCTACGTTATGCCACCTAGTGTAGCATAGCGTAGCAGACAATAGCAAAAGTAAGTGCTGAACAAAATGCTTATCAATAGGAGGTTGCATCCTTTGCAGTTTAAGCTGTAGTCTTCACCCCTCCTCCTCCTCCATGTGGAGGGTTTCCGCAACTACGGGAGGCCTCTTCTGTCACAACTTGCTGGCCATCATTTTAGCTACCAAATGTTCACCCTATGATATGCTACTGCCCATGGTGGGAGGTGTCTCTCCTACACTATCCTGGCTACAAATGTTGTGGTCCATCCAATCCTTAGTTGTTACAGAAAATGACTCCCCAACTATTTCTTGGGGATCTTGGGCTCAGGTGGTCCAAAAGACTTGGTCAATCCATGGTCTAGAAATCTGGTGACGATTTCGCATGACCCAAATTCCTTTCTCTTGAACTACCAAGAACTCCACAAAGTGCTTAAGGTAGCCTATGTAAAAGGAGTAATGGATGTTGGAACGGGACTCTGTATTCTTACAGTGCCCCAAGATCTCAGCTCGCAAGCATTTACATAGAGACTCGGCCCAATTGTAACGGGTCCCCTCCTTCATAACCTCATGCATCACCCAAGCCTGCTCAAGCCGTAGGACCTTCCCTTGGATAAGCAACTAGGGGAATGCACGAGCACAAAAGAATGGGGAAAACACCTTGGAGGACCCATCTTTGAGATTCTTCATAGGGAGCCCGTTGTGCTCCTTGGTGAGCCCTAACTACTCCTAAAGGTTTTTCTTTGGAAAGGTCAACTCTGTCTTGGATTTTGACCCTATTAGAATTCCTTTAATAGGGACACTGAACAGATCCACAAATAGTTGGTCATTGATGTAATGACCACCTGCATTCCATGCATGTGCAAGAAAAAGTGGCTCACTTTGTCAAAAAAGGATTCGACCAGGGTCAGCATTTTGGCCATAGGAACGTTCAGATTTAGGGCCAGGAATAGATCCATAAGCCTCGCATTTTCGATGTTCTAGACTAGGGAGTCTAAGGCCCTGCCTTTTAGCCAACGTTGGATTATCTCTACTTCCCCATACTTGAAGTAGACATTTGTCCCCTGTGTCTTGGTGGTCACCACTGTCACCTATTGAGGTTTTCTTACCCTTGCAATAGTTTCACAAAAATGTTTAGCGTGAAAACATAGGGAATTCAAAAATTGCAAAGAAATTTAAACATGTGGCACTTACCACTCGACCTACCAGGTTGGTATGGCAGTGGGAACCATGGGAGTTCAACCAGAACTTATTCAATTATAACTGGTTTGAAAGGTTCTATCCACTTCCCATCTAACTAGCCCTGCCCCTTGCACTACTTGTAAAGGGTGGAATATATGTCTGGGTAGGTGTGGTATTCACCCCCACATTGATAGGTCATAGCCACCCATAGGTTCTCAGCAGAAGGGAACTCCTGAACGGCTAGCTATGCTATGGCTAGTAGATCCAGTAGGTCATGGACGTCATCCTCGTTGATGAAGAACCTGGTAGCAAATGCATGCTATTAGCATTAGGCCACTATGGACAATGTCGTACAAAGAAAGTAGAACAAGTCTACAAAACTCACCCTCTAGCACAATAGACAGTTCCCTAAGGGTGTTGGAAGCACATTGTCATAAAATGTGTAAGGAACAATGTGTTGAAATGGTGGTAGCAGTTATACTCAGTCATCTTCCAAATCCAGTCCAAGAGCCTTAACCTTGTTGGGCACTGACTGGACCCTTTCTACCTGTCCTCTTGTGATTACCTTGTCGATTAGGAACCTCAAGATGCCTCGGCTTGCCCTAGGAAAAATGGCTTCTGTTATACCAGCTGTCTCCTCCTCCCCTAAGGATGAACAAACTATCACACTGAATTGGTTAAGAGGAATTGTAAGAAGTCCTATGCCCATTTCCTGAACCAGACCCCTTGCTCTCCCATACGTATCTGGGGAGGAGGAGCATTAGCCATAGGTCTACTCACGTGACACAGGACCCCTCTAACTTCCAAAACAATTAGCCTAGGCCTCAACCCCACCCTGCACAACATAATCAACAAATTTTAGCATCATATCTAAGGGCAATACATGCATAATGTGGCAATGCCTAGCAGTTCATGCATACAGCGTAGCATAACCCTCTTCTTATACATAGCGTAGCAAGGGCATGAAATCCTAGTGTAGCAAGAACATGTAAATAGCCTAGCGTAGAAATAGATAATTAAGAACATGCCCTAGCAAAACATGTGTCGCACTGTCATATCACATATGGCCTAGCCCTCCTAAGGGTTCTACATTATCCCATTCGAGGGTCAAGTAACGCAAGCTGCCCAAGCCCCTGCGGTTATGCCAAATGTAATGGTGGCGACTTAAGAAACCTTGCAAGCAACTATGATGTAACATTTATGCATCTCCCATGACCGAAATGGTGACATCAACAATGCAAGGGCCAAAATGATGCGACAATAGAAAACATAGGTAGCCAAGGATGGATGCTAAATGAATAGGATGCAAGATAAAATCAGAGAACAAGAGAAAACACAAAACAAAAAGTAGAGGAAGCGTAGTAACCTACTGGGTCAATGGTGTGCTCCTCTGCATTGTGACACATGCTTGTGTCACACACCCCATGGTCATCTTCACCTCCTCAACCTTTGCAAGTGTCAGATGAGTGTGTTCCCTCTTAGAAGCCATCGTCCTATTGGCAAATTTACCCTTTTCACTGTAAAAAACTCACCTTGCTAATCATTAACACAATTGCTTCACACTTCAAAATCACCTTGTACTGCGATGTGGGCTCTACCCTCTTACAGTGGAGAATGGAAAAATTACTAGGGTTTGACCCCTATTTATGGCCGTGATGGCAAGATGGGGAATCTTGCCACCCTCTCTCTCCAAATAATGTAGATCACACTGTATAGTGTAGCATGCTTGCCACGACATCGCAAAACTATTAACATTAAAGCCTTGAAACACTTCAAGTTAGATAGGCATTTTCTTTCCTGAAAACAAAAAATATATATTTGTTTTCATTACTGATCCAAGAAGACCTTAAACTAGCAATCCTAGCAATCACAGTGCGACTAGTCTGAGAAGACCTTAAACTAGCAATCCTAGCGTAGTTGCACTTCTAATGGTCCGAAAGGACCCTAAACTAGCAATTTCAACCTATTACATTCACAGTTCACAATTCCACACTATTACATGGGTGGTTTCACATCTTCTCACAATTTCACACCCTCACATTGGCAATGTTGCAATTTCTAGTAGTTTTGTGTTTTCATGACAGTGGTTCGCATTTTCGTCTTAACGGTTTTGGCATTTCTCATACCCAAAACTTCCTATTTTGTGTACTATCATGTTGCAAAATTTTGCATGTTACAATCTGGAAATTCAAAATGACAGTAAACTAGGAGCTTGGCATTTACATATTAACGGCTTCATAGCTTCACACTTTTGCATTGACAGTTTTACATTTTTAGCGATTCTGCACTCTCATGCCTCATGACCTTAAACTGGAAAAATTTTAATCTTTACATCATCACACTTCGCAAGGTTCATTTCGTCGCTATTTTACAAGTTTTTACTATACACAATCTTTGCCAATGGATGCCTCTTAAGCAAACTTTTATCTCATGTTGGCAGGTCGAGCAAGAGATGGAAATCCATCACGACCTTTCCATGCCCTTAATGTTAGAAGGTCAATAGGGCAAGCTCACGAGATAGTTGAACCCCAACATGATCGACTAGAGGTCGACCACAGCTAGTACTATAGCTACCTTAGAAGCATCGCAAAACTTGCACAAGCATCTAGTCAAAGCCATAGACCTAGAGGCCAGGGATGTGACCGAGGACCCTCTCATCAAGATTCCTGTAACCACATTAAAGGGGGAGGTGAAAATGTTAAAACTCAGCTCCCTCCTAGACACACAAAAGCACAACAACGTAATCAAGATTCTGCAAGACAACATCAATGCCTTCGCATGGTCATACAGTAACATGTTGGGTCTAGATCTGTGGCTGATTCAGCACAACATCGTCCTAGACCCACGCATGAAGGTAGCCAAGCAAAAGGCTCACAAAGTTAAGCTGGAAATCGCACTAGCTATGAGGGATAAAATCACCAAGCGATAACAAGCTAGTTTCATCCCGATGGTTGACTACTCAGAGTGGGTGTCCAACATTATTGTGGTTTTGAAGAAAAAGGGAGAAATACGAATCTGTATAGACTTCCAGGACTTGAACAAGGAAACAATCAAGGACAACTTTCCACTTCTAAGTATCGATCATCTCATCGACACCATGGCTAGTCATGCTCTACTATCCTTCATGGATGGTTTCTCCAGATACAACCAAATTTACATTAACCTAGAGCACCAGTTATCAACAACCTTCATGATCCCATGGGGTACCTTTTGCTACACCATGATGCCCTTTGGGCTCAAGAATGATAGAGCAACCTACAAGTGAGCCATGACCTATATCTTTAGTGACTATATCCTAGAAATATTAAATGACTACATGGATGATATAGTAGTCAAGTCCAAGGAGGTAGCTGATCACCCACACGACCTAGGAATAGTCCTTAAGTGCTGCCAAATGCACGACCTGCACCTCAATCCTAGGAAGTGCATCTTTGGGGTGAAAACCAGATGCATGTTAGGGTTCGTAGTATCAAAGGCTAGAATACGGGTGGACCCCGACAAAGTTAAGGCCATCAACAACTTCGCACCTTCCACAAACCTTAAGGAGCTACGTGGTTTGTAAGGTAGAGTAGAGTTCATTCGAAGGTTCATAGCAAGCTTGACTGACACGTTATACCCCATGCAATATCTTCTAGAGAAAGGGGTTAACTTCAAGTGGACAACCCAGTGTCAACATGGTTTCGATAACTTGAAGAAGAAGCTTTCACACCTTCCGACTGTGCATCCATCACAAAGGGACAAACCCATCTTCATCTACCTCGTTGCCTCTGACACATCTGTCGTGGCACTGCTATATCAAAAGGGAGATGATGGTTCTAAGATATCAATGTATTACTTAAGTCATGTACTAATAGCACACGAGGTGAAATACAATGAAGTCGAGAGGCATTGCCTCACTTTAGTGTTCACACTAAAAAAGTGGAGGCATTACCTATTTCATAGTACAACCAACACCATTTGCAAAAGCAATATACTTTAGGATATCACTAACAACCTATACGAAAGTAGTAGGATAGCCCATTGGAAGGAAATAACCGTAGAGTTTAATTTACACTATGTAAGTCAATCATCGACAAAGGCTCAAGCCATAGTAACCCAACTCATAGACTCACCAGTCGACAATCAGGCAACCATAGACCCCAAATTCCCAAATGATCACGTTAGCAATATCGACATCGTTGCATCGCATTTTGAAGCCACTTTGCACTTCGATGGCACATCAATTGTGCGAGGAGGTAGCGCAGCTACCGTCATTACATTTCCTTATGGGGAAATGCATCCATCCACTTATTTTTTTACGTTCCCTTGCACCAACAATGTCGCAGAGTATGAAGGGTTTCTCAGAGGCCTCTTAACTACCGAGCGATTGCACATACAACACCTGGCAGTCCAAGGAGATTTACAATTAGTTGGGAATCAAATCACCAAGGTCTACACTTGCAAGGCTACACACCTGCAATCCTACTACAACCTAGCAAAAATTCTGCTTAAGCAATTTGCAACCATAGGTGTCCAACACGTGCCACGCAATGAGAACACCATGGCATATTCCTTAGCTACCCTTGCATTAAGCATTCCATTACATTCCTTTGCAATCCTACCAAATTTTATTATCGAATGCATAGAGTGTATCACTCAACTGGAACACATGGCTTCTGTCAGTGCTGTGGATACCTAGGAGTGGTACGCCAACATGAAAACTTACTTACAGCATGGTGAACCCCCAGGAGGATTGACATCTACCCAAAAAGATGCAATTCGTAAGCATGCCTGGAAACACGTGCTCATGGGAAATGACACCCTATGATGAAATTCCTATGACAAGATATTGCTAGCATGCATCGATGANCATTCAAACAATATGGACTAGACCTCATAGGGCCTATCACACCTAAGTCTTCCATAGGGCATAGTTTCATTATCACCGCTACTGAGTACTTTACCAAGTGAGTGGAAGCTATCCCCCTGAGGAAGACGACGTCTCAAAAAATCTACCATTTCATCCTAGACAACATCATAACAAGATTTGGGCTTCCAATGACCATTGTGACCAACAATGTGCCATAGTTTAGTAATACGGAAATGTGAACCTTCTGCAACAATCTAGGCATTAAACAATCATTCTCCTCCCCCTATTATCTATAGGTGAATGGGCAGGTGGAGGCTACAAATAAGTCCATCATCAACTTGCTAAAGTGGATGCTCAACAACAGCAAGAGACGGTGGCAAGAACAAATGCTCTACATCCTTTGGGCCTACCAAACGACATGCAAATTTGCAACAAGTAAGATCCCTTACAACATTGTTTATGGATATGAAGCTGTGTTGCCTCTTAAGTTGTAGGTACCTTCACTCCAAATGATCCTATATGATGTCATGAGCGAAGCCTAGAACAACGAGTCGCGGATCATCGACCTTGACTCAATAGAGGAGGAGCATGCACAGACGCTGAGATGCATCAAGCACTAACAGAGCAAGAACCATTAGAAGCACCATGCAAACTAGCATTGTCAACCAGTGCAGAAGGGAGACCTTATCCTCAAGGCTGTCCGTGAGCATGTGAGCAAATTCTTAGCCAACAAGGAAGGTCCTTATGTGGTCACTAAATCCTTCGGGAATGGAGCCTTCAAGCTGGAAAATATGGATGGTAATGAGTTTTCCAACCTAGTGAATCACTTGTACCTCAAGTCGTACTATGTCTAAAGCACAATAATAGCCACCACCATCTGCTACGACGATAAACTGGCAATGGTACCAAGTAGCGTTTGCAACAACGTTAAACTAGCGACATCAACCAGCGTCTGCTATGACATTAAACTTACATGCACAGTGATCCACTGGGACCTTAAACCAGCACACGGTCTACTAGGACCTTAAATTGGGTTCATGTCGCATCTCTAGCATGCACCAGCACAAAATACACATCAAACGAGTGGACGTGATGCCGATGCACACGTGGGTTGTTGCAGCTCCAGAATGTAGTTCACAATGCAATGGGAATGCGATCTAGAAAATATGAAATGCTACTACCTTTGGCATCATACTGATCCTCCAGAGATTTCATACGACATCACACTGGCCCTCTAGACCTACTGTCATCATGGCCCCTTACCTTGATAGTAGCTCTTCGGCCAGTGCTTGCAGTTGGAGTTCCGGCAGTATTGTGGGTCAACCAAAATATTGTTATCCTCTTACCCCTGCCAACGATGTTCGGCTATGTGGTAGCTAATCCCATGGTTGAACTAGGAACACATGCCCATGGCAGGGATTCCAATGCATCCGCACTCACAACGACACCCTCGACGTTATCTCCTCCACATAGACGCAACCAAAACTATTGTTAGCCTTCCTGCTTTGGACACCACACACTAGAAAAGGTGTCCAAAGGGCTTCAAAAACATCTAAAGCAAGCAAGAACTTTACCCCTGAGGGCATGGCTTATGGTAGTAACAAATGCTGCAGCATCGCGAAGTGAGTTCCTTGACTAACTTGACTACTCCAGAGTGCAAAATCCCATGACGTGCTTAACATAGCTCGTTGCATGGGAAACATCAATGTAAACTCCATGACACATGTAACACATCTTGCTACATGGAAAACATCTGTAGGTAGGTCAAAACCATGGATGTAATGAAACTCATCCCAGGAAAGATGCCTATCCTACCGAAGGTTGAAGGTTAGCTAAAGCAAAGATGAAAATGCACATGACTCCCTTAGAGCACTTCAACAAGGGATTTAGCTAAACATCATCTTTTCCCTTTTCATATGCCTCCTTCCTCCCTACTTCACCTCTTCACTCTAATGCAACACTCTTAAGTGCAACCAAGCGACGTCTCAACACTCATCGAGTGACAACCTCAGCATTTTTCCTTCTGTGGTGTTTCATATTCTTTGTTGACGTCTATCGAACCTTTTCTCCAAACATCAAAAAAGAGGGACCAATGAAACATCCCAAAAAATTTGAAGTCATTCTCACTTCACTAGGCCTTGCAATTCGTGTAGCACTATGGTAGTTCTTCAGGAGGAGAACGCTTTGAATTCAAGCAGGACAGTTTGGCAAATTTTCTACTTTGGGTATGAACAAGCTCTACGGGTCATCCTGCCTGTCCACCTAAGTAGTCTACTTAGCTGACAACCTACTGAGAATCGATGTGTGGAGTTGGCAGTAGCACTCAAGATGCACAAAATAGTTCAACAAGTTTTCTAAATCACGAAGTTTGTTATGCTACGCTACGCCCCGCTATGTAGCATAGCAAGCTTTAGAAAAAAATTGCACAACGAAGAGCCACGCTACACTATGCTACGTAGTGTAGCATAGCATGGCAATAGTTATACAACCAGTTGTATTTCCCAACTTCAAGTTCTTCAACAATGTCCCTTTCCATCGGGAAGCAGCAAACCATGTCTACTAGTACGCTACATTGAACTACATGGCACAGTGAGGCATAGCACTCTTGTGGAAGAAAAAGAAGGTAGCTCAAAGGGCAAGATCAACAAGTTTGCAAGTCTTGTAATGTAGGAAAATAAGTGTGCAGATTGGAAAAGTTTTTGCAACTAAGGCCAATCTCTATGCTACATAGCGTAGCAAGTATCTAGCACACACATAGCAAAATGCGAGACAACATGCTATGCTATGCCAAACATGCTATGCTATGAAGCACAACAAAGCATGTGGGTGGTTTTGGGACATCAATGCACTTCACCTAATTGAACTATTGGTACATGTCCCCAGACACTAACAGGACAATTATGGCATGGCAAGCTCACAGTGGCGACATGACAAAATCATAGTCACAATGGTCATGCATGAGTAATGGCCATGCTGGCACATGAAGCACAAGCAAGTCAACGTGGGCCTGAGGCATGTGGCATCCAAACCACCCATCTCATGTGACCTTGGTCCTATAAGTACTCCAACGAGCAACATCCATAAGGCTCTCTTTTTTTAGACTTTTGGCCTGGTTGGAACCTTCTAACTTTTGGAACTCCTGGCACTTTTGGCTATCTTCCACATGCAGTCAGCCTATGATGTTCAAAAAATAAGCATTGTAACATTGAGCTTTCTATTTGACATTTCAAAAAATGAGCATCCTCAGCTAGCATCTTCACTTTATCCCCCTTCTACTATCTTGGTAGAATTCTCACATTGCCAACTCCTAAGTCCGTTCCAAAGCACATGACCATCTTTGCTCTACACGTTCTAGTTACTTTCAGGATCTCTACACTTTGTCAAGTAGTGCAACCGATTGTATCCATCCTGACAAGGCAAGCTTGTAGTCTTGGAGTGATGCATTTTTCTAATTGCATTCTACTTTGTTTCCTAGTTACTTTGTTTCCTTATTATGATTGGATTTTACTTTGTTTACTACTTACTACTGTGTTTTACATTATTTTCTACCTTATTCACATTTAAGCATCCCTTTGCGCTTTCATTTTTGTTCTCAAACTATATGTTGTAAAAGGCTATATAAATGATAATTAAGTCTCTATCTGATCAACCAGACTATTCAGGGCACCTTGTATCCACTCACACCCAGCACAACCCTCCTGCAGATACGGGGTTGATACTGTCACGACCGCTGACCCCCCGATGTTTTCCAACCACTGACGTTTTTGGTCACTACACAAAGTAGGTTAGTTCAAAGTAGGTGCTATGCTACGCTATGCTATCTAGCATAGCATAGCATAGTGTAGCAGGCATTAAGAAAGTAGGCAAGGAAGTAGGCATAAGTGAAAGTGTTTACCAATGGGGGGCTACATCCTATGTAATTTGAAACGTAGTGTTTTCCCCTCCTCTTCATCTCTGCGAAGGGTTTTCTTAGCTGGGGGAGGCCTCTTTCGCTACAACTTACTAGCCACTATTTCAGCAATGAGACATTTTCCCTATGATACACTACTAGTTGTACCATGGGACACCTCTCTTGTGCTATCTTGGCCATGAAAGTTGTGGGCCACCTAATCCTTAGTCATCATTGAGAATGACTCCCTAATTACTTCTGGGGGATCTTAGGCTCGGGTGGTCTAGAGGATCTAGCTAATCCATGGCTTGGAAATCTTATTGCAATTCTACATTACCTAGGCTCCATTCTTGTGGACTACAAGAAACTCCATGAAACACTTCAAACAGGCTATGTAGAAGGCATAATGCACATTGAAATGGGACTCCTGTTTCTTATGGAGTCCCACAATTTCGGTTTGCAAGCCTTTACATAGAAACCTGGCCAAGCTGTAGCAAGCCCCCTCCTCCATGACCTCACTCATTATCCAAGCTTGCTCAATACCAAGGGTTTTCCCTTGGGAGAGTAACTGGAGGAATGCTCGAGCACAAAAGATGGGATAAATCTCCTTGGTGGGCCCTGACATGACCTTCTCCATAGGGATTCCCTTTTGCTCTTTGGGGATCACTATCCACTCCTCGATGTCTTCCTTCTAAAGGTTTAGCTATTTCTTACTCTTTGACCCTATAAGAATACCATCATTAGGGACACAAAAAAGGTCTACAAATAGTTGGTCATTAATTTCAATGATCACCCGCACATCGTGTATATGCATGCAGAAGCAGTTTTCCTTGTTGGAGAAAGAGTTAGCTAGGGAGAGCATTTTAGCAGCAGAGATGCTTGGATTTGGGGCTAGGAACAAATCCATGAGGCTAACATCCTAAATATTCTTGACCAAGGATTCTAAGGCCTCACAACATATCCATCATTGGCTACCGTCTATGTCCCCATACTAGAAGTAGATATTAGCTTCCTGATTTCTGGAGGTAATCACAGCCATCTCTTAGGACTTCTTCGTTCCTATAGTAGTTTACATAAAAGCAGTTAGCATAAAAGCATAGAAAACACAAAAGAAAAGGAATAGGAGTTAGGAAAAGCATCGATAGTAGAAAAGGAAGATAGCAATGGTACTCGAACATGCATATAACCAACTACTTAGCTTACCAGGTTTATACGGTGATAGGAATAGTGAAAGTCTAACTAGGACATATTCCATGGTGATTGGTTTGAAGGGTGCCCATCCCTCATACAGCCAACAAAAATCCTTGCATCTATTGTAGAGATTTGGATATTGGTCTGGATAGGTGTGGTACTCACCCTTGCATTGACCTACCACACCTGCATGCATATTCTTAGTGGAAGAAAACTCCCGCAACATAATTTGTACTAGGTTCAATCAATTCGTATCACCATGAAGCCCCTCCATGTTGATGTAAAACCTGGTAACAAAAAAAACATATCGTTAACATTTGGCTAGCATAGAAAATGTCACATAATATGATGGAACATGGCTACAAAACTCACCCGCCAGCACTATAGATGGTTCTTAATGGGTTTTGGAAGCACGTTCTCATATGATGTGTGATAAATAATGTATTGTAATGATGGTAGTAGTTGTACTCTGGCATATCCCAGATCCAAGACAAATGCCTCAAATTTTTGGAATACTGACTGGATCCTTCTCCCTAATCACTTCTGATTGCCCCATCTATTAAAAACCTCAGAATACCCTAGCTTGCCCTAGGCAACAGGGTTTCTACTATAGCAACCACCACCTCCTTCGCTGGGTGTGACCAAAAAATCACACTGAAGTGTTGGAGGAGGAATTTTAGGAATTCCTATGCTTCTCCCCTAAGGTAGACCCCCTGATCTCCCACATGTGTATGAGGAGGAGGAACATGGACCACTAGTCTGTTCACACAGCACAAGACCCCTACAATTTCTAGGATAATGAGAACTGGCTTAGCACTATCCTGCATAACACAATAGCAAATGTTAGCATCATGTCCAAGTGCAATACACACATAACATAGAAAAAAATTAGGATTTTAGCAAATAGCATAGCGTAATCCTCTTGCTGCACATAGCATAGAAAAAACATGAAGGCAATAGTATAGCAAAAATAGCCTAGCGTAGCAATAGACTGATTAGCCCTAACGAAAGAGATTAACATTCTACCCTAATAGAACACGTGTGACACTACCATATCACACATGGCCAAACCCTCCTGAGGGTTCTACACTATGCCATTTGAAAGTCAAGTAACGTAAATCATCCAAGTCTCTGCAGTGTTGACAACAGTAGTGATGGTGGTCTAGGCGACCCTGCATGCAACTTTAGCGTAACGTTTATACATCTGTCATAGCCAAAATGGCAACAATGATGGTATAAAGGCCAAAATAACAATGATGCCATGACAGAAAAAATAGACAGCTAAAACTAAAATAGCAAAAAATGAAAGCAAGAAAAAACCAAAGAGATAACAGAAGCATGAGGAAATAGAAGAAGCATAGTAGCCTACTGGATCAATAGTGTCACCTCTCGCACCATGATGCATGCTTGTGTCATGCCCTCTAGGGTTTCCTTCACCTCTTACATCATGATTCGTGCTTGTGTCACACACTCTAGGGTTTCCTTCACCTCATCGACCTTAGCGAGCACCAAGTGTGTGCATTCTTTCTTGGAAGTCATTGTTTTGCTTGCTGATTCTTTCTCGTTGCTATGACGAAAACACCTTGCTCTTCACTGGCACAATCACTTTGCGCTTCAAAATTTCTTTTTTCTTTGAATGTGGGATCTACACTATTATAGTTGCAATAAGAAAAAGGGAAAACTTTCCATTCTCTGTCTCCGTTTAATGTGGAGTATGTTGTCAGCATTGCATCCTCACCATGACATAGTAGCACTGTTGGCATTAACACAGGTGGATATGGGCGAAAGATCTTAGCATGCTTCAAGCTAACCATTTTCTTTCCCAAAAACAAAATATATATATATATGTATATATGTATATTTAGTTAGTGGTCTAAAAAGACCTTAAACTAGCAAAACTAGCATAGTTTTAGCTTTAGCAATCTGAAAATACGTTAAACTAGCACTCCTAGTGTATAGTTTCATTGTAGTTAGCAGTCCAAAAAGACTTTAAATTAGTAGTCTCAATCTTTTGTTCACAGTCCGCAATGACACTAAACTAGTGATTTTATATTTTTGCATTAGCAGTTTTGCATTTTTACACTTGCAACTTTCCATTCGGTATAATAGTGGTTTTGTATTTTACATCTAAGTAGTCTACAATGACACTAAACTAGCAGCTTCACATTTGTAGATCGGTAGTTTTATGTTTTTAGTAGTTTTATGTCTTTACGTCTTAGCAGACTACCATGACCTTAAACTACCGAATTTTATCCTTACATCATACTTTACTGATTACATCTCATTGTTGCTTTGCAAATTTTCACTATACACAATTACTACCAATAGGTGCCTCTTAACTAGAATTTCATTTTATTTTTTCAGGTCAAGCAAAAATGCAAATCCATCACGATATCTCTTCACCTTTTGCTTTAGTAGGTCCACATGGCAAGCTCTCGAGACAATTGAACCTAGATCTAATTGACTAGGAATCATCCACATTTAGCACTGTGGCATCTTTAGAAACATCCTTAGAATGACCTAAGCATCTAGTTCAAACCCTAGATCTCAAGGAGAGGGATGTAAGTGAGGACCCTCTCACTGAGATGCCTATGACCATGTCCAAGGGGGAAGCAAAAATGCTAAAACTTAGATCCCTCCTAGATTCTTAGATGCACAAAGATGTAGCCAAGATTCTACGAGACAACATTGAAGTCTTTGCATGGTCATACAATGATATGCTAGGTTTAGATCCAAGGCTGATACAACACAACATTGTCTTAGACCCACGATGAAAGTAGTCAAGAAAAAAGCTCCTAAGGTTAAACCAAAGATTGCACTGGCCGTACGGGATGAAATCACCAAGCTATGCCAATCTAGTTTCATTCAAGTAGTTGATTACTTGGAATGGGTTTCCAACATCGTTGTTGTTTCTAAGAAAATGGGAGAAATATGAATCTATATAGAATTCCAAGATCTAAACAAGGTAACGATCAAAGATGATTTCCCACTTTTGAGCATCGATCAACTCATTGACACTACTAATGGTCATGCTCTATTATCCTTCATGAATGGTTTCTCCAGCTACAACCAAATTTGCATTAACCTAGAGCATCAATTAACAACAACCTTCATGATCCCATGGGGTACCTTTTGTTATACTATGATGCCTTCTGGGCTCAAGAACACTAGAGCGACCTACCAGAGAGCCATGACATACATCTTTAGTGACTACATCTTAGAAACACTAAATGACTACATGGATGATATAGTGATCCAATCCAAAGAAGCTGTTGATCACCCACGTGATCTAGATGTAGTCCTCAAGTGTTGTCAAATGCATGATTTGCGCATCAATCCTAAGAAGTGTGTCTGTGGTGTAAGAACCGGATGCATGTTAGGGTTTGTAGTATCGGAGGCTAGGATAAGGGTGGACCCTGACAAAGTTAAGGCCATCGTTAACCTAGCACCTCCTACAAACCTTAAAGAATTGCATGGGTTTCAAGGTAGGGTACAGTTCATTCGAAGATTTATAGCAAAGTTAATTGACAAGTTACACCTCATGAAACATCTTCTAAAGAAAGGGGTTAACTTCAAATGGACAATTGAGTGCCAACAAGCCTTCAATGACCTAAAGAAAGAGCTTTTGCAGCTCCCAACTATTCACCCACCACAAAGGGATAAGCCTTTCTTCATCTACCTTGCCACCTACGACACATTTATCGTAGCATTGTTATGTCAGAAATGAGACAATAGATCTAAGATACTAGTGTACTATCTAAGTCATGCATTAATAGTGTATGAAGAAAAATACAATGAGGTGGAGAGAAATTTCCTTGCCTTAGTTTTTTCATTAAGAAAGTGGAGACATTACATATTTCGCAGTAAAATCAACATTCTTTGCAAAAGAAACATACTCTGGGCTATCACAAACAACTTGTACAAAAGTAGTAGGATAGCCCAATGGAAAGTAGTAACCATGGAATTAGATTTTCATTATGTGAGCCAATCATTAACGAAAGGCCAAGCCATAGCAATGCTACTTACAGCCTCACCCATTGACGACCAAGCGACCATAGATCCTGAATTCCTAGATGAGCATGTTAGCACTATCAATGTCATCCCATCACATCTTAAAGCTACTCTACACTTTGACAATGCCTCGAATACATGAGGAGGTAGTGCTATTATCATCATTACATTCCCCTCTAGGGAAATGCATCCTTTATCTTATTGTTTTATGTTCCCATGCACAAACAATGTGGCAGAGTATGAGGGGCTACTCAGAGGTCTCTCAACTACCCAAAAACTACACATACAACACCTGGCAATTCATGAAGATTCATAATTAGTTGTGAATCAAATCATCAAGGTCTATACTTGTAAATATACACACCTGTAATCATACTGTGACCTAGCAAAAATCCTACTCAAACAATTTGCAACTACGGATGTGCAACACATGTCACGCAACGAGAACACCGTAGTAGACGCCTTAGCCACCCTAGCACTAAATATTCCACCACACTTGTTTGCAAGCTTGCCAAATTTGATTACCGAGTGCACTAAGCCTATCACTTAGGTAGTACACATAGCCTCTATCAATGCTACGGATAGCCAAGAGTTGTACGCCAACATTAAAGCCTACCTGTAATATGGCGAACCCCCAAGTGGATTGACATCTGCCTAGAGAGATGTGATGTGTAAGCATGCTTGGAAATATGTGCTCATGGGAGATAATACCCTATGCAAGCATTCCTATGATGGGATTTGCTGGCATGTGTAGATGAGGGTCAAGCATAGAAGGTTGTTAATGAAGTACACAAAGGATTATGTGGTGGACACATAGCACCTAGGGCTATGGATGAAAAAATTAGACGCCTAGGGTACTATTGGCTTTACATGGAGTGCAATTTCCTATCAAAAGTAAAAACGTGTGACACATGCCAAAGATATACAAATCTCATACACATTTCACCTACAGAGCTACACCTGATGGAGATCACGTGGCCTTTCCAACGATGGGGATTAGACCTCATAGGGCCTAACTTCATCATCATAGGCACCAAGTATTTTACCAAGTGGGTGGAAGCTATTTCCCTGAGGAAAACTACTTCTCAATAGATTTACCACTTCATCTTGGATCACATCATGGCAAGGTTTGGGCTTCCGATGACTATTGTGATTGACATCGGGCCATAGTTTAGTAGTGCAGAAACCTGAACCTTCTGCATCGACCTTGAAATCAGGCAGTCATTCTCCTTGTCATATTACCCATAGGCGAATGAACAAGTAGAGGCTAAAAATAATTCCATCATCAACTTGCTGAAAAGGATGCTTAACAACAACAAGAGACGATGGCATGAGCAAATCCTCTATGTGTTGTGGGCTTATCGAACGATGTGTAGGACTTTGACAGGTAAGAAACCTTACAGTCTTGTTTATGGATCTAAAGAAATGTTACCTATTGAGTTGTATGTACCATCGATCCAAATGTTTCTATCCAATGTCATGAGCAAAGCCTAGAACAACGAGTCATGGATCATTGATCTTGACTTGATAGAGGAAGAGCATGTGCAAACACTAGATTGCATAGAGCATTACTAGAATAAGCAATGGTAAAAAAACTATACAAATCCACATCAAAGGCCAATATAGAAGGGGGACCTCATTCTCAAAGCTATCCGTGAGCATATGAAAAAATTCTTAGCCAATTGGGAAGGTCCATACGTGGTCACAAAGGCCTTTGGGAATAGGGCATTCAAGCTAGCATACATGAATGGCAATGAGTTGGCGAATCTGATGAATCACTCGTACCTCAAGCCATACTACATCTAGATGCATGGAGTAGATAAGAAAACATCTGGTATGACGTAGAACTAGAAAACATGAGCAAACGTCTACTACAATGTTAAACTAGCACAGCTTCACCGACATCTGCTATGACGTTAAACTGGAAAAGCATGTTCGCCATGACTATAAACTAGCACAGACAGTCTACTATGACTATAAACTAACATAGATGGTTTGCTAGGACCTTAAACTAGTGTAGCAGTCTATTACGACCTTAAGCCAACACAACATGGACTACGAGGACCTTAAACTAGGTTCATGGCATGTCCCTAGCATGCATCTATACTAGTACACATCAAGCGACCATGCATAGTGCTGACATGGGGTGGGATGTTGCAGTTATAGAATGAAGTTCACGATGCAAAGAGAAAACCCTTTGGAAAATATGCAATGCCACTGCTCTTGGCATCTTACTGATCGTTCGAAGATGTCTTATGACATCCCATTGACCCTCTAGAGCTACCATTGCCATGGTCCATCACCCTGATGGTAGTTCCTTGGTCAATGCCTGCTGCTAGAGTTCCAATAGTATTGTGGCCCAGCCATAATATTATTATCCTCCAGCCCCCTGCCAACACCTAAGCTCAAGAGACATTCAACTATGGGATAACCAATCTCACAACTAAGCTAAGAATGCATGCCTTGGGTGGGGATTCCTGGGCATCCACACTCACAGCAACTCCCAGCTCTTTCGATTCCAGCTCCTCCGTGCTGATGCTACCAAGGCCATGACTGGCCTTTCTACTTTGGACATCACACACTAGCAAATATGTTCAGAGCTTCAACAATGTCTGTAGTAAGCAAGAAATTTTTCTTCATTTTGCATCGTGGTCATTTCTCTTGGTTTTCTTTTTGTTGTGTTTGTAGGATACGTACTAAGGGAATGTTAGTCAGAGGTGTGCTTTACCATGGAAGCAGGACCCTACATGGTTCTAAGGCATTCTTCTTGACTAGCTTAGCTACTTTGAAATTCACATCTTATCCTTTATCCTCCTTACACTCATGATCCACTCTCACCTCTCTTTCACATGCTTTTCCCGACATCTGTCAAGCCCTCCCATATGCTCAACCACAATGTCCATGATGCACGTAATGCAGCTCATCACATGGGAAGCATTTGTAGGCAAGTTAGAGCCCCATGTGGATGTAACACAACTCATCTTGGGAAAGGAACACCTATCCTACAACAAGGTTGTTTGCAAATGTAAGAGGCGAAATAGAAAAGGCAGAAGCATAAGAGAGCAAAAGCTCATGTGCAAGAAAAAGGAGCATGCCTAAAACACAAGGCACATTAGCCATTTCACAATAACCCTATCCAAGCATTCCAAAAAAAGGTTGAAGGTCAGTCAAAGAAAAGATGACCATGCAAACAACTCCCTCATGAGCACTCCGACAAGGGACTCTACTAAGTTTCATCTTTACCTCTTTTCCTAAACCTTCTCTCCTCTCCACATAACCCTTCCCTTCTTCCATGTAACCAATGCAACACTCTCAAAGTACAACTAAGCTACATCTTCATGATCACTGAGGAGCAATGTTAGTGTTTTATCTTCTAAGGTGTTTCATATTCTTTGTCGACATCTCTTGGGTCCATCCTCCAGACGTCAACGAAGAGGGGCCAATGAAACATCCTAAAATTCTAGGGCATACTTGCTTCATTAGGTCCTTGGAATTTAGGCAACATCATGGTAGTTCTTCGGGAGATGGATGCTTTGGTGTTCAGACTATCTAGTAGGGCAAGTTTTCTACTCTCACTGTCAACAGGCTCAATGGATCCTCTAGCCTGCCCACTTGAGTAGTTCATATGACCGAAAGCCTACTTAGAAATGATGCATGGAGTTGTTGACAATGCTCAGAATGCACAATAGTTCGGCAATTTTTCTAATTCAAGAAGTTTGCTATGCTATGTAGCATGGTAGGATTCAGAGAACAATCGTAGAACGAAGTGCTACACTATGCTATGCTACACAGCATAGCAAAACCCAAACAGATAGTTCCCTCGCCCAACTCCAAGTCCTTCAAGCAATGACTCCTTCCTCCAGAAAGTGGCAAATTAAGAAAAAATCAAGCCAAATTGGTTGCTACGCTATGATACATTATGCTATGCTATGTAGTGTAGAATAGCATAGTGACTTGGCAAGAGCTGCAAAAGGCATCTCAAAGTATAGGATCAATGATTTCACAAGTTTCACATTGCAAAGAACAGAGGTTGTAGATTTTTTAGCATTTCTACGATCAAGGGTTGTTTTTACTCTATGCTACGCTACATAGCGTAGCAAATATGCAAAATTGGTAAGAGCATTTCAAAAGCTTCTAACACATTTAACAGGCCCTAACACAAGTTTCTACCTCAAACTGGTGGCTACACTATGCTACGCTGCATAGCGTAGCACAACATAGCAAGCTACTACACTATGCCAACATGCTATGCTGAAAAATGTAGCACAATGTAGTAGGTAGTTACACTACATTAATGCACTTCACTTGTTTGCATTATTGACACACATTTCCAAGTTTTGACAGCGTAATTATAGCATGGCAGGCTCGTGAATTAGCCATGCATGTTCATGCAGCATAGACACGTCAACATGGGCCCAAGACATGTGGCATCCAAACCACATCTTTCATGCGCTTCTGGTCCTATAAATACCCCAATGGGAAATGCTCAAGGGGTTGGTTGATTGGCAAGTAAGTTGACTAGCAAGAAAAAAGAGAAATTGGGAAGTTGACATGTTAGCATTTTTGCAAGTTGAAAAACTAATAATCTTAAGCATTGTATACCTCCTGTCTGGCATTGCAAACAATCAACACTCCTATTTGGCATTATGCTTTTGCTTTTTCCATTATCTTTTTAGCATTATTCATTGTTAACTTCTGAGTCTGTGTTCAAGCATACAGCTATCTTACTCTAAGCATCCTGGTTACCTTTGGGATCTCTACGCTTACACTATCACGCAATCAATTATATCCACCTTGATAGAGTGAAGTCATAATCTTGAAGCGGTGCATTTTCCTAAATAAATTTCACTTTTTCCTTCTTATTTTTCGTCATAGTTTACTTCATTTTTCATCCCTTTGCATTTAAAGATTACTATTTTATGCAATAAGTCCTATTTTCAAATCACACATTTGTAAAAGGTTATAGTTACACCGACTAAGTCCCTATCTGATCAACCAGACCATTTAGGGTGCCCCATATCTATTTTATCCATCATGGCCCTCACGTGGATCTGGGGTTAAGACTTTCATGACCAATGACCTCTCAGTGTTTTCTAGCCGTTGATGTTTTCAGTCGCTACAGATGGGCTATGTTGCTACCCCTGCTACTCCACAGACGAGAGGTAATCTATTAGTTCCCTAACCGTATGCATCATCCCAAGGACTGGGTCAAGCATTTTAGCTTATCTAGACCCTTACTGAGGAAATAAAACACCTCAAGGCTGTCGGGTCTGATACGGTACAAGTCATGGACTTTTACTAAGTTCATCCCATCAACCCAGTAGTCCTTGCATTAACATTAAGCCCAAGGATGTCACTCCTCCATTTCACGAAATATAATGGGGGGGGGGGGATCCTAATACATACCTTGTTATATTTATGTTTGAGTCTCTTCTTCTATAATAATGGCCACACACGATCATTTGTGTCTTTGCCATGTCTTTGACTAGAAAAGCCCTAGATTGGTACTATGCCCTTCCATGATCCTCCATCTTAACCCTAGAGGAGCTTCTAATCCAGTTGGTGATGTGCTTCAAGTAGAAATTGAAACTAGAGATCACATTGGATTAGTTGATCAGCGTAAACCAGGATTCATTGGAACTAGTCCAAAAGTTCATCCAACATTGGAGCGCGACCCTTAACAAAATCTATGAGCCCATCACAGAGGCCCATTTGACGGCCATCTTTAAGGGTGTAGTTAATGAATTTATTAAGTCTAAGCTATATTATCTCACTCTACACATTATTAGTCAGGCTTTTGCCTAGACTAAGAGTATATAGGATGCGGCTAAGGCAAGCAAAGACCTAGCCTACGTTGCATACAAGAACACCTTCATGAAGAAGGATAAGGGTAAGGCTACAATAGCCATAGTGGCTGTTGTAGTGAATGAGGCCAAGCCCAAATCTAATGAAAATAGTAAAAGGAACAACAAAAAATCAACCGTGCCTGCAACTAACCTTGCGCCCAAACAGGGCAATGCACCACAACCATCTACATCTACACCTGAAACATTTGCACCACCCAAAGCGAACTTTGAGTGTAAGTATCGCTCAAAGTATATCCCATTGCCTATGACGCCTTCAAATCTTCTGAAGTAATTACTAGCGATGGGGGCACATCCAACACAAGAGGATGTCAAAAGAGTGAGCTAAAAAAACACCAACAGTACTGCAAACTCCTCATGAACCCCTCATTTGTCTTGCCCAACGAGCCCCCAGTTCCTAAGGGTTTCAAGCTAGAGCGATTCTGTGACCACCACTAGTAGTGCGGTCATGACATGGATTACTGCATGGCATTGAAAGATGACATGCAAAGGATGATTGATCAGGGGAAACTGGTGCTCGATGAAAGAAACCTAGTACATCCTGAAAACCAATCCTTGCATGTCTACACTAACCCTGTCAATGCCAACAACATAGGTTACATTATCAACATCATTGGTGTTGACAGTAATTTGAGACCACCCCAGCAGCCGTTTGCAGTTCATGTACCTCAGCGCAGCACACCAGTGCCACCAGTGGCTAATCAAAGTCCACAACAACCTTTTGTCCTGAGAATCCCTCCTTAGGCATCCACCCCTACACCACCTGTTAGCAAAACTGCACCATGATTATGTACCCTAACATCATTAGCTCCATTTGTTATCAGGGGGCCAAACCATGCAACAACCCCCACCCCGCATAAAGCAACTTCATAGCCTTCTTGCCCTAGGAAACGAGAGGTGCATTTCATAGGTGAGATGTCAAGGGAAAGTACCATCTCAGGTACTTACAAGCCCATGTGTTCACCCCCTGCATCTATGCCCTTGTTGCTGAAAGGGAACATTTCCATGCCCGCATAGTCTTTGCCACCTTGTCCAAGAGGATCTGAACCCAGACCTGAAGCTGTCCCTCCTCAAGAAATTTGTCTCCTGGGATGAATAGAAGAGGAGAAAGGCAATAAATTAGAAAGTGGCCAAAAACTCCTATGTGCCCTCACCCAAGTTAAGCAAGCTCTAAAATAGAAAAATACTACGCTAAGCTTGTATGACATGATCATAACATCTACTACGCACTGTGAGGTTTTGGTCCACATGTTAATGGAAATTCTGGTTGATGAGGACATGCTAGCAGAAGATCCTTCTACGCTTGCAGAACCAAAACCATCCCAACTAACGTTTTGCGATGATTTCATTAGGGAAGACCCTGAAAAGGGTCATGTAACTAGAGCACCTCTTTTCATCACAATTCAGGTTGATCAACATAAGATTCAAAGGGTACACGCCGAAGATGGGGATACTACAAATGTCATCCCTTTTCCTATTTTGGACAAGTTGGGTTTGGTCAACTAGACTGGACCCACAAAAACATCTTGCTTAAAGTCATCTAATAGGGCACAGGTCGTGGTGAAGGGCATAGTCCACATAGACTTCGTGGAAAGGGACCAATTCCCCACTAGTGCAATGTTCATCATGGTTGAAGAGATGTCTCAGTTTAACTTGATCTTAGGGAGGTGATGGTTAGCACAACTTAGAACTTTCTCTTTACCCATTCATCAGGAGATCCATCTACCCTATGCAGGTAGGGAGGAGGTAATCCTTGATGTTAAGGTAGCAACACAAGCTATCAATAACATAGATATAGAATAGGAATCATAGGTTGTAACCTCTGAGAGTGAAGCACCTATCTCTATAGATACTAACCACCCACCAATAGATCCAACTTAGCAAGTCGTTTCAGAACACAAAAACACATGGATTGAGTTGCCCTTCCAAGTGAAGGACCCAATTTTCTTCTCTGCCTAACTCACAACCATTGTAGATGTCTCACTACATGTTCTCTCAAATACACCAAGCCTCGCAGACGATGCAACCCAACATGAGGCCATGGTCTACGCTACCGGTAACACAAGTGGTCTATCCGACAGCCCAACACACAGTTTCCATCTTAACAACACCACCTGCAGGGTGGTGGATAACACAGGCTACATTTCTAGCGAGGGTTGTCTTGATGGTATACCCGATGGGTCATACCACTGCCCCTACCATACCACAAGTGGGAGTTTCCTCCACAGCCCCTCAACCGTCTACACCATTGTCACATCTGGACCAAGCATTTCAACTCATCCAAACCCTCATTGAAGAAATAAAATACCTCAAGGCTGTTGGATCCAACACTATACAAGTCATGGACTTTTACTAGGATGACCCCATCAGCCCTGCAATCCTTGCTTTGACATTACCCCCAAGGATGTCTCTCTCACACTTCATGAAGTACAATGGGGAGGGAGATCCCAACACACATCTTGTTACCTTCAGGTCTGAATCTTGAAAATTGCAATAATGGCTGCACACGATCATTTACATCTTTGCCATGTCTCTAGCCAAGAAAGCCCTAGATTGGTACCACACATTGCCACGCTCATCTATTTCAACTTTGGAAGAGGTCCTGACCCAGTTCGTGACACGCTTCAACTACAACTTGAAGCTAGAAACCACGCTAGATTAGTTAATAAGCATAAAGCAAGATCTGCT
The DNA here is from genome assembly GCA_015680685.1 of Gnetum montanum. NCBI lineage: Eukaryota > Viridiplantae > Streptophyta > Gnetopsida > Gnetales > Gnetaceae > Gnetum > Gnetum montanum. Next base: position 547,875 of record MNCI01013415.1, on the reverse strand, counting down.
AGAACCATTCCAAAAGTTCATTCAACATTGGAGTGCAACCCTTAACGAAATCTATGAGCCCATCATGGAGGCCCACTTGTTGGCCATCTATAAGGATGCAGTGAATGACTTCATCAAGTCCAAACTGTACTACCTTGCTCCTCGCTCTCTTAATTAGGCTTTCACTCAGACTAAGAGCATACAAGATGTAGCTAAGGCGAGAAAAGACCCAGCCTACATTGCTTACAAAAAAACCTTTCCAAAAAAGGACAAGGGTAATGCCCCAACAAGCACAGTGGCCGCTGTGGCAACTGAAGCCAAGCTCAAACCTAGCAGCAGTGGCAACAAGAATGATAAGAAACTGGTCATACCTATGGCTAACACATTCATCAAGAGATCCACTTGCCCTATGTAGGAGGGGATGTGATCATCCATGGTGATAAGATGACCACTCAAGTGGTTAACAACATAGAAATGGAACAAGGGTCGGAGGTTAAAGTTCCTGAAGATCAAACCCTTGTTCCAACAGTTGAACAGGCTAACACAGCAGCTAATGAAAGCTTGACTTAGGCTGAACTACCTTTCTAGGGAGAAGACAGTAGCATAGAGGAATGCTATAATAAGCCTCCTTGCCTATATGCATCACCAAACCTAAAAATGATCAAGAAACAATTACAAATCTAGTAGATGAACACATCAACATAACAGATTGTATCAGTCCACATTGTTTACTATTACGTAGTTTACGCATTTCCTTTTGTTGCATTATCATTTTACACATAAGATGAAGATGTCCCGAAATGGCCTTAAACTAGTGACGGCCTGCCATGGCCTAAAACTGGCAAATGTAATTTACCCTATTATGCTTAAGATGATGATGGCCCGAAATGGCCTTAAACTATTTATGGCCTAAAATGGCCTTAAACTATCTATGGCCTGCTACATGTTCTGCTTCATGAAAGATAAAATCTTTACTTCAGCCTACATAGGCCAAAAAAATTTGTCTTTTACTTCATTATAATATAACAAAATATTGACCAATATGGCCACGTCACACATTGCCTTTACTAACACTTCCACCTGTGTCATCCAACTCCATCTCCGCCTCAAGAAAATCATCCTCATAGGGACCTTCTACTTGTGGAGTCTCTTCGTGAGGGTGGCCCTCTCTACAAGGCTCTTCCTCATGGGATTTCTCACCACAAGTTTGATCATCTTCATTACGTGCCTCCTAGTGAAGACTCTCTTCGCAAGGATCACTATTTCCAGTACACTCATCCTCATGAGGATCCTCTTCATTCTAATCCTACGGTTTGACATGATGAAAATGTTAGCATTGCCATCAAGACTACGCATAACAAAAATGCAATAGTTCCACAACTTACCTATGATGGTCCCGCGTCAACCACAAAAGGACTATGTTCCAAACCAACCCACAGATGTTGCATGATCTCATCCTTGGTAGGCTCAAACCAAACTCCATCTCCTAGATCAGTTCCATAACCTCTCATTAACCTTTCCCTTTTCCATAGGAGTCCATCGAGGCGGTTCAAGGAAGAAGGAAGGGACAGTGGTATCCCTGCCAAGGAGGGTTATTTCCCTCTCTAGGGAAGCTCTTACTATCACTTGGTGTTGAAACTTTTTGTATGCTCTAGAAGCACCGATGACATCAAGAAATAGTCGAAGGGACTGTGCTTCAACGATAGAATCCCTGTAATGTTGGCGGTAGGTAGCACATTCTCGCTTATACATGTGCTTATGATCTTTCTAAGTCTACCCCCATTCTTGGACCATCACATAGTAATCCTTCTAGTCTTGGTTATTTTGGGCTAAGAGATTCATTTGCATCCATTGCTCAATGAGTTCACGACTCGCTTGGACATTATTCATGATGACCGTCCAATAGCAGATGTAGAGAATTATAGCTGTCCACAAATTCTCATCATTGGCCTCTCGAGCTAGAAAAAATTTATTATGGGACTCCAGGACCTCAACCCTACCGGTTAGGAGTGTATTCTCCTTTTCTGCTTTATGCAACCTCTTCCAAAGAGCTTCATTGATGTTCTGGAACTCCCACAAAGAGTGGGTCGAGCATAATGCACATTTACGCATTTCGTCATAAAGGCTATGAGGCACTTTGGTAAGCTCTAGTGAGGGTTCAGGGGCGATGTCCAAGTCAACAGGCTCTTTGGGATCCCATCTGAGGCGAGATCCTGTAAAATATAAATAATAGTAAGATGCAACAAAATGATACAATATGGTAATGCCAACAATCCCTGCATTGTAACACTCGCATACCAATCTCAGGATTGATTCGCTCTAGGCGGCCGATCATATCATTCGCAATGCCTTCCATAAAAGCAAATTTATCAGGGGTCTCACCCTAATGCTGAGTGGGTGCCATTGACAAGCGCACAATGCCAATGCTAGAAGTACCTATTATGAAAACAAAAATGGGTTAGACGCAGTGTGATAGACATAAAGGATAATTGTGACATTACGATAATGCAAAAACTCACTTCAACAAAACCTTCGATGGTAGTAACATGAGACTGCCCTCTGAGGAAAATTCAAACTCACCTACGACAAGATGCTCCTTGTTTCCCAATTCATCTAGAAGGACTTTAGTGTTCTCTACTCCCATCTCTTCTTTGCATGCAGGAACCTGTGTGCCACCTATGTTACTAACAAGGGCCTCCTTTTCCAAAATTGGGACCCCTTCTTCACATCGTATAACTATTGCCCCTATTTTAGGGGTCAACTCCGCTACATTCTTTCCTTTGTCTACTAAAAGATAATTAAACAAAACACTTACAAAAGCTACATGAAGTCACATCTGTACGTAGTGTAACAAATATATAAACTAATTATGCATCTCTGTACTTACCAGCTGGGGGATCATTCCTATGAAACTTAATTTGCAACCTCTTCCTCTCAATGTCAGTTGGACTAACACACTTGATAGTCAGACAATGCTTTTTCAGTTGGACTGACGAATCCACTATTTCTACTACAAGGTGCTTCCCCTTCGACACACTACCAGTGAAAAAAAGGAGCACTCCACCCATGCTATCCTAGCCCCATGTATGTGATGTTGCCAAACTCTTAGTGGTAAGTGAAAGTGAATCCCCAATGCCTTCCAGAGGATCTTGCAATTGGGTAGTGCCAAAAACTTGGGAAATACAAGGTTTGGAAATTTGGTTATGATCTTGCTGCACCCAGATTCCATCCCTCTAAACCACCAGGAATTTGGCAAAACACCAAAAAAAACTATAAAGAAGGAAAAATGCACATTGAAGCAGGACTCAAGCTTCTTGCGAAGCTTGACCATTTCAGCCTGCAAACATTCAGAGAAGTAGCTGGCCTAATTATACCGTGTTCCCTTCTCCATAACCGGCTGCATGATCCAAGCCTATTCTATGGTAAGGATTATCCCCTGGGAAAGCAACTTGGAGAAGCCATGGGCTTGGAAGAGGGGATAAATGGTATGAGCCACCATCAACTCAATTTTATCAGCAGGAATTCCTTTCACTTCCTTGTCAACCCCTAGCCACTCCTCTATCTTCTTCTGGTGCTTAGAACTCCTCTTTGACTTTTCTTCTTCTTGAAGGCCATCAGGGGAAATGCCAAAAAAGTTAGCAAATAGTCGAATGTTAATATCAAAACATACATGCACGTTACACACGCATATTCAAAGACACTCAACTTCTCTGTTGAAGGAGTTAACTAAGGTTAGCATTTCGCCCGTAGTGACGTCAGGGGTTACAGCCAAAAATAATTCCATTAGTCTAGCTTCCCAGAGGTTATTGGTTAGGATATCTAGGGCTGCACTATGGCTAAGCCAATGTTGCGCTTATTTTATGTTGCCATAACGAAACAAAAGACTGCTCGCTCCACACTCGGAGGTCATAATAGTGATCTCCCGTGATTCCCTAACTGTAAACATATAACAAGGGTTTAGAAAATATAGCAAAATAAAAATATTTCACACATTGTTTCCACCTCAGAAGATTTTACAATAAGCCATCATAGCATAATTTACCACATCTGAAAGATGAAGGAAATGGTGGGATTTTCTCTTGCACGTCTGCGACAATGAGAGGACGATCCAAAGTCCACTCCTTATCTAGCCATCTGAGCCATTTTCACTAGGTAAAAAATTTGACATAGTGGTTAGGATAATGTGGAATTTCTAATTCCAGTTGTCCCATAACACCAACACGTACATTGCTAAGACAGGTGAACTCCTTTATGGCCATTTCAATCATGGACAACATATCTGTATCACCTTGGAGACCATCATTATTGATAAAAAACCTACATCATAGAACGTAGATAATTGTTTACACTGGTCACAAATTTAGACTAATAGCTAGCATATTATAATGCTGTGGAAACACTTACCCACCTACATAATACACAATCCCAGGTGGATTCTGGAAATAGGTCATAAGATGATGAGCCACGAATAGTGTTGTAGGCATGATAACAATCAAACCTGGGCATATCCCAGATCCAAGACAAATGCCTCAAACCCTTGGCACTCTGCTCATGATCTTGCACCCACATAGTTTCAATTGAGCTATCCACCAAAAACTTCAAGATGTTCTGTGTTGATCCAACCAGTAACGTCTCCAAAATGGCGACGACTATCTCAGCCGATAGATGTGACCAAATAATTACACTGTAATTGCGTAACAAAAACTATAGGAACTCCCTTGCACCTCTTCAGAACCAAACTACCTCCTCCTTTACACAAGCATGAGGAGGAGGAACATTAGCCATGGGGACATGTAAACAACACAGAACGCCAACGATGTCCAAGATGATTAGGATGGGCTTTAGCGTAATCCTTTACAATGAAATAGACTTCTATTAGGAACAGTAATATAGACATAATAATGACATAAGAACAACATAGAAAATTTTTCTTCATTATGCAACACTAGGATTTCCATTACCTTGACTCCCAAGAGATTACATGTTACGCTAGAAATGCATTACGAAAACTGCCCAAACCCTTGCCATTGCACAAGGTCTGTCTCTGACAACAACGATAAAAGTAATATTGCATATTATCCTGGGGTAACATGCAATATTTATGGGTGAGATGATGGAATCCTATTCATACTACATAAGGGTATAGTACCTAGACTTTCCCAGTTATGCATTATGTACGCACAACATCACCCAATATCGTCCTAACCTTTGCCACTACACAAGGTCTATCCCCAAAAACAGCAATAGTGACAGCACTAATAGTACAAACTACGATAGCTTAGCTCATGTGACCAGGTATCAATGCCCATCTAATACTCATCTTCAAAATAGGTACAATTGCGATGCCATAACAATGGAAATAATAGTCATGCAGGAGGGTAAAAAGCCACTTACCGAGCAAGCAGAGTAGCCTCCCACATTTCAACCCTAGCCTTTGAAACCCACTGTAAACTCTCGTGCACTTCATCAATCTTTGCCAATTTGATATGTTTGCCTCTAATCTTTGGTGTCATGGTCACGATTGAACAACCTTCACAAAATTGTCTACTTACGCCTTTCTTCTGCTTTCCTTCTACTGTAGCCTAATTCAAATTCACAATGTCGCTAGTCTACTTTCAGGACAAATTATTGACTTATAAATAAATTGGTAGAAACTAATTGTTGCGTGCTCGACAAATGCAGAATTTTCTTGAAATGCAGGTATGTCAGTATGACATGAAGCATGAACATCGCAACATTAATCTCACAGATATCATATAGATTACAGTCCGAAAAGACCCTAAACTAACGTGTAGCTCATCGTCTCATAATTCGGTTGCATTAACTACGGTCTACACAAAATTCTAAATTAGCTATCTCAACATGCTAGACACGCCATGTTACACTCCCTACCATAGTTCACAGAAGTATTACACTAACATCTAGGAAATTGTGCTTACCGCTTTCTTACAAATCATGCATATGGTAACGGTTTGCTAAGACCTTAAACTGGCAGCTCTTTAACATGTACCACTAAAGCAAGAAAACATTCTATCATTTCAACTGGTCGACAAAAAGAAATATAACGACCTCCATTTTTGGCAGTTTTGCAGGTCAATTTGCAAATGGACGTAGCTTTACTTGCACCCCTAACATTCACAAGTCCATACGGGAAAATTGTTAGACGGCTCAACCATGCATTAATAGGAACTGATGCTTCCATTTGAGATACAACCATAGCAACATCGAAAGTATCCCCAGACTGGCCAAAAAACTTGATCCAAACCCTAGACCTAGAAGCTGGTGATGTGACCAAGGATTCCCTCACTAAGGTCCTTATGGTTATGCACAAAGGAGGAAGTAATACCCTGAAAGTTAGTTCTCTCCTTGACCATCAAATGCAAAACGATATATCTCGAGTGCTCCAAGATAACATTATGGTGTTCACATGGTCATACAAAGTTATGCTAGGTTTAGATCCAAGCCTAATACAACACAACACATTTTTAGACCTACATATCAAAGCTGTTAGATAGAAAGCATGGAAGATGAAGCCTAAAATTGTGTTAGTAGTGCATGAGGAAATCACTAAGCTATATCAAGCTAGTTTCATTCGCGCAGTTGATTATTTGAACTAGGTTTCAAACATCATAGTTGTCTCTAAGAAAACAGGAGGAATATGCATCTGTATAGAATTCTGTGATCTGTACAAGGTCATGATTAAAGACAACTTCCCATTACCGAGTATCGACCAACTTATCGATACAACAGTTGGGCATGCATTACTATCCTTCATGGATGGGTTTTCAAGCTATAATCAAATTTGTATCAACCCATAACACCAATTGACCATGACTTTCATGACCCCCTGGGGAACTTTCTATTATACCATGATGTCCTTCAAGCTAAAAAATGCTGGAGCAACCTATCAATGCACTATGACATATATCTTTAGTGATTACCTCCTAGAGAGATTGAATGACTACATAGATGACATAGCTTTCAAATCTAAGAAGTCGGAAGATCACGCAGGAGATCTAGAGTTAATCCTTAAACGATGTCTCAAACATGACATGTGGCTCAACCCAAGGAAGTGCGTATTCAGAGTCAAGACCAGGCACATGTTGGGGATTTTGGTATCAGAGACTAGCATCCGAGACTCAGTGTGTTGAGCCTCATTTATAATCATGGAGAGGACCAATCTTAGAGAATGAACTTGTAATTAGAGGGGAAGCACTACCTCAGATCAGTAGACTAGGCTATAGGGCATACTATCTGTAGCCGTCCTGCATGTAGTACGATACGCCCATAGCACATAGAGGATTTTTTCATGCCATCGTCTCTTGTTGCTATCGAGCATTTTCTTGAGCAGGTTGATAATGACTTTATTTGTGGCTTCATCTTGACCATTCTCTTGCAGGTAATAGGGAAAGGAAAAATATTGTTTGATGCCAAGACTATCACAGAAAGATTTGGTTTCCATACTACTAAATTGTGGACCGTTATCGGTCACGATAGTCATCGAGAGACCAAATCTGGTTACAATGTTATCTAGAATGAAATGAGAGATCTATTGAGACGTGATCTTCTGCAGAGGAATGGCTTCAACCCACTTCATGAAGTACTCGGTGGTAGTGATTATGAAGCTATGACCTATGGAAGATTTCTATGTGATAGACCCTATAATGTCCAATCCCCATCGTTGAAAGGGCCATGTGATCTGAGTCATGTGTAATTCTGTAGGCAACACATGTATAAGGTTTGCGTAACGTTGACACATGTCACATGTTTTAACCTTTTTAAGACAATCTTTCTCCATGTGCGGCCAATAATACCCTAAGTGACAAATTTTAGAGGTCATAGCTCGTGGTGCTACGTGTCCTCTGCATAATCCCTCATGAACCTCACCTACTATACATTGTGCCTAGTCTTTGTTGATGCAAGTAAGTAGTACTCCATGAAAAGAGCATCTACAGAGGATACTATCTCCTATGATGATGTACTACCTAGCTCGCTTGAGAATAGTGTCTTTCTGTGCGTGTGTTAACTCATGTGGTGGTTCGCCATGTAAGAGGTAAGTCTTAATGTTGTCGTACCACTCTGGCGTGCTATCCTTGAGTAGTGACGATATTTGCACTGCTTGAATGATGGGATCTGTGCAATCTGTTATTAATGCGGGACAAGTGTCAAGAAGGTGTGATGGCACATTTAAGGCTAATGTAGCCAGTGCATCCGCCAGTGTGTTATCATTTCGTGGCATGTGTTGGGCATCAATGGTTGTGAATCTCTTCAGAAGATCTTTAGCCATATCGCAGTAGGGCTGTAAATGTGTAGCCTTGCAGGTGTAGACTCCTATTATTTGATTTATAACAAGCATCGAATCACCCCAAATTGCCAAGTGTCGAACATCAAGCTCTCTGGTAATTAGTAATCCCCTGAGGAGCCCCTCGTACTCTGCCACATTGTTCGTACAAGGGAAGGTCAAGCAGTAAGCGTGAAGATGCACATCCTCAGGTGATAGCATAATGACTGTAGCAGCACTGCTGCCTCTAACAGTTGAAGCTCTGTCAAAATATAATGTTGCTTCAGGGCCTGTCAAAACAGGGCTTAAACTGTGTACATGTTCATCTGGAAATTCAGGCTCTATGGTTGCCTGACTGTCACTAGGCGATGTTATTAATTGGTCAGCTATTGCTTTACCTTTCGTAGAAGATTGACCAATATAATGCAGATCGAATTCTACCGTGATAGCTTTCCAACAAGCTATTTTACTACTTTCATATAGATTATGCGTAATGGCCCTAATGATGTTATTTTTACAAATGATGTTAACTTGGCTACGGAAGAGATAATGTCTACACTTCTTGAGCGTAAAAACTAACGCTAAGCAATTATGCTCTACTTTATTGTACCTTATTTCATACACACATAGAGCATGAATCAGGTAGTAGATGGGTACTTCTGACCCATCATCCCTCTTTTGATAGAGTAATGCAGCTAAGGCTACGTCTGAAGTGGTGAGGTAAATGTAAAACGGTTGATCCCTTTGAGGTGGGAAAAATGTTGGCAAGTGTTGAAGCTCTTACTTCAAGCTATCAAACGCATGCTAAAAATCATCTATCCATTCAAAATTAACTCCCCTTTTAAGCAAATGTTGCATAGGGTGTAACTTATCGGTTAATCTCGAGATGAATTGCCTGATAAACTGTAGTCTCCCCTGCAACCCGCGTAATTGCTTGAGATTTGTAGGGGGTGTCAATTCAACAATGGCCTTGACTTTGTCAGGATCTATGCGTATACTAGTTTCTAAAACCACAAACCCTAGCATGCATCCAGTTTTGACTCCGAACACACACTTCTTTGGGTTGAGCTGGAGGTCATATTTAGAACATCTTTTAAGGACTAACTCCAAATCCTCTGAATGATCCTCTGACCTTATGGACTTAACAACTATATCGTCAACATAATCATTTAATCTCCCTAGGAGGTAATCACTAAAGATGTATGTCATGGCTCATTGATATGTAGCTCTGGCATTTTTTAACCTAAAAGGCATCATGGTGTAACAAAAGGTCCCCGGTGCTCTGGATTGATGCGTATTTGATTATAGCCTGAGAAGCCATCCATGAAGGATAAAAGTGCATGTCCAATAATTATATCCACCAATTGATCAATACTCGGCAATGGGAAGTTATCCTTAATTGTAGCTTTGTTCAAGTCTCGGAAGTCTATGCAAATGCGTATCCCTCCGATCTTTTTGGGAACAACTATAATGTTGGATACCCAATCTGAGTAATCAACCACGCAAATAAAACTAGCCTGGTACAGTTTAGTGATTTCATCACGTACTGCTAGCATGACTTCTAGCTTGATCTTTCGTGCTTTCTATCTGACTGCTTTGATATGGGGATCTAGGATTATGTTGTGTTGTATTAACCTTGGGTCTAGTCCTGGCATATCCTCGTATGACCATGCAAACACTATGATATTATTCTGGAGGACCTATTTTATGTCGTCGTGTGCCTTTTGGGCTGATAGAGAAATAACCTTGAGAGTTTTAGTCTCACTCCTATGCATAACCACAGAGACCTCGTTGAGTGGGTCTTTAATTACATCTCCTACTTCCAGATCTAGCGTGCGCGTCAATTGCTCTGGCCAGTCCAGAGATGTTTCCGACATAGCTATGATTGCATCATTAAGGGCAAGGTTAGTTTCTACTAACGTGGGATCAAGTTGTCTAATGACTATCCCATGAGGGCCTATTAAAACTAAGGATGCAGACAAAGTTTCATCCATCTATCAATTATCCTGCAAAATCGTCAAATACAAAAGTAATTAGAAAGATGCTAAGTTTGATGTGATAAGTATTTTAACGAATAATTCTTGGTTTAGTCTAAGGGGATGTGAGGTGATGTTACTAAGCGTAAAGCTAACTAAATTTTAAATTTTGTGAACCGCCTGTAATTAATGCGACCTGATTACGAGGAGATAAGATACAGTAGTTTAGGGTCGTTTCAGACCGTAATGCGTGCGATATCTATCGCAATTAATGCCTTGACTTTTGGATTCCAGCTCATACTAACACCAGCATTTAGGTAATTCTCACTAAAATCAGGTGTCAAGTCAATTAAATTTTGCATATAAGTAAGCAGTTCTCATTGAGAACATGCTGCTTTCTATCGCGAATTTGAATTCTTAGCTGTTACAGAGAAGAGGAGGAATTGTAGTGTGTTATTTGTGAAGGCGTAAAGGTGTGAAGACTGTAACAATGGTGCCAAAAGTAAGAGGGAAGTACGCAAAATTGGCTAAGATAGATGAAGTACAAGGGAGCCTGCAGTGTGCTTCTCAGGCTTTGGTTGAAGTGAGGGATGTCACTCCACTGAATCGGTTGGCTATTCCTGGCTTATTTGTATTACTTTCTGTGGTATGCTTCTTCTTTGCGGTGTTCATTCTTTTTGCGTCATTTTGTGTAAATTAGAGTTTTGGGCTATAGACCTCACGTTAAAATGAGGGTTTATATAATAGTATTGCATCTATCGCCATTGTCAGGAACAAACCTTGTACTATTACAAGGGTTTAGGCGATTTTGACTGTATAGCTAGAGTGTAAATTTGTATTTTCTATAGTTTAAGTGTGCAATCATAATCTAGGCAATAATGTGTTTATTTTTTTTGTATAGTATTATGTTAAAACCTGTCTTAATTGTCTTGGATATAGTCAGGGTTTTATGCTATATAAACCCGATCGTACCCAACGTTCCTCCCCCTTAGACTTGGTTGCAGGGGAGGGCTATATGGTTCCGAAAGGGTGCGTTGGAGTTTTTGCAGTTTTTACTGCATAACTACAGCATTATTGTATGGTCACATCTATCAGGAGATATCGCTGGCGCCATTTTGGAACACTTGTTAGTGGGTTCTACGCAGGGAATCCTGGCTTTCTTGATAGACGAGGCTATCGACACTGGTCGTCCCTAGGACCGCGAACTTAGCGCCAGAGGGTTGAGACGCGGATGTGGCTACTGCTTTACTGTTAGTGCAAGGCTGAGTTAAATCTGGAGAAGGCGCTCGAATGACAAAGGGTGGCCTCGAGACGTCACTGGCTACCAGTGAAAAGCCTGTCCCCTGAGGTGAACTGGTAGGCATACGTAAAACGAAGGGCTGTTTAGGTGGTACCTTCCCTTCATTGTCTATACTCACTACGTTGTGTAGGATGTGTTATTTGTGTTTAACGGATAGTTGTACACGTGCAACGCCTAGTTTTTGGGACACGTTGGACTACTTCCGTCTAGTTTCAGAGAACCATCGTCGATCATGCGTTGAATGTCGTCTTTCAACACCCAATAGTAATCTATGTCATGACCACACAACTGATGGTAGTCACAAAAATGGTCCAGCCTAAAAGACCTCAAAACTGGTGGTTCATCAAGTAGGGCTAAAGAAGGATTATTTAGCAGTTCACAATGACACCTGTGATGCTTCAGAGCTTCTTTGAATACCTTCTTAGTCTAAATGTATCCTGCCCCTAATATTTTTTTCAACAGTTCTGAATGTTTTATAGGCAGGGTTGTATACTTTGAGCGATCTTTACGCTCAATGTTTGGTTTTGGTTGGGGGGCTTTTCAGGGGCACTTGTGTCTTGGCTAGTGCTACTCATACTAGCCGTGGTCTCAGGAGACGCCGTGGGTGTCTTCTTGTTCTTGTTCTTAGCGCCTTCAGCCAGTGCAGCTACCATCATTGTTGTTGCTTTACCTTTATCCTTACTCTTGTTGTTAGCGTTTTTATAGGCGACATACATCAGGTCTTTGCTAGCCTCTGCAGCATCCTGGATGCTCTTAGTTTGAGCAAAGGCCTGATGTAAGGAGCTATGGGAAAGGTAATATAGCTTAGACTTGATGAAGTTGTTAACTACTCCTTTGAAAATGGCCAACAAATGGGCCTCCTCGATTGGCTCATGGATTTCATTCAAAGTAGCACTCCATCACTGTATAAACTTTTGGACTGGTTCGAGCAGGCCCTGTTTCACTCCCATAAGTTGATCTAATGTGACCTCTGGCTTTAGGTTGTATTTAAAGTGAGTCATGAATTGTGTCAGGAGCTCTTCCAAGGTTGAGATTGAAGAGCGAAGGAAGGCTCGATACCAATCTAAAGCTTTCCCTGCCAGAGACATTGCAAAGACACAGATGATTGTGTGAGGCCATTGCTGTAACAACAAGGATTCAGATCTAAAGGTAACCAGGTGAGCGTTAGGATCTCCCTCCCCATTATATTTAGTGAAATGGGGTAAGGACATCCCCGGGGGCAACGACAGCATGGGGATCGCTAGACTAATGGGATCATCCTGATAGAAATCCATGATTTGTATAGTGTCAGAGCCAGTGGCCTTAAGGCATCTAACCTCCTCAGTGAGTGTTTTAATAAGTAAGAAAGCTTGATCTAAGCCTGTTGATGCAAATGTCTATGGAGGAGGAGTAGGGGGTTGACCTAAAAGAGCAGCACCAGGTAGTGGAAACGGGACGATAGCTTGGCCGATAGGTGGTGCAGCGGGGATCCCTGTGGATGAAGCTACCTATGAAGACCACCACCCACTGGGTTGGGCAGATAAATTGGCCACCACCGATTGTGTGGGATAGGGATTATAAGGATATTGTGGGACCATCTGCTGGACTTGCGTGGTGGGTGCAACTAAGGGTTGCACACCATATAGCATAGATTGGTAATGTTGTGCCACAGGCGTGATCCACTAACTCATGGTGGGTTGTTGGACGGATGTCTGTGGCTAAGTGGTAGCTATGATCTATTACCTTGGAGGGGGTGGCAACGATAAGGTCTGGACTAGATTTTGTATCGGGAGAGTTGTAGGCATGGCATGGGGTTGCACTTGGGGAATGAAATAGGGTGTGGTGGACGCAAGTACCACCGATGGAATACTGATTACACGCGGTGATGAGACTACCCCCATGTTATTCTGAGGTGGTATTTTCCCTTACAAGATAGATGATTGTGTAGTGACTTGTGGGATGACAAGAATGTGCATTTGGGCGATCATGGCTAGATTAAGAGGGGCGGCTTCTCCGGTGAGAGGAAATAGAGGATTTATGTATGTATGGGGACTAAGAGTATGGTATGAATCTGCATGTTCGGACTGGGCAGTGAATTCATCTTCCTTCTCCTCCCCATTCTGAGGCTCCAACATAGACCGTGTAGCCTGACTCCTAGCCATAACTAGTTGGGTTAGGATTTCATGGTAGTGTTCTGTCAGGGGGATAATGTCGTAAGCGGTAGGGGTAAAATCTTGACCCCCTCTATGGATCAGCTCAAAAATTTGCTTCGCCTCAATTTCAGCTTGGCTAAGGGCAAGCTTTGCCTAGATCTTGATGCAGATGAAGTTATATTCCTCAGGAGTCATGACGGTAAATACAGGATCTTTGCCCTGCAATCTTAACGAACGACGCGACGGTCCCTAAGGTCCTATAAGACCAGAAGCTAGTCTAGTGACGGTGATGGGATTCACAGATGTGGCACCCTAATTGGTTGTGATCATGGCGGTTGTGGTTGCGTATGCAGAATCCATTACGCAGATAGGAGAATGACAACAAGTGACAAAATCTAACAGGAAACGGACAAAGAAGATCATGATTAGGATTTCTACCCTGTAGGATTCAAAAGGAATTGTTACTGTGACCGATCTACACCACACGATTTTTTTCATAAAACTTCCCTAGAGGTATTACGTTTACGTTTTTTAGAGACGCGGGTACAAATCGCTTACAGGGCTACCTGTAAAAATACGAATTGGAGCCTAGGCCCTCCTTCTAGCGCCAGAAAACTGTAACGACAAAAAATGTCGGTAGCTAGAAAATACCAAACAAAAATCCGTGTACACAGTCTTAACCACGGATCTGTAGAAGGGCTGTGCTGGAGAAAACGAATCCATAGTGCCCTAAACAGTCTTGTCAATTAGACAGGGACTTACTCGACTAGTAAATTGACGAATATTATAAATATTCCATGGGACAATTTGATTCGATGAGTCATGAATGGAGTAGAAAATGATGTAGATAAATTGCAATAACGATAACGTCAACACAAAAAGAAGGATCGGATTAAGAAAAAAATGTGCAATTCCCAAATTTGTGCTTTGACGCTAAAACTGAGTATATTGTATACACCAATGGAAAAATTCCGCTTATCTTGTGTAGAGCATACACAAAATTTGAAGAAAATTATTTAGCAAGGAGTACAGAATGAAGTTCGGTCTACCTTGTAAGCCAAAGATGGGGCACAAGGAAGGTCAAGCCTGAATGTCTATCGATCAACTGTGTCTGATCAATAGATGTTGTCGACCGCACCAGATGATCTCTCAAACTCTAACCTATTCCCTTTGGCTTTCGGTGGTTTCTGCTGAAACTGCCAATGATCGCCAATGGAGAGAATAGTATTTTCCACCAAAGGACTGATCACTCCTGCTGTCAATGCTCAAAATGTTTGTTGTCTCTGCTCAAAGGTGATAATTGCCAAAATTCGAAGATGCCCCCCTTGTTTCTTTGCCAACTAGAGTATTTATTAGTTCAACAACATGTAGAGAAGGCATGGCCCTGATGACACGTGTCTCGAAATTTCAAAATACCATTGACTTGACCAACTTTATGTTGAAACTGGCTATGTCGTGTCACATTCCTAGGAGAAGGGGCAAAGTATGCTATCGACCACTTCCACTAAAGCTACTTCATGATTACACACAATACGCTTATTAGCGTATTGTGCGTGTGGATAGCAAATGTGTAATTGCCTTAGCCAGCTTTACATTGTATTACACTTGTTTACGCTACGTCGTGTGGTAGAGCATAATAGAACATGGCAGTAGTTGATGCCAGCTATTTTACACTTATTTACACCACAAAGTGTAATAGAGCGTAAAAATGGTCAACTTTGCAACAAATTACGCTTGTCCATGCTACGTAGCGTAATGAGCGTAAAGCGACCAATTTGCAAAAAAGAAAGAAATCAATCTGTCATGCTTCCTTTGACTCTGACTTTGCTTTTCTTGAAGCTCGTTACGCTGCTCTGCGTAACAGAGCGTAAATTTAGCCTTGAACAAAAGACTTAGTAGAATATGCGACAAGTCTTTAAACTTCATCAGATTTGCCGCAGTAAGTTATTTTCTAATATTGGGCTACGCTAAACAGAGTTACGCTGAGCGACACTACACTATGTTGCGTAATGTAGCGTAAAGAGAGAAAACAAAGTAAGGTTCAAATCTATGAGAAACTCGAAGACTTGATGTTGTGTGCCTCTTTGCCTTGTTTTGTTTTCTGGATTGTTGTTGCAAACTTCTGCCCGAATCGCGAATCTTTGCTTTGGGCCGATTCGTAGTTTCCACGGTGTTTCAATGGTGGCCAATGCTCTAGCATCTTCCTCACAACCAACAATTAACAACCACAATGCTTTAGCTAAGTAGAGGAAGAAGAAAAGAAAAATCCCAATAATAAAGGTGACAAGCATATGAGGACATGGAAGGAAGTAAACCCACCAAAGTTGACTCCCATATCGGCTATACCCATTACCTCCTCTGCTCAACCCACTTCAACCAACAAACCACAACAGGATCCTAAAACTCATAACTAGAAGAACAAGGTGAAGCCCTAGTAGCAACCACCTAAGATCAAATTTTGCATTTTGGGGCATAAGAAGGAAGTGAAGCACAACTAGGGTGACAAGCCCCTTACCAATGATAAAAACTTCTTTAGTGTGATGGATCAGGTTAGACAATCCCTCAAGCAAAAAAATATAGTTCTAATATTGTATGATCTGATCATGACTTCTACCATACACCTTGAGATAGTTAAAATGTTGACTTTCATCCCCATTAGTGAGGACATTCCTGCTAATGAGAAATCCATCATGCAATGTTGGTCCCTCCCTCACCAAGGAAGGAGAAGTCAACATTCCTAGTATTTCTCAATAGCAAAATCAAGGTCAATCCCCAAAATGATGAAGTAACTAAGGCTCCTTTGTTCATAACCATACATGTAGGATAGTTTAAGGTGCATTAAGTGCATGTAGACTATGGGACTACAAACAATGTTATCTCATGCACCATTGTTGAATGATTAGGCTTGACAAAGCATATATAACAAACCTCAATAGCCACTCTCAAGTATCTCAATAGATTAAGGATTACTATCAAGGGGTCTATCTCCTTATACTTTGTGCTAGGAAATAGTTCCCCACAATCGTGGATTTATTAGTGGTAGAGAAGACACTAGGGTTCAACCTTATCCTAGGAAGACATTGGTTAGCTCAATTACGAGCCATGTCCCCACCTATCCATCAAGAGACTCACATTCCTTATGAGGGAGGTAAAATCATCATTCATGATGATAACATAGTACCCTTGGCTATTAACAATGTGGACATAAAGTAGAGGTCTAAAGTGGAGCTTCAAGAAGAAGCTCCTAGCCACGAAATCTAGCAACCTAATAGGGAGTAGAGAGTGAATGATGATCATAATAGATAACAAGATGCATTATGGGATGAACTTCCTTTTAACATTATCAATGAAGGTGATGGTGAATACAAACTTGTGTAGAGTAGATCTTACTCATTTCCTAATCTTTCAAAGATTATATAGAATTTGTACAAGTAAAGTGCATCTTGCCCCTTCCACTTCATGCCGTTATAACCAAATGTACCAATAGCCATGTAGCCTAACTTTTATTTGCTAACTCATTATGCCTATTTATGTACTTCATTTTACACTTTATGGATGTAGCCTAAGTTTCTACTTTCATTTGCATGTTTACTTATTTATTATAGCCTTTTATTTTACTCATGTTGTAAACATCGAAAAGCCTTATAAGAATTTTAAACTAGAAAAAGCCATAAAAATTTTAAAATAAAAAATCACCAAAAAATATAAGTTTTCATATGGCCTAAAACTAGCAAACATATGGCCTACTGAGCCTTTAAACCAACATCATAGTTTGTTAAGACTTCAAACTAGCATTGCACCCCACCATAGCCTTAACCTAGCAATAAATGTGTGGCCTACCATGGCCTAAAATTTGCAAGTAACCATTAGCCTATAGCTATTCATAATCTTATAGCCTAATCATTTTTAACATAGCCAACACAATCATTAATATCATAACCTAGTTTACAACATTTCTAACTATAAAACCTTGAAACAATAAAGTAATCAACAACATATATAGCCAAAACTAAAATCAAAACTTAAAATTTAAAACATTTTAAATAAAATAATATAGCCATGACCACATTGTGTGGCATAAATGTCAAAGCAGTAAACTATAAATGTTAAAATATCTACAACTCAAGTAAGTATTGGCCAACATAGGTCATACAATATCAAACATAAAATGAAATAAACTAAAAATAACCAATGAATACTATCATATCATGCATCAAGTGGTGCCAAGGGAACATCTAGAGAAGGATGAGGTGAAGCATCATCATCATCATTTCCCACAATGCTAAGACCACCAACATCATAAGGTGCCTATGACATAACAACACACAACCAATTAGTAACTAGCATAATCAAAATCATAACATAAATCATACAAAGTAAAAACTTAAAATATAAAACATAAATGTCATCAAACCTATGGAGAATCCACCTCTACAAAATCTTTGGGAAGACAATGAAGCCCAGTCTCTAAACACTGGAGAATCTGGTCTTCCATAATATTTGCCTAGTTAATGTTCCCAAAATTGATTCCCATGAAGATGTTCATCCTATCTACACCCATCCATGATGGTGGCTCCTCATCTATAGCTATAGTAATATGTGGAGTAGGATACTCAACCACTGTTAAAGTGATTTCAAAGAGGTTGAAAGCCCTATCAAGTTGAATGCCCTAGATAAACAGATGTTGCTTCTATCATTCAATTTTCTCCCTCTTTAGATACTAATCAGCCTCCTAATCATCCTTATGATTGTGATTATTTTATGTCTTATCCCAACTTTAGGACCTAAGCATTGTAATCATTCCAATCTTGTATCATTTGGGAGATTAAGTCAATTTGCATCTACCATTCATGCAACTCCTAGGTAAGGGTAACCTTATCATGATTGGTATACCAGTAGTAGGCCCACATGATCTCTTTGGTCTATAATGTGCCCAAGTTCTCCACTTTGGCCTCCACAATGGCCTTTTGTTCCTCAAGATCCTAGATGTACTTGGCTTGCCTTTTATTCTCCTCCTTTAAGACCACAACCTATTCCCATAGGTATTCATTGGACCTCTAGATCTCCCATGAAGCTTAGGCATAGAACACTAGTAGATAAGTGACAATTTTGTACAACTTTAGGGGGACATGTGGGGTATAGGAGGAAGCTTAGGAAAGGATTTAAACTCCAAGTCTTGGGCTAGATCCCATGTAACTAATAGCACTAAAAGAAACAACAGAAATATAATCATAAACATGATAAACAACCTAAAGTGACCATAGCACAAAATATAACTCATAGCAAAACAACTAATACATAGCGAAACATAGTTATTTTCAATCTTGGTTGAAACCTGTTGCAATCAATTGATGATGTCCTTTTCCATATCATGCATGAATTCTATCTTATTTGGGACCTCTACTAATGGTTTCATGTGAAACATGGGTGTAGGGGCCTCTATTGCTAGCTTAGGAACTATGATAAGCATGAAAATTGTTGGATAAGTAAGAACTTATAAACCAAACATAAAACTATTGGTAATAAGAGTAGAGTATAGGCATACCTGTGTTTTCATTCTCATTCTCATTCTCATCCTCATCATCATCATTAGGGATTTTGATTGGAGGCTTCCTAGGTAGTGGCTCACCAAACAAGGCATGAAGATCCTCCATATCTTATTCCAAGAGTACCTCCTCTACATGTCTTTATTCTCCCTCTACTATAGCAACTATACACTTCCACTCCTCCTTAGTACATCTATGTGTCCCCTTCACTTGCCTTTACTCTTCTTTTGTAGTGGTAGCTTGGGCTACCAAGTTCTACTGCTAACCTATAGCCATAACCTTTTAGAAAAGTTATCATGTATAGCCTTAGGACATAACATACCCTAAAACATAGCTAAAGTGTACCCGTGATTGCTTGATCTAAGCATGGAATCTTAAAGATGATCCTTTTCTTGGAAGGTGGCTTTGCTACTAGTGGTGCTTCCTCTGTAGGCCACTTCATACTAGCCTTCACTACTCTAGTGGCCTTAGCAAGCAACCATTGGACCCTCTTGATGTTTTCTAGAAATGTAAGAGGTATCTCCCACATGTTGTCAAGGGATTCATACCAACTAACACCAATGTTTTTGGTGGTCATAGACAATGAATCTCCCATATCCTTCAATGGGTTCTTAGTCTTCATAGTTGAATAAAGATTCTTTATCCAAGGCTTAGAGAGTTTTTTTGGATCCTATTGCATCCATAACCCATTTCTCTTCACCACCAAAAATTCTGCAAACCTCTTTAGATAGCCTACAAAAAATTCATAGTTCATGTGTACTACCATAGAGGAATCCATGTAGAGTTTAATGATTTCCTCTTTGAGGCTAATAGCTAAGGAAGCAACCTAGTTGAAATGAGTCTCCTTCATTAAGACATTCTTGAGGGTCCATCCTTATGCAATGTTAACTACATTTTTTTGTAATAAAAATTTAGGAAAGTCTTAGGATCTGAACAATGGATAGGACCCCCTTACCTCAATGTTTGTGAAGTTATTGAGAGTAAGTCTGAAGTGGCCTTTTCTAGCACCAAACCACTTCTCGACTTCTACATGATGGCTAGCCTCTTTTGCTGGTTTGGTGGAAATTATTATCCCATCAATAGGAATACCAAAAAAGTCATGAAAGGTAGCCTCAATGATGGAAATAGCAATTGGTATACCTCACATCATGGTGTAGAACACATCGACTCCTTCCCCAAAGGAGTCGATGATGTTCAACATTCCCACAAAAGGGATGATAGGGTTAGGCATCATAAAGACCTCAACCAAACCTACATGCATAATTTTTGCTTAAATGTTCTTAGACATATTTTCCCTCAACCACTCGTGTGTTCATCCCACCTCATTGAACTTTAGGATCAAAGTTCCTACAAAATATCTAGTGAGGGGTATAGTAACATTTCCAGAAGTGGAAGGACCTGTAAGAAAAATACAAATTCCTAACATCAATACAACTATGTTTAGACTATAAAATACTTAACACCCAAGAGCCATGAAACCTTGGTTATAACATATAAAACCATTCCTTTTCTTACATTTCTTCTTATTACTTAGTGAAGCTTGTGTAGGGCTCCTAGTAGTGACACCCATGTTTCTAATAGCCTTAGGAGCCATCCACTAGCTGTGTGTCATTTTGGCAACCACACATCTCTTGTAAGCAGGGCCAAATCTGGTGGGGTATTCATAAAATTCTCTTCTTAGCTATTCAAAAACAACATGTTTAATCTTGGGGCCTTTGGTGGATTCATTCAACATAGTGTGGGCTACCTCCAAGGTTTGATCACTCTTGATCAAGCCTTGCTCATTAATCTTGTACTTGCAGGATAAATGTGAAATTGACAAGTTAGGAAAGAATACTATATTAGACAAGGCCAAAAAATTAAAACCTATTATAGCCATGATTACCTCTATAATTGGTACATAGTGCTTGGAGGATTCTAGAATAAAGAGTGGGCTCTTTGCACTAAGGTAAATTTAAGCCTTCAAAAGATTCCTTGGATTTCTATTATCAGTCTACATGATAAAAAAAGGCATCATAGTTTTCAAAGAAGTAATGCTAAATTGCTTAAAATATTAGAACTAATACATAATGATGTATGTGAACTAGTAAAAAACATTAAAACAAGTTCTCTTAGAGGTGCTATGTATTATGCTTTTTTATTGATGATTATTCTAGAAAGAGATGGATCTATTTATTAAAACATAAGTTTGAAGTATTTGAAAAAATCATAGAATTCTAAGCACTTATTCAGAATTACGAAAGAAAATAAAAATTCTAAGAACTGACAATGGTGATGAGTTTTGCTCAAATGAATTTAATTCTTTTTGTAAAGAGTAAGGCATTGAAAGATAGAATACTATTCCAAGGGCTCTTAAACAAAATGTAGTAGATCACTTTAATCAAACATTGATGGAATGTGTCAGATGTATGCTTAGTGAATCTAATCTTGACAAACATTTCTAGGATGATGCAATAATGATTGCATGTTATCTTATTAATAGATCTCCTTCATCGAATATTGATGGAAAAATTCCAAAGGAAGTTTGAAGTGGTAGGTCCATTAATTTAAACTATTTAAGGATTTTTGGTTGTGAAGCCTATATACATGTTCCAAAATCTAATAGATTCAAATTAGACTCTAAGTTTGTCAAATGTATTTTTCTTGGCTATGGATATGGTGTCAAAGCTTATAAGTTGTCTAAAAAAAGCTAAAAGGGTTATTTATAGTCAAGATGTCATATTTAGAGAAAAATGTGGATCTATGAAGGAGGAATCTTCAAATACTAAAACTCTTTCAAATGATGTAGCTTCTATGTATGTGACTATTAAAACTAATAATGAGATTTCTGAGGGTCATCCTCCCTTGGTTGGGGATATTGCCCCTAGCGAATAGGATGGTGATAGCATGGTAGATGAAGATACAACACATGAATAGGGAGAATATAGTTTAAGTGAACAAGATCATTTAAGACATTCAACATGTATACAAAGATTACCTTCACATTTAGAAGAATATGTTCTATTTATTGAAAATAATGAGCCATCAACATATGATGAGGCATGTTTATCTATTGAAAATACAAAATGAAAATAGGTAATGGATGCTAAAATGTCATCAATTCAAAAAAATAAAAGTTGGAAATTAATTGAGCTTCCATCAAAGAGAAATCCCATTGGAAATAAATGGGTGTACAAAATAAAATCTAGGAATTAATACAAAGCACGACTTGTAGATAAAAGGATTTTCTTAGAGAAAGGGGATTGATTATGATGAAATATTCTATTCAATAGTAAAATTAGCATCCATAAGATCATTTTTGGTATCACAGCTATTTATGATCATGAACTTGAACAAATGGCTGTGAAAACAACATTCCTCAATGATGGTCTTGAGGAAGAAATATATATGATTCAACATAAAGGATATGAAATTAAAGAAAAAGAGCATATGGTGTGTCAATTATTAAAATCACTATATTGGCTCAAAAAAGCACCAAGGATGTGGAATAAAAAGTTTAATGACCACGTGATAAATCTTGGCTTCATCAAAAGTGTAGAAGCCTCCTATATGTATGTGAAATATATGTTACCTTGCTACTATATGTCGATGACATTTTAATAGTAGGTAATAACAAACATGATATTTAGGAGTTAAAACTTCATCTATATTTTCAATTTGAGATGAAGGATCTTAGTGCTGCACAAAAAAATTTTGGGTATGAAAATTAAAAGGAAAAAGGCTAATAAAAGGATTTGGCTCAAACAGTTTGAGTATGTTGCAAATATTTTAAAAATATTTAATATGCATGATTGCAAGCCTATAACTACATCCCGTAAAACTAGTATTAAACTTTTAGTTGAACAATGTCCAAAGACAAGAGAAAAAAAATAGCTCATGGTGAAAATTTGATATGCTAATGCTATTAGAAGTTTAATGTATGTAATGGTCTCTACTAGACTTGATATTACTTACATTTTTGGAAAACTTAGCATGTATATGTCTAATCTAGGTAAACAACACTAGATTGTAGTGAAGAAAGTCTTCCAATATCTTTGTGGTACTTCAAAATATGCGATCTATTCTAAAAATGATTCCAATAGATTTTATGGCTTTGTTGATGTAGATTGGAGTGGTGATATTGATAGTAAAAAATCTAATAGTGGATATGTATTTAAGCATTTTGGTGATGTTGTTTCTTGGAAAAGTTAGAAACAATCTTGTGTTGCTCAGTCTATCACTGAAGTTAAATATGTTGATGCTAACTTAGCATGCAAAGAGGCTATATTTCTCTAAAGGATAATAGCTAAACTTGGCATCACTTAGACTCCAATTAATATTGGTTGTGATAGTTAAAGTGCCATAAGCATATCCAAGAATCTAACCTTTCATGCCTAAACGAAGGACATTGAAATACAGTATCACTATATACAAAAGGAAATTGAAAAGCAAAGGATTTTTTTGAATAGAATATCTATTGAAGCAAATCCTTTAGATATACTCACCAACTCAATGTATGCTAAAAATTTTCTTTGGTGCTGATTAGCATTTGGTCTTCTTCCGACTTGATTTCCCAAAAATGGTATGGATCATTCTTCAAAGCAGCTTTAGCATTAAGAGGGAGAATTGTAAGGTGGATGAAGGGAAATTTGCCTCAAATTTTCTTTGGATATTTCTACCTTGTTATATTCTTATCTTTTTTATATTTTATCCTATACTTATCCCCACCAAAATAAACTACCTTATCCTTTTTATTTTTGGTTTTATTTTGTAATTTGAGTAATATATAAGAATCTCTAAGGGAGCATCCTTAAAAGAACAATATAACACAATAGTGGCCAATTTCTAAGTTGTAATCCTCCACTACACTTCTTCTCCATTGTTCTCACTAATCCTCTCTATCCTTTAATCTTGAAGCTATGCTACTACTAATGGTCCAAGAGCTAATTTTTTGCTAAGGTTTTCCACAAGGTAACTCTATTTATTTTTAATTTCTATAGCTTTCTGTAAATTTAATATCACATTGGTTCAAGTGACCAAGAATAAAAAATTATGTCTTAGTTCCAATCATGCATTAACTTAGAAAAAGCATCAAACATAGAAAAATTGACCATAGTGAAAAAAAACTTATTACAATTAGTAAAAAGCTCTTTTTTTAAAACCAACTTTCAAACATAGTGTACATATTTAGGCATGCCCAAGGGCATGGAAGTTGACAAGAGAAATCTCTAAGTATGTCAACCACATCCATCCCCAAAGAGGTAAATTGCTACAACTAAATTAAGACTAATTGACATAGCCTTGATAAAAAATTCATCCAAGCTTAATTTTAGCAATTCCACCATGGAAGGAATCTTGAAATCACAATATTTTTAGCCATGTCCATTACAACTAAAAAACATAACCATTTTCACATAAAGCATAGCCAAAAATAGCAAAATCATAGCTATCAACATTAACCCCCTTTCATGCAAGGTTGGAAGTAAATTCATCAAAATTCATTTGAGCTCCAAATGAAGTGATTCCACCCTTGTTTAAAAGCTTGAATCAAGCCCTATGCATTCATTATTAATAAAAATTCAAAAGCCTAGCTGTTTTTTTCAGAAAAAAATCATTAAGTCTAATGAAAATTTGAAAAAATGGCATAAACCTTGGTTGCATAACTGAATTGAAATTACCATAACTTCATAAATATAACTCCGAATTAGATGAAACCATAGCCATGACAAAGCATAAATGTAACCTTAAAACCCCATTAGAGTTTGCAAAACTTGAGCTATTTCCTTAACAAAAAATACATGTTGCTTGGTTTTTGTATCAAAAAACACAAAACCTTCGAAACCTAACTTGATTTAGCCATAGATTATAACCAAAATGGTCAAACCAACCTATACCCATAAAAAACACATCAAAATAAGGAGGTAGGATTTTGTTAAAATGTAATTTTCAAAAGTCCTTTGTCCTAGATCTAAGAAAAATTGCCCCATGATAAAAATTTTAGAAAAAACCATCAAAACAACAAGCATATTTTTAAAAATTGAATCTACAAAGGCAAAAATAGCAAAATAACCCTAGATTTACATGAAAGTGGCCAAAATATGATGTCTGGTTTCATTTTAATTTAATTTTATCAAGCCCTTTTGAGTAGATTTGACAAAAATGGCCTTTTGTGCTTAGGAAAACCCAAAAATGGCTAGGAAATCATGAAAAAAGTAGAGTGACCTAATTTAGAGTAGTTGAGGAAGATCCTTGAATGGAAATGACATTTTGGAAGTTGTAAATCTTCTTGAATGCCTCATCTGATGCTTGGATCATGGTTACACAATGTTGAGAAGGCTTGGAAACTGACAGATTTGAAGCTTCCACACTAGCTAGGAGAGGATTTGAAGCTTCAAAGTTGAAAGTTGATGAAATTTGCTACAAAAATTGGTTCCAAGGCTCTCCTGCAATGCACTAGATGTGGGAATGATGATTTATTATGAGTTTGTATGAGTTTTGACATTAAAAACCAAATAAACCTAACATTTCCACTCTCAACGCCCTATTGCTAATTTTGTATGTTAGAACTCAACATGCATTGAAGTCCATGGGGGAAGGTATCCTTCATACTAGGAGTGGGAAAGGAAATAAAAATTACCTTTATTTTTCTTAGCTTTTAGATTTTCAACACATAGGCCCCACCATACACCCTCACACATGGTGTTTTTGGGCTTTGAATTCCATCAATGTTGGGGTTTGACACCTTGAGCACTTAGAGACATGCCCAAGACTTAGCTCCCATGCACATGCATGTTCAAAATTAGCCAAAATTAGCCAAAAATAAATCCTTTGGAATTCTCCTAACTGGCTTCCCCTTGCCTACCATGGAGCTAGCATGGAACCAAATGGGTAACTCCAAAAGCCACCTAGCAAATCTCCACATTGACTAGTTTTGATCTTAAACCCTAATCCTTAACCCTAATAGTCCTAGGAGCACACATACATGATCTATTGAGGTCAAAATTGATCCAAATTTGAGATTTATGATTCTTCCATGCTAAGCACCTCCTCCTCCATGCTAGCCATTGTTGAGCCAATATGAAGAGTTGAGTGTAGACTCATTTGGAGCTTAGAAACACCTTAAAATAACATCTGACAATCTTGCATGCACCTAGGAACCCTATTAACACCTCTAGAGCCTTCAAACCTTGAGAAATTGACCAAATAGAGCAAAAAGTTAATCCTTTTTTATCCTTCTAGCTAGATTCCTCCTACCTAGTGTGGAGAAAAGCAAGTAACCTCCACAACCCCTCATAAGCCTCTAAGACTACCAAATTTTTAGTCTAGAGCCTTGTTGGCATCTTCAAGAGCCACCAACTTCACAAAAAAAACCTAAAATAGCTACAAATCAACACAACAAGTTCTTCCATGCTGGTTAGCATGGACCTAGTACCAGCATGGACCTAGTGTGGAGATAAAGAAGGAACTCAAAAAATCACTTTGGGACCCACCAAACTACTAAATTTTGGCTCTAAACAGTAGTACTCAACACTGGCAACCTTTGGGACCGACCAAATTGCTAAATTTTGGCTCTCATAACTTAACCATAACTTTGTACATCACAAGTGTAATTGGAAAGACAACAAATGACTGTTAGGGTAAGTTCACTTTCTAGAAGCTAATGTACCAGAAGACATAAAGTCCACAAAATTCAACTGGATTGTTCATGAATGCTTAGTGATTCGTATCATTGAGCATAGGGGTACTCGTCACTCATCACATATGTACACCATAAGGTTTATATAAGTTTATAACTTAGTGTTACCTAATAGAATCTAAGTTGTGACCTAGGATCACTTGGCCAAGACCCATACCACTAGGCTATCACCTCATTGTTACTATGCATCACTTGTATGTCAATGATGACATGCCATGGCCACATAGAGAATCATCATGCAATGTGATGTATCCCACCAACCACTAGCATAGACTTTTTGCTATCTAATAAAGACAACTTTTGCATGCTCAAATATGTTACTGCTACCATATGCAATCACATAACTTAGAGCATTGTATTGTCCTTCTTGATTAGAAGCATAGGTTTTTTATTTGGTCCATATATCATTGGTTCAATGACCTTATCAAATTACAAATATTGTTGATCCAAGTTGAATAAGCACAAATTTTATAGTAAACTTTATTTTTATAAAGAAATCAATGATTTTATAGATGATATTTCAGACTTTTAAATACCATATGTCCAATCTACTATGATTCTTGGAACATATTATATAAACATACCAACCATATATTCCCTGACTATATACACATTGATTACAAGTAAGCATCCTTTCATGATAAATCCAGCACTCTTCAACGGTGCGGAGAGGATTGCATCCATCAAGGCTTGAGAGTCGGCGTCGGCGTGCGCCAGGGGTTGGGCGTAAGCATAGAGTATGGCGTAGGAGTGTGTCCAAAAAGCAGTGCAAGGCAGGTGCAACTATTGCGCCAACAAGCCACCCACTCCAGAAAAGTGTCGTAGATGATGCAGCTGACGTGTGGATGAAGCCGATCTAGTAGCAACGCTCGCAGCGACGGCGGACTATGCTGGCACATGCTCCGTCGGATATAATCGATGTCATGTCAGTCATCAAAGTTGGGTGGTAGGCCATCAGCAAAGGCGTGCATTTGAGAGTCTCTGGCATGGTCCGCCTTTCCAATCCTTCATAGCACGAGCTCCGCTGTGACCATGGTCACGCTTAGTTGGACGTGGAGCACAGTGGTGGCAGACTTAAGCAGGTGGGCAAAGCGAAGCATGGGGTTCATATGGCCCTGCGTGGGATAAGGCACCACGACCACATACACATGCACATGCACATCCTCATCCTTGCATTCCTTGCCATTATTATGGCTGCTACAGCTCATCTCATCAAGTGTAAGTGTAGCACAGTGCCGATTGCCGATTACCCAGCGCTAAGGTAGCAAGCCAGGCTCCTTGGTAGCAAGCCAGGCTCCTTGGTGGCTATGCATCAAAAGAATTCGATTCATGGAAGCAAGGAATAAAGGATTCATGATTCTGAACGTGTTTCGGTATGTGTGCATCGGGTTCGTAGCCCCAAGGTGGTAGAGAAAATTTAAATATAGTAGTTTTTTCAGAAAATTAAATCTCATATATCATGAAAAAGGATTGTAGAATATAGAACAAGCACAATGTAAACTCAAAATATTGTTAATGCTTAAAAATCACACAAAAGATTGCAATATCACCATTAAACTAAAGTAAGAAAATATTCAAAGGTATGGAGGGCATGGAATCCATTTCCTTACTCAAAAGCCATAATGTGGCCAAACATATAATTTCTGCAACAACCAAAATGATAACAATAAAATGAAAACCTTTCGTCACTCAATCCAATCTTTCTAAGAATAAAATTAAGAATCAAGCTTCAACCAAATTTATAACAAATCACATTTGCTAATACTTTTGTTCAACTATGACCTATGAGTAGCCCGGTAGGGCCATGTTGTAGATGATCACATTACAAGAAAACATAACGTAACTAAACCAAACCAAGCACAACCCAGTAACTCACCTCACCTACATTGATGGAAAACCTTTTGGATGTGAGGAAATCAACAGTAGTCATGATGAAGAAGAAAGTAAAAACAAAGCACCATGAGTTTGCATATGGCCATTGGCCATGTGTTGGTGGGCTTTGTTGGCTCATAAGCGAATAGATTTTAAAAAAAAGTTGAATAAGCATTAATTCATCATCATGTTCATGACCCATGATGATGACCCTGTTTTGTTTTTTTGGGCCGACATGAGAAAAAAGAGCACATTATAAGAAAACACAACTTAACTAAACTAAACTAGCACAGCCCAATAACTCACTTCTCCTACAATGATGAAAAACCTTTTGAACCTTAAAGGAATTGACACGAGTCATGATGGAGAAAGTAAAAAGAGAGCACCATGAGTTTGCATATGGCCACTGGCCATGTCCTGGTGGGCTTTGTTGTCTCATAAGCAAACAAATTTTAAAAAAAGGTTGAACAAGCATTAATCCATCATCATGTTCATGACCCATGACGATGACCCTAGTTTTTTTATTTCTTTTTTCAGCCGAGATGAGAAAAAGAGCAAAAACCAGCAATGACCAGTAAACATGCGTGAATGTAAGTCATTGCGGAACCTTTAATGCTCCCAAAGGCCAATCCATTTAAATGCAATATTTACGTCGCATGCCCAGTCCCAAACGTGAATTCCGTATGACCGAAACTTGGCCCTTCAGTGTTCAGTTACCACACTAGCCTCTTGTGATTTCAGTGTGTCTGTTTATTCATTCGTACTCCCTTGTTTTCGTGATTTCAGTGTGTCTGTTTATTCATCGGTACTCCCTTGTTTTTTGTGGTCTGTGTCATGCCTATGCCATGTATCTTGATTTGATTGTTTGCTGGCCACTTAACAATGACATGAAGTTTCTGGTACAAAGTTTCTGGTACGGTTTAGAGGAGGAGAAGATAGGTAAGATTTAAATGCACAATGCAGACATAGAGAACAAAGCAAGAATAACACGAGGCAGACATAGATAAGCTTTTAAGTTGCAACAAGGATAGCTACAACCCTTATACCACTATCCAAAAGTAGCAATCTCAATGCTAATACTGTTGACAAGAAAGAGCAAATCCAAGATTCAATATAGGATTCATGTTTAGTATTTTGTTATAGCCTATGCAGAAACCTTATTATGAAAATTACAATAGAAAATTCCTAATAAGAGCCTATTTGGATTTATCGATTTTCTTTGTCATAACTTCATGAAACAATGAAATCATGTAGAGCAAAATCTAAGATCCAACTCAAGATTCATGGTTAACATTTTGCAGCAACCTATTTGAAAACCTTTTCAACAAAACTACAACAAAAAAAAGGTAAGATTAAGAGGTTAATCCTTTACATTAAGGATCATATTAATTTGGCCCAACAAATAGGAGCTTATAGACTATTTATAGAAAACAACAAAAACTTAAACAATCTATTGATGGTGCAATATTTAAGCATTGTAAAGAAATAATACGTGGCCTATGGATGGTGCAATACCTAATGTGTTATTTATTGTAAATTTTGTACTTCAATTCAATGAGGTTAATGTATAGATAAAAATACCTTATTACAATTTAATAAAAAAGATTCTGTAAGCTAACTTATAAATATATAATTAAACTAGAAATAATAATTCCAAATTATGTAACAGGATAAGAGTTCAAGGTTCAAATCTCAATAAGCATATCAACAAGATATGATAAAGCATGCATAATTAACAAGGGATTTAAGGATCAAAGCTCACCAATGTATAAAAGAATGTTCCAAGCTATAATATACACAAGCTTATCATTAAAAAATAATCATACCATAATATACCGATCATAAAATACCAACTAGAAGGTTCATAGATCAAATCTCAATATGTAGAAAATTAAGATATACATGCTATGAAGAGATCAATTGGAAACTCTATAAGCATAAGAAAGATGTTATAATATACTAGCATAAAACATTAGCCATAGAAAAAGCTATTAACATATTATTAATTTATATTAGAAAATACAACCATATGCTAAATCACATAGCATAAAATAAATAAAAAGCTAAATATAGTAGGTTTAAAACATGGAGTGTTACAGAAAGCAAGTGAAATGATGCAATGGATTTGCAGCAAACCACCTTGGAGGGGCAAAGCATCCTAGTATCTCCATCCTCCTCATCTTTAGGTATTCTACAATGCTAGTATTGAGTTCAAGGTAGATACTATGCACATGATAATTATGCCTAGCTAGAAGTAACTTCAATGTTAAGAAGCTTGATCTTTAATGGTGTAAGTGACTAACATTTATCAAATTTGCTCTAGGAAATGTAGGTACACAGAGTACTAAACTGTACCATCCAAAATCGTTGGTCTTCGGCTGGAATGAAACAGAAACCTCGAGATCTCTGGACACGCACAAAAGACCCTACCTTCGCTTGAGGGCGAGCTGGAATTAACGAAGGCAAAGTACCTTGAGTGGTCCGCACGTGGATCAGACAAGGATTTCCCCGAGCGTATACCGATATATTATACACCGGGTTATATGCAGACAACGTAACTAATACAAAATTGAGCGTATACGTACAAGAATGTAAATGATGATCATACAAGAATGGACAATAAAACTGTAACAAATCTTAACAAAAATGTGGCAATGTCATTGCATAATGGAAGTTACAATGCACCGATCTTAACACAGTTGTGGATGTGATACAAGGCAGACGAAGAGCCCTGGTGAATGCGAGGGTTTGGCAACGTGCTGGTTCGGACTGTAGGCACAGCGTAGAGGTTGTATGTTCAGCGTGTAGGGTTGAGGTCCAGTGTATAGGATGTAGGATTCTCAATTTTCTTAGTCTGGTCTGCCCCAATTTTTTCCAAGATGCCTCCCATTCTTCAAACCCGGATCTGGTCAAAAATCAGAGTTTTTATACGGGTTTTGATGTTAGACTCAGGTCTGAAAGGGGATGAGTGGTTGTAAGGTGAGAAAAATTTAGATCGGGAGACAGGTTGTGCGTTGACCAAGTGTAGGATATGTTACAACTGTACAACGTACAGGATGCCAGCATACAACATGCCAACATACAAGATGCCAGCGTATAGTATGCCAGTGTACAGGATGCTAGCGTAGAGCATGCCAGCGTACAACATGCTAGCGTACAGCATGCCAGCATATAGGATGCCAACATACAACATGCCAGCGTACAACATGCCAACATATAGGATGCCAACGTACAGCATGCTAGCGTACAAGATGCCAGCGTACATGGATGCCAACGTATAGCATGCCAGCGTACAGCAAAAATGTACCTAGTGTACACACATGAAAATGCTTCATTTTAAGGTTAAAACTTGATTTTCGGGTGCTTGTGATGATACCCAATAGTTGCCCCACCTCCGAGAGTTAATTTCAGATGAAAATCTCGTTGTTTGGTGCCTATTTTGGGCTATTTCTGTTGCTCTACGCTGGCTGCACGCTGGGCGTACAGGAATGAAAGACCATCATTTGGAGCCCAAAATTTGATTTTCAAGTGCCTAAAAGTTGTTTGGGACCTTGGGGAAGGTCCTGGGGGGTCTAGACACTCAATTCTGGCATGTTTTGACTCATTTCTAGGGCCCAAAAGTTGCTCTACGCTGGGCATGTATAGGCCAGCATACAGGATGCATACTTAGTGAAAACCAAGTATTTTGAGCTCAAGATTTGCCAAGTTTGATGCCAGATGTCATTGTAGTCTTATGTGGGTCCTAGGAAACCATTTCTTGTTGAGTTTGACTCTTCTTGAAGCTGTCTATGAGGCCCTCAAGCTTCAGTCATGCTAGGGAGCATCATGACTTAGCTCGATTCTTGTTGGAGAAGTACTAAGCTCAGAATTTTGTGGTGTTTCATTGGCCCCTCTTTGTTGACGCTTGGAGAAATCAACCCGAGAAGCATCGAAAAAAAAGTACAAAACACCACAAGAAACTTAGTAGCATTGTCCTTCGACACTTGGCAAGATGTCATTGCACCATGTTCAGTAGTACATGGGATTGGGGAAATGAAGTTTGTAGCTGGATAGGGAAATGAAAATTGTGGGGATTGGAACCTGATCAAGGGATTGTGCATGGTAAAGGGGATGCTCTGGTGTGTATACAGGTCATGTTGATCCTTTTCAATAGCCATTGTTTAGCAAACTCGGAATCAAGACATGAGATATGCATCCTTTGGTGGAACAAGATGTTTGTTTAGTGTTTAAGAGGACTTGTTGGCTGCGTGATGGTGGGTTGCCTTCTCTGGAGAAATAAGCCCCTTGTTTGGTGTTAAAGAGAACCTATTGGCGAAGAGCCAAAGCTGCGCAATGAGATGTTACTTGAGCTTTTGAGACATGAGTGTTTGTTTCCAAGACAACTGTCTTGCTGCCTGAGGCTTATGGGAAGTGCCAAGGATCTTGTGGTTCATTTTTCTCTTTGCTCTTTTCTTTTTCTTTGCTTTTTTTTTCTCTTTTTTTTGTGTTTTATCTCTTTTTTTTATTTTGTCTCTCATTTTTTTGTTTCTATTTTTTTTTGTCTCTTTATTTTTGGAAAGAGCTTTCTTTCAATGTTTCACTCATGCTCATGTGCCATATTATGTGTTGCAATTACTTGAGAGTGTCGCAGTGTGTAACAGTGTGCTCAAAGTTTTGGGGTGTATTGGGTATATCTGGGAACTGTAACCGGGTAAGAAAGGGAATAAGAGTGTTGGGGAAATGGAGAATGTATTGGGAACAGGGAATGTACTTTTGAATAGATTGATTAACTTGGTTGCATGCATCAGAAACAATGTGTCACCTTCTCACTGTGATGAAGTGTATCCGTGTACAAGCACCACTGGATGTCATCCTGCAAACACAACTCCAAAAAGACAAGAAAACCACAAGTGAATAAGTTAGCGAACACTTCAGGCATGAATGTGACTAATGCAAATGGAGGCACCATGTGAAACTTAAGGCAAACAAAATGAGCAACAATAGTGTTGTCAGAGCCAGTGTGATGAATGATGTAGCAGGCATTGATGAAGAAGTGTCATGAATTAAAATAATAGATGAATGTGCTAGAATTGATCTGGCCATTTTATAGTCTTAGCGGACTATCGTGGGTAATTTTTATGCCATAACCTATTGGATGTTGCTAGTTTATCATCGTAGTGGATGGTACGATGCTAGTTTATAGTCGTGGCGGGCTATGAAGAGGCAAGCTAGTTTATAGTCTTAGCGAACTCTGGTGAATGAGTGTGACAGTTTAGTATCATGTCGAACAGAGCTCTGTGGTGTCGATTTACCGTCAAGATGCCAGAAAATTCCATGGTATCAGTTTTAAGTCATGATGCCAGGACTGCTCTGTGTGGATACATGCGTGTGCGTCTGTATGATCCTGTAAACAAAAGCTACTAGAGAAAACAATATTAAATAGCAACTACAGAAAACATGAACTGAAATGCACCAATAAATAGAAAGTAATGTGAAATGGTGGTAGTTTAAGGCCTTTTCGGGCCATGGTTTAGTTTAAGGCCTTTTCGGGCCATGAGAGAACGCGTAAGCTAATACAATACAAACTAAGGTGATGTATGCATAACGAACAAAGGTGAAGAGTGGTCAGAGACTAGATGTGTCTTTGGCCACAGGGGAGTCTTGATTATGTGGTTGTTTCTTAGTCAGATATAGTCTAGGAGGTGTGCTAGTTCGCTCTGGGAGGCTTTCAATTTTTACCCCTCGTTCGGGCATTTTAGCTCTAGGTGTTGTGTTTGTTGTTGTGGGTGTTGCTTCAAGAGGCTCCTCCCTGAAGACTTGTGACATGTCTATGTTCTGGTCAGCTTCAAAGGGAGTGTTGTTGCCATGTATAATGACTTATCCACCTTTGTATGGAAGATAGATTTCTTGATGTATCTGTGAGGAAATGGCTCGTTGTTGTGCTAGCCAAGGTCTACCAAGAATCATGTTGAAGCTGGGCATCTCTTCTATGATAGTGAATTCTGCGCTGGTGGGGAATTGTTCTCCTACCACAAAGGCTAAGTTGATTATGCCCTTAACTGTGACACATGATCCATTGAAAGATTTTAAACACGTGGTTTCTGTTGGCATGATCTCATCTGCCATGCCTAGTTTGTCAATGATGGAGTATAGAACTACGTTTGTTGCTACACCATCATCAACATGAACTCTGCCAATGGTACATTGCCCGACATGCACACTAATCGATAATGGAGCTGTTGTGACTTCCCCTTGTTCAGGGTTATGTTTAACTACATCATCATGAAAGGCTAAGATGTTTGAACCCAATCCTTGTGGTGTGTGTTGTGAAACCATTGCACAGATGGATTCCATGTTAGTAGGGATGTCCTCTGTAATAGGAATGGATACTAACATTTGTGTTAAGGCTTCACGATGAGCCGAAGATGTCATGACCAAATCGTACAAGCTCATGGTTGTGTTCTTTTGTTTGAGCGTTTGTTTCACTTGGGCCAGTGTAGCTACAAAGTCTGTGTTGTCTGCTGTTGTGTTGGTTGCCTCTGTATGGGTTGAGGGCTTTGACCTAGTTTGTTTGGGATTAGGGGTAGGGCCCCCAGTGTTCAGTTGTATATTAGGTGTGTCCTTTGTTTCAGCTATGGGTGTTGTTCATTGTTCGTTTGTCCTCTTCTACTGCCATTTGGTAAGCTTATCCGTGTTGTTGGCAAGGTTGACTCTTGAGGGATGAGAGGTTGAGACATTGCCTATGGTTGGGCTCAGGGTAGGTGAGGGGTCATCGCATGGTTGCACTTTTATGACAAATGGGAGTTTAGGAGGTGTTGTTGTTGTTTGACTAGCCTGGTGTGGCACCTTGATAACGAAAGGTTTCTTTGCTGTTGTCGTTGGTGCAACATGCCAGTTTAACGTCTTAGCAAATGACTATGGTGGTACTTTGACCAGAAAGGGTGTCTTTGAGGCTTGGGATTGCGTTGCATCTAGCTAGTTTAACATCTTAGCAGACATATGAGGTGGTGGTACCTTGACCACAAAGGGTTTCATCGGTGTTCTAGGTGGCACCTTGGTGATGATGGGAGGTCTCTTACTCATAGAGGCAGAGGGGATCGTTACCTTGCTAGGAGGCACACGGATCACAAAAGGTTTCCGCACAGGTTTAGGCTTACTATCTATGCCAATAGTGTTTATGACATAGGGGGCATCATCTATGCTCGGTTGATTCAGGGTGTTGATGTTTAGTTGGCCCCGTTCTATCATTGCTTGTATATCATCCTGTAACGCATGACAGTTGTCGGTATTGTGACCAGACATCTGGTGGTAGTGACAGAATTGATCTAATTTGAAGTGTCGTGGGACCGAGGGCTCATTTGATGCTGCTAAGGTGGGGTTCCTCAGTAGCTCACAGTACCTATCGTGCCTTCGACGGGCATTTTTCGCTACTTGTTTGTATTGGATTTGTCTAGTTCTAAGGAGTTGCTCTAGTAGTTTAGAGGGTCATGTGGGTAGCGGCATATACTTAGAGTGGTCCTTGCGTTGAAAGTTGGGCCTTGGGGTGGCCCTTGTTGTTGCAGGTGGGTTGGTACTGGTGTTTGTTGTTTTTGTGCTTATGGCTATAGTTTCCATTATTTTCTGTTGTTTGGCAACATGCTGGTTCTTGTAAGCCACATAGGTGGGGTCATTGTTGGTTTGTGCAGCTTGTTCAATGTTCTTGATCTGTGTGAATGCTTGGCTCAATGTTTGAGTGCTTAGGTAGTATAGTTTTAACTTAATGAAGTCATTCACGGCTCCCTTCAGAATCGTAAGCAAATACTTTTCAAGGATGGGCTCATGAAGTTCATTAAGGGCTGCACTCCATCGTTGGATGAACTTTTGCACAGGCTCAAGTGGTGCTTGTTTCACCTGTATCAGACTATCTAGTGTGGCTTCAGGCTTGAGGTTATACTTAAATCGGGTAATGAACTAATGTAACAAATCCTCCAGAGAGGATATGGAGTTACGAGGCAAGGCTCAGTACCAATCTAAGGCTACACCCATTAAGGACATAGCGAACACTCACAAGATTGCATGGGGCCAAGCCTGAAGCAATAGAGTTTTTGATTGAAACATGACTAAGTGAGCATTTGGATCTTCCTTCCCATTGTACTTGGTTAACTGGGGTAGCGTGATTCCCTTGGGTAAAGCTAACGGTGGAACTGAAGAGGTAATTGGATCATCATGGTAGAAATCCAGTACTTTAACTTGTTCAGTGTTGTTAGCTTTGAGTTGCTTTACCTCATCTGCTAACACTTGCATCATTTGTTTTTCTTCTTCCCACTCTTGAGCAGTAGGCAGATTAGTTGGTTAGGGAGGTTATTTGGTTGTCATTTGTTGCTGTGGAGCAATGTTCAGAGTTGTGGTTGTGGGGTGTGGCATGTTAAACTGAGTGGGTTGTTGAACAAGGAGTATGGTTCCTTGCCTAGCCACAGACTGTGAGGTGACACCCTAGATGTGCGGGGCTGATGTAGTGAAAGTAGCCCCATGCGTTTGCACGTGCGGTATGTACTGGGTGGAGATGGGGGTGGGTAATCTTTGTTGGGATACTGGTGCTTGTGTGCTCATTGACACTTGGTGAGTGGTCATCTGTCCCATGCAAGGATGGAGTGATGGGTTCACGTAGGCATGGGGACTGAGGTTGTGGTATGAATCCTCAGGTTTGAATTGTGCCTCGAAGTCATCTACATCATGTTGGTTTTAGGGCTCCTTAGTGGATCATCGTGTGTTTTGGCCCCTTGCCAGAAGGAGCTGGGAGATTAGCCTATGATGAGGATCAGAAAGGGGGATGATGTCATATATGGAGGGGGAAAATTCATGACCTCCCATGTATATGTCCTCGAAGTTTCGTTTTTTCTCCTATTCTGTGTGGTCAATAGGAAAGTTGGCCTGAATCTTCACACAGATGTAGTTATACTATTCTTGTGTGGGGACTATGAAGGCACGTGCACTGGAGTTTTGGGATGATTCCATGGTGATGTGTGAGGGGGCAGTGTATGAGCTAGCTAATAAGTTCTGAGTGTGTTTCAGGATAAGTGTGCAGAGTGTCCAACGTCTGAACACTAAATATTTTTCTAAGTGTTCAGCGTGTACAGAGTAAACGGGAGAAAATTTGGCTAAGTATGAAATTATGAACCGTAGTCATACACGGATGGCGATCTCGGGTAAGAGAAAGTCATCTCAAAATCGTTATGTTGTGTGTATTGTATGATTTGGACAAGGTGATCCATGTTGGTGGTCATTAGTACTTAGATCCGTTTGAAGTAGGTGTGAATTGCAGCAAATTCAGCTTTGAAACGGGCTCGTTTTGTGTGTTTTTGTTGAAAAAACACTGTAGCGGTACTATAGTAGCATAAACACTGTAGCAGCGTGAACACTGTAGCAACGTATAGCACTGTAGTAGCATAGACACTATAGCAGCATAGACACTGTAGTAGCATAAACATTGTAGCAGCATAGATACTATAGCAACGTAAACACTGTGTTTGAACAGGTAACGTGATCAGCGTTTCGATTAAACAAAAAACAAGTCAGGCCCTCCTTCTAGCGCCATTTTCTGTACCGTTCGAAATCATCGGTCTCCGGCTGGAATGAAACAAAAACCTGGAGATCTCTGAACATGCACAGAAGATCCTACCTTCGCTTGAGGATGAGCTGGAATTAACAAACGTAGAGTACCTTGAGTGGTCCGCACGCGAATCAGACAAGGATTTCCCCAAGCGCATACTGATATATTATACACCGGGTTATATGCAGACATCGTAACTAATACAAAACCAAGTGTAAATGTACAAGAATGTAAACGATGATCATACAAGAATGGATGATAAAACTATAACAAATCGTAGAAAAAATGTGGCAATCTCAGAAGGGTCGCACAGACAGCCTCAAGCAGAGTTACAATGCACCGGTCTTAACGCAGTTGTGAATGTGACATAAGGCAGATGAAGAGCCCCGGTGAATGTGAGGGTTTGGCAATGTGCTGGTTTGGACTACAGGCATAGCGTAGAGGCTGTATGTTCAGTGTGCAGGGTTGAGGTCCAACGTATAGGATGCAGGGTTCTCAATTTGCTTAGTCTGGTTTGCCCCAAGTTTTGCCAAGATGCCTCCCATTCTTCGAACCCAGATCTGGTCAAAAATCGAAGTTTTTATATGGGTTTCGACATTAGAATCAAGTTTGGAAGGGGATGAGTGGCTATAAGGTGAGAAAAATTCTAATCGAGAGATAGGTGGTACATTGACCGAGTGCAAGATATGTTACAACTGTATAGCGTACAGTATGGCAGCGTACAACATGCCAGCGTACAGGATGCCAGCGTATAGCATGCCAGCGTATAGCATGCCAGCGTACAGGATGCTAGCATATAGCATGCCAGCATACAACATGCCAGCATACAGCATGCTAGCATATAGCATGCCAATGTATAGCATGCCAGCGTACAGCATGCCAGCGTACAGCATGCTAGCGTACAACAAAAATGTACCCAGCGTACACACATGAAAATGCTTCATTTTAAGGTCAAAACTTAATTTTTGGATGCCTGTGATGATGCCCAATAGTTGCCCCACCTCTGGGAGTTAATTTCAGATGAAAATCTCGTTGTTTGGTGCCTATTTTTGGCTGTTTCTGTTGCTCTACGTTGGCTGCATGCTGGGCATATATGCTAGGCGTACAGGAATGAAAGACCATCATTTGGAGCCCAAAATTTGATTTTCAAGTGCTTGAACGCTTCTAGACACCTTGGAGAAGGTCCTGGGGGGTCCAAACACTCAATTCTAGCATGTTTTGACTCATTTCTAGGGCCCAAAAGTTGCTCTACACTAGGTTGTACGCTGGGCATGTATAGGCTAGCATACTGGATGCATACTTAGTGAAAACCAAGTATTTTGAGCTCAAGATTTCCCAAGTTTGATGCCAGATGTCATTGTAGTCTTTTGTGGATCCCAGGGAACCATTTCTTATTGAGTTTGACTTTGCTTGAGGCTGTCTGTGAGGCCCTCAAGCTTCAGTCATGCTGGGGAGCATCATGACTTAGCTTGATTCTTGTTGGAGAAGTACTAAGCTCAGAATTTTGTGGTGATTCATAAACCTCCCAAAGGAAAAAGGCATCCTTTTGATGTAAAATATCACCTTTATTCCCTCACATTTTGATGAGCAGCGAGGTACCCCTACGCCCAACATACGAATATGAGCGTTCACGCACGATCTGGTCGAACTCCGTAGACAGGCTAGTTGTGGTATCTAGATAGTTACACATTGATCGTAGTTCACTGTCTTCCCACCTAGACTAGTATTTGCTTTGTCATGTATGGTTTAATCTAGAGTGATGCATATGATGTGATCCTAAACTATTGCTACTCCTAGAGACAATGGAGAATAATATTGATTAAACTAATGAGTAATAGGAAATGAATCTAATCTAGCCTAAGTGCAATGAGTATCCATTCCTTAATCATCCGTACACATCTTGGACCTCATGCACAACTACTATTGGGGTTACCAAGCGTAGATCCTAGGTACGCTACTAGGTTTCTAGGTAGTCACACTTAAATGCTCGTGATTAAGTTGTACTCATTCCCTATTTAACAACAGGAATAGTAAATGATGATAAATAAATATTAATTAAGAAAGCAATAAATAATAACAACAATTAACAATAATAATTAAACATTTAAAACTAAGTGAATGTTGCAATGATGAAGTAATCTCGATCTTTATTTTCAATCATGTGCGCGTCCAAGTACGTCACACTTGAATACAGGTTCCGTACAATTACAAGCATCGCACTACGGGCATGCACTTGGGAAAATATTCTAACTTCTATGAAAATAAACTGCAAGAACCTCCCTACAAGTAACCCAAAAGACGCCTAAATGAGGTAGAAGGCCCTCTTATTTATAGGCTGGGATAGGCGGCTGCGTATACAGGGCCTAGTATACGCAGCCCCCGAAAACCATGATTCATCATACCCCCACGACTGAATAACAACTCGTCCTCAAGTCAAAGAAAGTGAGGAACAAGCTTAATTGAATACTTAGTGGATAGGTATGAGATTATTGACTGTCTAGGAATTTATTCATGCCATAGTGGAGAATTAAACAAAATTTGGACACAGACACAAAATTACAAAACTTTGGAACTCATGGGGTTCCCAGTAGTGGTGGCTCCTCCATGGGTGTCTTTCCTTTGTTCTGTGTGCCAGGCTTCTGAGATTGATACCATTGAAGAAGTACCTGATGTTTCTCTTCTTCTATTTGAGGACTATGAGTCATCCATGCTGATGTTCCAATGTTTGATGGAG
This sequence comes from Gnetum montanum, assembly GCA_015680685.1. Lineage (NCBI taxonomy): Eukaryota > Viridiplantae > Streptophyta > Gnetopsida > Gnetales > Gnetaceae > Gnetum > Gnetum montanum. The sequence goes on along the minus strand of MNCI01013415.1, from coordinate 506,812 downwards.
TTGGGACTTTTCATGGACATGATAGCTGCAGAAACACTTGATTTGCCTTGACATGCCATGCAACAAATAGCCATCATTTTCTTCATAGGCTCGAGCCATGACCTCTCCTCCCTTTGCTTGGATAGATTATGCAGTAATAGGAGTTTCATGATGGATGGTGAATGATTGCCTTCTGCTCTACATGTTCTACATGAGGTCCTTGGCCTCTGCCTCCCCCAGGTCATTCGATTGCACCTTGAGAAGGTCCTCCTTGTTGTCTTGTTTTAGGGGTCATCTATAATCACACAAAGATCAATTGTTAGTAAGGCTATTGAAAAACGTTCAATGATGTCATACCTTAATCATTGCTATTTAATAAATGTTGCATTCTTTACTTGGTGTGATTGTAGAGTTAGAAATTTTTCAAGGAAGTTGCCCTAAAAGTTTAATGTTGGACCTAGTCTTGAGGAACGTTTGATAAAATAATGACAAAGGAAAGAATAGATTTGGCAGTGAAATACTCGGAGGGTATAAGATGATGTGGTGGCATGCAACAAGTACAAATTACAAAAGTCATGCAAGTGGGTCCTTCCCAAAGCAGGCTCCAACCTATATGCCCTTGCGTAACCACACCTTAAGATGTCTGTAGGCATCAAAATAGTTAAATGTAATCTATACCGATGCAAAAAACACATACATGTTGATACCACCATGATGAGGTATGAATTCAATGCCACAGAAGACACAAGTCACAAATACATGAACAACGAGATGGAATGAATTGGAGAAGGGATTGCAGAGATTGGGATGTGAGGTAATTGACTCAGGGCACAATGAATCCTACATGTAAAGCATAATTAAGGTGTCATTACCCTATCGTTCCAAGATTAGGACCATGTCCATTCCTCTAATTAGTGAGACCACATTGTTTCATCCCATGATGAGTGACTATGAGAGTACCAAAACAACAAGGTGTATGATCACTTAGTGTTTTGTTCAAGGGATGAATGATTTTTGTTTTGTGGCACTTTCTTTTTCTTTTTCTCTCTCTTTTTTTCTTGAATACTGTATCCAGAGAAGCCATCAACCTTAAGGCATGGGTGCATGTCTTTCCAGTGGAACCCCCTAGAACAACATTTGATTTTTAAGTGCCCTTTTGATTACTCTTACTCCGATTTTTCATTAGATCTATAAGGATCTTAGTACAACCACTTTGCATGATAACTCCCACAGACATCACCAAAGAGAATCCTAAGTCCCCTTGATGTCACATCCTAATCATTCCCTCTTGGTCCATCCTTCTTCATTCTAGGTACAATGAACACAAAATTAATTTTAAGTTTTTTAAAATGTTAAGAATATGACTATACCCTCGAACATAACCTCTTATTTGTAGAATGGATAAGTGGGTGTAATGGGCTCACTGTCCAAATAATTGATCACCGAGACTTGATAGCATAGAATAACACCTTAACCAACGAGCCACATGAGTATTTTATTCATGGATGAGATTACTCATAAAAAGATAAAATTACAAAAAGATAAAACAAGAAATTAAAAGGGTGAAAATTGGAAAACAAAAAGTTGAAAAATTAAAGAAACAAAAAAAAAACATTTATTAATTTTATGTTCTTAGAATGGAGGATACCCCCCATAACTAAACGGTTGAGCATGGCTAGAATTAACAAATGGAAGGTTGGTATCCTTGCATGTTGGAAGTATTGGGACCCGATCATACTTACCCCATCAGGGTTCACACACTTGATTATAATGAGCATAGTGGGGAAATTTATACGATGTAGTTCCCGGATAACAAGTTGACCCACTATGATGTTTGAGACTGTTAGATGGTATGCAACGATTGGGTTGTCGCTCTCCATTTCTATGTTCATTAGGCAAGATTGTTGTTGGAGTGTGAGTTGGTGGCCCTGATGAAGTAACATGAGGCATTGGTTTCAAAGAGGAAGATGCACCACAATGTTGGGTTTGTGCTGAGTTGGCAGTGTAGTGGTTTCTGAACTGTGATGTCCCTTTTGACGGTCATATCTAAAGAAGGAACATCTTCAATGTTGTGAAGGACCTCCACTACTATTAACAGTAGCAGCACAAGTAACGTTTGAGGGTTGGTGTTGTGGTGCAAAATCTTCTGGCATAGCTGGTGGTGATGTAGAAGGGGGCGAAGCATGAGAATATTGAGGTTGAGGAGAAGTGTAAGGCACATGAGGTGGTGATCTTGTTGGAGAGGACATGGGTGGATAGTATTCGGGAAAATGATAATGATGAGGTGAGGTAGAGGATGTTGATCTTGGTGGAGAAACAAGGTGTTGAACATAATAAGCATTTGGCACTGGGACATACAAAGGGTATGGTCCAGTTGGCAGTGGCCTCCCCCATGATTTAGGTTTTTGCCACTGTGGTTGGACACAGTATTTTTGTACGAACTCTGGATGTAACATTCCTCCCCAAAGCTCATGTAAATATCACAAGATTGGACATTGACCTTTGGGGTGATCGTACAAGCAAATATTACATTGATACATATGATTAGCAGTTGAGTTCTTATCCCTATTCTCTAATACCCTTCTTTTTTATTGTCGCATGGTGTCCTGTCCTATTTCTCGATTTGGCATAGTTCATCCTCTAACAATGTTGGCATATTCTACACATCTTTCATGTACCCAGTCCATCATCTTATTGATCTTTGCATCAATTTCATCTAGTGATTATAGGATTGGCAAAGATGATTCCACCTCCTCAAAGTGAGTTGATCTCTCCTCTTCATGATCATGAACCCTTGTTAAGTTGAGATTTTGGTCCTGTTGAGAACTTTCGACATTCTCCCATTTGGCTATTTCTCCTTCTTCTTTTGCTATTCGCTTAATAAGATCATGGAGTTGATGGGTCCGTAGCTCATATAGTTGACCTTGGGCATACATCCCTAGGGTCTCCCTTGTTTCATTATGGAGCCCATTTATGATATGGTACATTAGCCTTTCCTCAGAGAACCCATGGCCTAGGCAGTTGTTTAATAGTGCATAATATTTATCTAAGGCCATGTCCAAGGCTTCATGTTGTGCTTATTTCCATTCTTGGATTTGTCTCCTTAAGGCTGACACTCTCGCATAGGTTTGATATCTTTAATTGAAAAGTTCTACCATTGTTGGCCAACATTGAATTGATTTCGGTTTTAATGACCTATACCATACTTTTGCTTGGCCAATGAGTGTCAAAGGAAAGAGCTCAAGTTTTTGCCACACATTATCAATATTTTTCCATGTACAGGCATCGTAGAAGGCTTGTAAATGTTGTTGGGGATTTGAATCATAGCTTCCAAAAAACTTGGAAAAGTTCTTTAAATCAAGCACGGGTAGACAACTTTCCTTATGATGCCTACAAGCTATTCGAACAACCTCATGTATTTTCGTTAAGCTTGTAGTGGCCAGCAGGTTCATTGTCATTGGGTAAGTTATGCTTTCGTGTGTTGGGACGATGTTGTCTTTGTTTATGTTTATAAGAAACCTCCACCTCGGGTTACATACTCCAATCTTCATTGTTATAATATTCGTTGGTTCTTCAATGAATTGCCTCACTAGATGTGGCATTATTATAGTCTTGTGAGAGAGACATGGTTGTGAACCGTGTGTGACTTGATTAAATTTAATTTAATTTCTTTTGTAAAGGATACATCGTTAATACTTGTTACAGTGATATTGTATGATATAACTAATCTAAAGAACTAGCACCATCCCCGGCAACAACGCCAATGATGAGAGGCGAGGTATCCCTACGCCCAATCATACGAATACAACCGCTCATGCATAATCCGATCAAACTTTGTGGACAGGCTAGTTGTAGTATCTAGATAGTTACATGTTGATCGCAATTCGTTGTCTTCTCACCTGGACTAGTATTTGCTTTGTCACGTATGGTTTAGTCCAAAGTGAGGCGTATGATGTGAACCTAAACTACTGCTACTCCTAGAGACAATGGAGAATAATATTGATTAAACTAATGAGTAATAGGAAATGAGTCTAAGCTAGCCTAAGTGCAATGAGTATCCATTCCTTAATCATTCGTACACATCTTGGACCTCGTGCACGACTACTACTAGGGTTACCAAGCATAGATCCTAGGTACGTTGCTGGGTTGCCAAGTAGTCACACTTAAATGCTCGTGATTAAGTCGTACTCATTCCGCATTTAACAACAGAAATAGAAAAATGATGATAAATAAATATTAACTAAGAAAGCAATTAATAACAATAACAATTACCAATAATAATTAAACAATTAAAACTAAGTGAATGCTACAATGATAAAGTAATCTTGATCTTTATTTCCGATCATGTACGCGTCCAAGTATGTCACACTCAAATAAAGGTTCCGTACAATTACAAGCATCACATTGCAGGCATGCACTTGGAGAAATATTCTAACTCCTACGAAAACAAACTGCAAGAACCTCCTTACAATTAACCCAAAAGATGCCTAAATGAGGTGGAAGGCCCTCTTATTTATAGGCTGGGATAGGCAGCTGCGTATACGGGGCCACGTATACGGGGCCTAGTATATGCAGCAGGCTGACTATACGGGGCCTAGTATATGCAGCTCCCGAAAACCATGATTCATCACATTCCCTCACATTGTTACAACTAATAGAGATGATAGAGATGTTTACATTTCATGTGAATAGGTTTTATTACTTTAGGTGAAAAGGTTGATTCAACAACAAAACTTTCATGGAAAAAAGATAGGTGTTGGATCTTCCTAGACCTAGGTTGTGTTGGAAAAATTGAGTAAACATAGAAAAATAAGGTGTGGTCATTTGAGTTTCAAATCTTTATATAATATTGGATACAGGACCTAAAAAATATATATTAAAAATAACAATTTGAAATCCAAAAGCAAAGTACATTAGAAAAGAGAAACTCCAAATCAACCAAAAAGAAAGGCCTTTTCCCCTCTACTCAAAATTAATTTTTTCATGGAATATTTAATTTTCTTTTTCAAAGAAAAAAATAATTGGAAAATTTTTGAAAATTTGTTGTAAGGATAAAATTCATTATGCATTATCATTCATTATATAATAAGTTACATAACCTAGAGCCTTTAAAGTTCTTCCCCTTAAAAAAGGTTTCGAATGGTGGGAGAGCCATAACTTAGACCGACGTCCTCGGACTTGAAAAGCATCGCTGCAGAGCTCTGCGCTGTTTTCAACTATTCATAGTATCGTGCTGCGCAACCACTCTAGTGTTGGCTCCTATTCAACGCAGGGGTACATCGTTCAGTGCACGTTTCTGTTGCGAGTTCCGACACCAAGGCAACCAAGTTGGTCCAAGAAGAGCCCGCGGGAGGTGCCATGGCGGCCCTAGCGGCTTTCCGGAGACTTGCAGCGTTGCGCCGAATGCATTTATCGTCGCCGTCCAACACCTTGCGTAAGCACTGCACAAACTTTTCGGCGGCAATGATGCCCGGCGGAGAGATGAGACGATTACCAGAGGCAACAGCAGCATCAACGAGGATTTTCTGTTGGTTTTGGTTGCCGTGGCGGGGCACAATGACGCCGTTGCGCCAGACGTGGTCGACGAAGGCAGCGTCGGTGGGCTGGTCACTGAACTGGGGCACGCAGACCATGGGCACGCCCGCTACCATCGCCTCCAGCGTGGAGTTCCAGCCGCAGTGGCTCAGGAAGGCTCCCACTGCGGGGTGAGCCAGAATGGCCGCCTGAGGCGCCCACGGGACCACAATTCCCATGCCCGACTCAGCCGCCTCCGACAGCGCTGCCTCTTCCTCCGCGGATGCCGCCCGTGCCGACCACAGGAAGGGCACGTTGCTCTCACTTAGCGCGCACCCCACCTCTCGCGTCTGCGCTTCGCCGATGCTCGCCAGGCTCCCGAACGACACGTACACCACGCTGCCCGGCCGTTGCCGTCCCAGCCATGTCGCACACTCCGCCCTCGACATCGTCGGCAACATCTGCGACGTCGTCTCAGTCGTCGTCGCCGTCTTCATAGGCGGGCGGCACCAAGGGCCCCACCGTTGCGAACGGCACAGGCACTAAGTAGGTTGAGCAATCTAAAAGTCTTGAAACATGAAAATTTAATATAAAGGAACAATGGTGGATGAAAAGGAGAGATGCTATTTTCCATGTGTTGGAGTCAAATGCAACTGTAATTTAGAAGGTTTAGCAATCTTGGAACTAACTGTTATAAGCTGGATGATTCAGTTAATGGCAAACCATTTTAATCTTCTTTCTAATTAATAACTATTACATAACACCAGTTAATTAAAAAATATTTTCCATGCATTGGAATATAATGCAAGAATTATTTAGGAGGTTCAAAAGTTTTGTTTTCTGGTCTCTCCTAATCTTTTGTAGAGCGATTATTAAGGAGAGACATTGTTTTCCATGTGTTGGAGTAAAATGCAAGTGTTATTTAGGAGGTTTAGCACTTAGAGAATATTGAATGCGTTGGAGTAAAACACAAGTGTTATTTAGGAGTTTTAGTAGTTAGAAACTCTTGAAACTAATATAAAGAAAATAGAGGGATGAAAAGGAGGGGTGCAATTTTCCATGTGTTGGAGTAAACTACAAATGTTTTTTAAGAGGTTTAGCAATTTCATTTTCTAGTTTCTCTTAAGTTTCTGCAAAGTAATTAGGAAAATATAATATAAGGGAATTAAAGGAGGCATAAAAAGTAGATACACTATTTTCCATGTGTTGGAGTAAAAATTCAAGTGTCATTGAGAAGGTTGAGCGATTTGAATGTCTTGAAACATAAAAATATAATTTCCATGTGTATTAGTAAAATGCAAGTGTAATTTAGAAGGTTTAGCAATCAAAAAATCTTGAAACTAAAGCACTATCATTCAATTAATGGCAACCAATTGTAATCTTCTTTCTAAGTATTAACTATTACATAAGACGTGTGATGAGTGTGGTTACTTTAGCAGTTTTTTTTAATTATTAGGGTGGCAGTTTTTCTAAAATTAGAGTGGCAGGTTTTCTAATTATTTGTGTTGTTGCTCCCAAGCCTCTAAATATAGTGCCTAAGCACACAATTTGGGAAGGAAGTCTTAGAAGGAAAGTATTTTAGAAGTCTTTTAAGAGTCAGTTAGAGTATTTTCTAAGTGCCCACAGTAGGAGGTCTAAGTGTGGATGGATCTTTATTCGAGTATTGTGTACCTAAGCACACTTTGTGTACGGCAATAAAGACGAGCTCTTGGATTTATCCTTGTAGCACTTGAGATTTGTTTTCTTACTCATTTCCTTTATTTTATTTTCTTCTGTATTTATTTTATTTTATTATTTTATTTTATTTTATGCACTTTACATTTCTATTATTAGCACACACAGTACAATCACTTCAGGCATGCATGTAACACTTGGTAACCCAATAATGATTAACATTTGGTAATCCCAATAGTGTTGCACTAGTTTAGGATGTGTACGGAAAGTGAGAATAGATACTGGTGTTAGGATTAGTTTAAAACCTAGTTAATCAGCAGTTAAAGCTAAATTAGTCACTTAGTTATCTCTCTCTCTTCTTCCTTATTAGCAACAGAACGTAAAAAACATGAAAGCTATAAAAATCATATGCCTCAAGCTTACTTAACCATACAATCGTGACATATCAGTAAATTTGGGAAGATAATGATCAACCAACTTGTCCTTGTTTCACAAGGGCATATAAGCACTTAGTCCTTGGAATTCAACCGGATTATGGGTGAAACACTTGTATTCGTATGGTTAAGCGTAGGGGTATTTCGCCGCTCATTATTGGCACCATTGTCGGGGACTTAGTTGTTTGTGTGCTAACTAGAACATAGGAAATCATTTACATCTTCGAAACGAACCCTTAGGATTGATTGAAGAAATAATAAACAAGAGTACATTATACACTGAATAGACAAATATGTCTTCCTCTTTGTATGAAAGCCCCTCACTACCTCGATCTAAAACAACAAACAATTGATGGCGTAATAGACATGACATTGATCTACCAGTCCCTCAACAAGTTCGATTGGTATATATTCATCCTAATGAGTATATACCAAAATTTATGTTTATCCTCCATTAAGATGAACAACTACATTAGGAAGACTTAGAAGGTAACATAGTGTTACCTCCTGATTGTTTAGTCCCAAGCATGCTTCTTCATGGTATCACACGAATTGGCATGCCATACTTACATGCAGAATACATTGTGCAAGATCATAACTTGAGAGAATACCATCCCATAGAGGCACAACATCAAAGAGACTTACAATAGGAAAGACATCATAAGTCTTTGAAGGGTAAGTGGTCCTAGGATGCCCCACATGTCTTAAGCGAAAATGAGGGTGATGAACCTATCTTAAGCACTTGGCTAGATAACGATGTTCCTCCCCTTGACTTTGGCCAAGGAGCTATGTATCAAGACCTTCATTCCATTATTCATAACCCAGGTCCTAATACCCATGGGCATAAAGGGTCCAAAAAAGGGACACGAACTCATGATAAAGGTGGACATTTTGATCGCAATCATGATTTAGGCCAAGATCACAAAAGAGAAGATAGCAAACACCATCATGGTGATGGTTCTCCTTCTTCTTCACCTTCATCATCTCCTTCACCCTCTCCTTCAATATCTAGATGTGATCATAAAGAAAAAGATCATGGGGATAAAGGTATGCAAAGTGGAAGTTATAGATGAAATAGCCAGGAAAGGGGACAAGGGCACTTTAGAGAGTCACGACATAGAAGAAGGGAGAGTAGGGAACAATGTAGGCATCATAAACACCATGGACGAGACAATCACAATGAACCCCTACTCACTACTTGAAGTATGTTGGACATAACTGAGGCTATTAGAATTCCAACAAGGCACTAGAAAGATAGTAGGATCATGAAATTAGATATGAACAACATCCCACAATTTGAAGGGGGATACAACGTTGATCCTTAGAATCCCTTACAAGCATTCCATGATACGTGTGCATTACAAAATATAGAGAACGAATGACAAAAAATTAAGTTGTTTCTATGAACACTAGTTAAAGAAGTGGAAAGCTGGTATCGGTCTTTAGAACTAGAATCCATTCATAAGTGGAGTACTGTGTTAGAACTATTTAATGACAAGTACCAAATGTACTCTTGAGTGTGTAACTTACGAAGGAAAATTCAAGGCTAGAAACAAGAAGGACATAAACCTTTGGATGTTGCCATGGGCTAATATTATGCATTGTTACATCATTGTCCTAACCATGGATATTTGCAAAGGGATAAACTATGCCATCTCATGGATGGGCTTAGGCATGAACCAAGAAGAATCCTTGGGACTTATTCCCAAAGTAGACTATTTGAGCTTAGGTTCCATTAAATTTAAAGACTATTAGAGCAAGTTGCTAAGAAAGAAGGTGAGCTATGGAAGAGAGAAAGTGCTGAAAAGCATAACTGATATCCTTCCCTCAGGATGAGGGGAGTAAGATTTTATGAGGATGAAGAAGAGTCACCACTCAAAGAGATGGTGAATAGAAAAAATTTTCCTATCCAAAAGATGACATCAAAAGTTTCGACAAAGGTAGACCAATTGTGGGATTCCCTAAACAATAGATTTTAAACTATTTTTAAAATAGTAGAGGAGTCTAGAAAGCAAGGTAGTAATCATGAAAAAAGAAAAAAGAGAGAAGCTCAACATGCACGTAGCAAGGGTAAGGGCAAAGTTGCCATCATTGAAGAGCTTATGGATTTGGAAACAGACAATGATAGTGGATGTGAGATATGTCAATATAATCATCCTAAGGGATGTTACCCTATAATCTTACATTTGCAGGAGTCTGAGGTGTATGCACTCAACCCATAATTAAACAAAAGGTAAACACCCCAAAGGTTACCTTATCCTCAAGGTAACCCAAGGAATTTCCACCAACCCTTAACATATTATCTTAGTGGAACTCCACCACAACCAATTGAGCAATATCAATAGTGGTAGCATCCACAATCATGGGGAATGCCACCACCAAGGCAACAGTATCATTACCGGCAACCTGACTCATATGGATATTACATGCAATATCCAATCTCTCTATGTGACTCTATTGGTCACGGTACTCCCCTCAACCTCACTACCAAGCTCATGAGTATTATGGAAATCCCTCTTTTAGTGATGATATTCTACAAGAATATTATCCTACTTATCCATCTGCATCTCTTCTACCAATAGCTCCACTACAACCTTCTCCCATGATGCAAGGTGAAATCTCTACCTAGTTGCAGCAACGTAATGCCACAAGGGCTGTTAACTCTCAACCTACTTTTGGTTCCAATAATCACCTGAAGAAAAGACTTTTCTTTAGAACCAATAGTTCAACCAAGCACTTGCAATCACAAATGGCTGATTCCTTAGATGCCTGAGTATTAATCAAAACTTTGGTGCCTGCTTCAACTTAACCACCACACTCAATGCATATGGTCATGCTAACACATATCTTCACCGATTGAATCAAAGCTGGCCACCTTTCTAGGAAATTTTCTAATCTTAGGAGTCCCCTAATATACTTACCAATCACTCGAAATGCATCATGCAAGGCTCTTTTGGATTCAAGTTCTAGTGTCAACTTGATTTCTCAAGAAATGTACAAGGCTTGGAACATGCCTCCATTGAAAAAGAGCAACATCCATCTAGAGTTGGCTGACCAGTCTATCATTGTCTCATTGGGACTGGTGGAAGACATTGTTATCACTATTTATGGGTGGTTGTACCCATCTAACTTCCTAGTGATTTAGGTAAACAATGGTAGGGGAGAATTTCCAATCATAATATGAAGAGCATGGCTAGGCACCATCGACATAAGGCTAGGAATCCATGATCTTTCTTTAGAAATATCAAAAGAAAATACATTCAGAAAGATCAAAAAGAAGAAATTTTTGTGCATTACATATAGTGACATAGGGTGTAATTGTGTGTAAAGGTCATGGTTTGTGCAAATTTTAACATTGTCTATATGCAATCAATGTGCACAAGCGATCAACATAAAAAGATGCTATATGCAACAGCCACACAATAGGAAGGTACCTACTGGCTGATAGCTGATTAAGAAAGTAGTTCACTCATATGCATGGAACCAATTGAGGATTTGACTTGCACTTACATTGATAGCATATAAGAATTAGAGAAAGTCCATTGTCAACTTCCAAGTCTTAACCTTGAAAATGTCAACTAGGGGAAGTTGGAAATCCATGAGAAATTTAAGTAGAAGTCCCTTGAGTTGAAACCATTGTCCACTAGTATGGAATACATGTTTCTTAAAAATGAAAAACTAGTAATTATCAATGCTAAGCTTACTCCTCAATAGAAAGAAGAACTGTTGAAGGTAATCAATAGATGGTCAAAAGCCTTTGCTTGGTCATATACTGAATTAACAAAAATAGATCCTAGGACATGCCAACATAGGATTTACATCGACCCCTCCATGAAGCCTCAAAGACAACTGTAGAGGCATTTGAACTCAAAGCTAAAGTAAGTAGTCAAGGAAGAAATTGAATAGCTTCTCAAGGATGGGTTCATATACCCCATTGCTGATAGTGAATGGGTTAGCCCCTTAGTTATTGTGCCTAAGAAGGAAGATAAATGGAGGTTGTGCATAGATTTGAGGCTAATGAATATGGTAATATTCAAAGATCACTTTTGTTGCCATTTGTTAACCAAGTCTTAGACACTATTGTAGGGCATCTCTACTACAGTTTTCTGGATGGATATAGCAGATATAATCAAATACAAATAGCCCCAGAAGACCAAGCCAAGACTACGTTTACCAGTCCTTGGGGAACATTGGCATACAAACAGATGTTGTTTGGCTTGTGCAATGCCCTTGCAACATTTTAATGACTAGTTCTAAGCATCTTCCAATAGTAGATAGGAAATGGTGTGGAGATTTGTATGGATGACTTCTCCACTTATGGAGAAAACATTGATCAACTCTTAGACTAGTTGGAGCAAGTGTTAAAAAGATGTGTTGAAACCAATTTGAAGCTCAACTGGCAAAAATGTCATTTTATGGTCCAAGAAGGTGTAGTACTAGGGCACAAAATATCACACATAGGGATAGAGGTAGCCCCAAGAAAATCAAAGTTATCCAAGTAATTACCCATTAACTAGAAACTGTCAAAGATATTTGGTCATTCCTTGGACATACTAGATACTATAGGGGATTTATTGAGAACTTTTCAAAGGTTGCCAAATCATTAGTGAAATTAATGAAAAAGGATGTACCTTTTGAGTGGACTAGGGAATGCGAATTAGCTTTTCAAACTCTAAAATTAAAGCTAGTAGAAACACCCATTCTACAAGCTCTTGACTGGTCTAAACCATTCCATATAATGACTTATGCATCCAACTATGCTTTAGGAGCCATACTTACATAGTTAGATGACTATAAGGGTCCTTAGTACATCCACTATGCAAGTAGAAGTATCACTGATGCACAACTTAACTACACTACCATAGAGAAAAAATTAATTACTATGGTGTTTGCACTAGAAAAGTTTAGACACTATGTATTGGGATATAAAGTATATATACATACAAATCATAGTGAAATATGGTTCCTCATGAATAAGCTAAACCCTCATATCATACGATGGCTTGTAATCTTACAAGAGTTCAAGTTAACAATGATCGATCGCAAGGGCACCAACAGTGTAGTTGTTGATCATTTATCTTGGTTGCAATGGGACAACAAAGAGGATAAGTATTCAATTTCTAATCATTTTCCTAATGAATTTCTGTTTGTTGGTGTAGTGAATAATCAATCACCTATAGAGACAAATTGGTATAGTAGCATTCTTATCTATCTCCTCACCCAACAAACACCATAAGAGTTAAACCTTAAGAAGAAACAACAATTTCTTCACCGAGTCAAGTACTTTACAGAGATCAATGGAAAACTTTACAAAGTGTGTTTTGATGGCTTGGTTCGATGGTGTGTTACCGATATAGATCAACTATGAGTTCTCCAAGATGCTCATGAGGGTCCTTGTGGGGGTCATTACACTGGGAGATGAGCAGCCATTAAGATCCTACTTGTAGGATATTATTAGCCTACAATATTTTAGGATATCTATTGTTTCAACCAATCTTGTGAGTGTTGTCAACGTGATGGAGGAATAACTGCTAGAATGGAGGGTTTACAATAATTGATTGAATTGTTAGAACCCTTCAACATTTGTGGAATTGATTTTATGCAACTAATTACACAAATCTTCAATGAAAAAGCCTATATCATTATTGTTATTGATTACATGACTAAATGGGTAGAAGCAACTGCTATTAAGGATTGTACATCATCTATAACTACATGATTTGTTCAACAACAAATCATAAATAGGTTTGATGTACCTCATGAAATTATTTTAGACAATGGTACCAACTTCATAGGTACAAATTTTTAGAAATTAATGCAACACTTAGGGGTTGAGCATAAATTGACTACACCATACCACCCCCAAGCGAATGGTCAAGGAGAAGTTACCAACAAGGAGATTACGAAGATATTGACAAGAACTGTTAGCAAGTTTAAGTGAGACTAGAGCACTAAATTGAACGATGCTCTTTGAGCATATGACTCCACATAGAAACTCCCTACAAGCTACTCTCCATATGAGTTATTGTACGGTAAATTACCAATGCTTCCATATCAAACCTAGCTCTATACACTATCCATGGCATGTGACCTCAACCTTGACCTTGATCTAGCATATGAACAATGGTTAGTAACCCTTAACTTGCTAGATGAAAATCGACTAGCTGCCTTATCATTTAATGAGTTACACAAGGTATTCAATAAACAACGTCATGACCTAAGGAGTAGGAACATTAAATATCAAAGGGGAGATAAGGTTCTTTACTATAATCCCACACATGTTCCACAATGTACTAAATTTCAAACACTATAGGAAGGACATTATATTATTTATGCAACTTTTCCTTTAGGGGCCATGACAATATACAAACCTAAGAGCCCAGACAAGAAACTATTGATCAACATGAAACAAACAAAACCTTTCCATCAGCTTAGGAAAACCAGTACACATGCTACCTCTATTGATGGACAAACTTGCGCACTATTTCAGATCTTCTCCTTCCAACTTAGTCATGGGGAAGATGGCCATCTATGCTAACCATTCTAGGCCCTCAGTTCTTTTTGAATTTTTGTTTTACACATTTTTTATTTTACACAGTCTTTCAACTTTTCTTAGTTTTTTACACCATATTTCATGTTTTTACTATTTCTTTGTTTGCTTAATTTACTTTTATTCATCATCTAATAAGTGCTCATGATGGTAGATTGAATTATATCATATTGATTGCTAATGTTTGATTTTTACCTTTGAATTATGCTGCTAATATTAAGGTATGGTTATTTTAGTAAAACAGGCAATGAGTGCACACCATCCACTCATCCATACAACTCTATGATCTCCTTTCGCTTAGAACTTTACAGTCCTTCATTTTCTAAGTAAACTTTTAATGAATTGGTGGCTAGATATTTTTAAAGCCAAGAAAAGACTCCAAGGATGAAAAGGGTGTGACTTCAAGGGGATTCAGTGCATTTCTGTTGGCTATTCTCTTGAGTGCTTGGATGCTTTTTCTTGGGTTTTTTGCCATTTTGACATTATTCAGAAATCAAGAAGCCAAGTGAATAAAAATAAGTCTTTGCATGTTGTGGTTCTTACACAAAAAAGAGAGAGTAAGAATTCAAACTACACCCTTTAAACATAATAAAGCAATATGGACTACAAGCATTGGTTATGGAACTAGAAAGACATGTTACCTGTGCCTAAAGGTTTCCTCTAACTAAGGCTCTTTCTCGCTTCCTACTCTCCATCTCGCTCTCCTCGGAATGATGGTGAAACTTTATGGAAGGATTCTTGTTGCTTCAAGTGGATGGATTGGTCAAGTGTGTTGATGCAAGGTCACTGGATGTGGTTTTTTTGAGTCTAGATTTGGGATGAGTTCTACTCAATCACATTAACCATAAAATACATAAAGGGCTTTACACAACCTTGTTCTTGGGATTCCATTCCATTCTCTCCTATCTATATTTCTTCCCATTTTTCACCTCATTTTTGGTTTTATCATTAGTCTATTCTAGGTTGATGCATTTCTTTTCTATGGTAAATTCTTGTGGATAATTGTTTCACTCTTGGTTCCAAATCACATTCCTAGAGCCTACAGACTCTTTGGTTTGTGGGTTTGTCAGGGCATAAAAGGCATGAGCCTGCTTTGGGGAGTATCCACTATCATTTCTTTTTCATGAAATTGTTAACTTCTTTCACTTAAACATTTCATGCAATCAATCATTTCTTGTTTCATCCCCATTCATGACATTCATTTTATTGGCATTGCCATTGATATTTTTTTTCATCTTTCTTGTTACTCATATTTTTCCATCTTATAGCTACCAGAGGTTTACTCTTAGTCGTGGGGGCCTCGGCACAAATTTTTCAATTTTCTCTATTTTACTATTTACCTAACCCCTACACCTTGGGTAGTCACTTGTGATAAATTTCTAAACTAGTTTTAAGCATAACCATAACTCAACCAATGCACCTCATATCAAGGCAAGGTATCAACTACATTATGGTTTATCTATACTTACTCATTTGTGACTGTGTTGTGTGTCCAAATGGTGATCATACAAATAATGGACTAGGCTTGGAGGAAGCACTCAGGATGGATCAAAACTAGAGCATTTACAAAAGGAGAAAATCTGGTGGTGTCGCTATGGATAAATAATGGAAGGTGTAATCTTAAGATTGGCAGCAACACGCTTCATTTTATTTCTCTCTCTTTCCCTACAAGTTGCCAAATAAAGGCTTGGATGTCATTTATGTAGGAGTGTTCACCACAATGGTCATGAATACTAATGTTGTAATATGCTTATTGATCTGTTCACTAGGGATGTTGAGTCTATCATCCCATTGCACTGTCAATTGTCAAGTAGTCAATAATCCCATACCTTTCCAATATTTTATAGGAAACTCAAGGATGTGCTTTCATTTAGTTGTGGAGATATGATGAGATTAATTACTCTAGTGGTTTATTCTAATTATTAGAGTGGCATTGTCTCTAAAATTAGAGTGTGAGTTTCTTGAAAATTAGAGTGGCAGATTCTCTAAAATTAGAGTGGCAATTTTTCTAATTATTAGAGTAGTTGCTCCCAAGCCTATAAATATAGTGCCCAGGCACACAATTTGGGGAGGAATTCTTGGAAGGGAAGCCTTTTAGAAGTCTTTTAGGAGTCAAGTAGTGAAAATTTTGTAGTTATAGTATTTTCCAAGTGCCCGCAGCAAGAGGTCTAAGTGTGAACGGATCTTTATTCAAGCATTGTGTATCTAAGCACACCTTCTGTACAGCAATAAAGATGAGCTCTTAGATTCATCCTTGTAGAACTTTATATTTTTTTTCTTAATCATTTCATTTATTTTATTTTCTTCTACATTTATTTTATTTTATGCACTTTACATTTCTGTTATTAGCTCACATAGTATGATTACTTTGAGCATGCATGTAACACTTCGAAATCCAGTAATGATTAGCATTTGGTAATCCCAGTAGTGTTGCGCTAGTTTAGGATGTGTATGACAAGTGAGAATGGATACTAGTGTTAAGATTAGTTTAAAGATTAGTTAATTAGTATTTAAGCTTAATTAGTCACTTAGTTATCTCTCTCTCTCCTCCCTTATTAGTAGCAGGACATAAAAAACATAAAAGCTATAGAAATCATATGGCTCAAGCTTACTTAACCATACAATCGTGACATATAAATAAGTTTGGAAAGACAACGATCAACCAACTCATTCTTGTTCCATAAAGGCGCATAAGCACTTAGTCCTCAAAATTCGACCGAATCATGCATGAAACGCTTGTATTCATATGTTTAAGCGTAAGGGTACCTCGATGCTCATCAACATGCTAACTAAAAAATATTTTCCATGCTTTGGAATAAAATGCAAGAGTTATTTAGGAGGTTTAGAAATTTCCATTTTTGGTCTCTCTTAATCTTTTATGGAGAAATTACAAAAACATATTATAAGGGAAATAAAGGAAGGATGAAAATGAGAGACACTATTTTCCATGTGTTGGAGTAAAACACAAGTGTTATTTAGGATGTTTAGTTGTTAGAAAATCATGAAGCTAACTGCTATAAGCACCATGCTTAAATTAATGGCAAACAATTTTAGTCTTCATTTTAATTATTAAGGAGAGACGTTGTTTTTCATGTGTTGGAGTAAAATGCAAGTGTTATTGGGAGGTTTAGTAGTTAGAGAATATTGAATGTGTTGGAGCAAAACATAAGTGTTATTTGGGAGGTTCAGTAGTTACAAAATCTTGAAACTACTATAAAGAAAATAAACCAAGCATGGAAAGGAGGGGTGCGATTTTCCATGAGTTGTAGTAAGCTTTAAGTGTTTTTTAAGAGGTTTAGCAGTTTCATTTTCTAGTTTCTCTTAAGTTTCTGAAAAGTAATTAGGAAAATATAATATAATAGAAATAAAGGAGGGATAAAAAGGAAATACACTACTTTCCATGTGTTAAAGTAACACACAAGTGTTATTGAGGAGTTTTAGCGATTTAAAAGCATTGAAACATGAAAATATAATATACAGGAAATAAAGGTGGATGAAAAGAGGAGACACTCTTTTCCATGTATTATAGTAAAATGCATGTGTAATTTAAAAGCTTTAGCAATCAGAACATCTTGAAACTAAGTAACTGTTATAGGCACTATGATTCAATTAATGGTAAAAAATTTTAATCTTCTTTATAATTATTAAATATTACATAACACGTGTTCATTAAAAAATATTTTTCATGCTTTTGAATAAAATGCAAAAGTTATTTAGGAGGTTTAGCTATTTCATTTCCTGGTCTCTCTTAAGCTTTTGTAGAGCAATTAGGAAAACATAATATAAGGGAAATAAAGAAGGGATGAAAATGAGAGACACTATTTTCCATGTGTTAGAGTAAAACACAAGTGTTATCTAGGAGGTTTAGTTGTTAAAAAATCCTGAAACTAATTGTAAACAATTTTAATCTTCCTTCTAAATATTATGGCAAGATGTTGTTTTCCATATGTTGGAGTAAAATGCAAGTGTTATTTAGGAGATTTAGCAATTAAAGAATATTGAATGTGTTATGGTAAAACACAAGTGTTATTTAGGAGGTTTAGTAGTTAGAAAATATTGAAACTAATATAAAGAAAATAAAGAAGAGATGGAATGGAAAGGTTTCATTTTCCATGTGTTGGAGTAAACTACAAATTTTTTTTAAGAGATCTAGCAGTTTCATTTTCTATTTTCTTTTAAGTTTCTTCAAAGCACTTAGGAAATTATAATACAAGGGAAAAAGAGAAGGGATAAAAAGGAGATACACTATTTTTTGTGTGTTGGAGTAAAACACAAGTGTTATTGAGGAGGTTCAGTGATTTAAAAGTCTTCAAACATGAAAATATAATGTAAAGGAAATAAAGGTGGATGAAAAGGAAAGATGCTATTGTTCATCTATTAGAGTAAAATGCAAGTGTAATTTAGAAGGTTTAGAAATCAAAAAATCTTGAAACAAAGTTATTATTATAAGCACCACGATTCAATTAATGCCAAACAATTTTAATCTTCTTTCTAATTATTAACTATTACATAACACGTGTTAATTAAAAAATATTTTCCATGCCTTGGAATAAAATGCAAGAGTGATTTAGGAAGTTTAGCAGTTTCATTTTTTGATCTCTCTTAAGCTTTTGGGGAGCAATTAGGAAAACATAATATAAGGGAAATAAAGGAGGGATGAAAGTGAGAAACACTATTTCCCTTGTGTTGGAGTAAAACACAAGTGTTATTTACAAGGTTTAGTGGTTAGAAACTTTTTAAACTTACTGCAAGCACTATGCTTAAATTAATGACAAAAAAATTTAATCTTGATTCTAACTATTAAAAAGAGACATATTTTTCCATGTGTTGGAGTAAAATGCATGTGTTATTTGGGAGGTTTAGTAGTTAGAGAATATTGAATGTTTTGGAGTAAAACACAAGTGTTGTTTGGGAGGTTTAATAGTTAAAAAATCTTGAAATTAGTATAAAGAAAATAGAGGGATAGAAAGGAGGCGTGTGATTTTCCATGTGTTGAAGTCAACCGCAAGTGTTTTTTTAAGAGGTTTAGTAGTTTCATTTTCTAATTTCTTTTAAGTTTCTACAAAGCACTTAGAAAAATATAATATAAAGAAAACAAATGTGGATGAAAAGGAGAGACGCTATTTTCCATGTGTTCGAGTAAAACGCAAGTGTTATTGAGAATGTTGAGCAATCTAAAAGTCTTGAAACATGAAAATATAATATAAAGGAAACAAAGGTGGATGAAAAGGAGAGACGCTATTTTCCATGTGTTGGAGCAAAATGCAAATACGATTTAGAAGTTTTAGCAATCAAAGAATCTTGAAACTACGTAACTGTTATAAGCACTATGATTCAATTAATGGCAAAAAATTTTAATCTTCTTTCTAATTATTAACTATTACATAACATGTGTTAATTAAAAAATATTTTCCATGCCTTGGAATAAAATGCAATAGTTATTTAGGAGGTTTAGCAATTTCATTTTCTAGTCTATCTTAAGCTTTTGTAGAGCAATTAGGAAAACATAATATAAGGAAAGTAAAGGAATAATGAAAATGAGAGACATTATTTTCCATCTATTGGAGTAAACCACAAGTGTTATTTAGGAGGTTTAGTGGTTAGGAAATCATGAAACTAACTCCTATAAGCACTATGCTTAAATTAATGGCAACCAATTTTAATCGTGCTTCTAATTACTAAGGAGAGATATTGTTTTCGATGTGTTGGAGTAAAATGCAAGTGTTATTTAGGAGGTTTAGCAGTTAGAGAATATTGAATGTGTTGGAGTAAAATAAAAGTGTTATTTAGCGGGTTCGATAGTTAGAAAATCTTGAAACTAATATAAACAAAATAAAGGAGGGATGGAAAGGAGGGGTGCAATTTTCCATGTGTTGGAGTAAACCGCAAGTGTTTTTGAAAGAGGTCTAGTAGTTTCATTTTCTAGTTTCCCTTAAGTTTCTTCAAAGCAATTAGGAAAATATAATATAAGAGAAATAAAGGAGGGATAAAAAGGAGATATAGTATTTTCCATGTGTTGGAGTAAAATGCAAGTGTTATTGAGGAGGTTGAGAGATCTAAAAATATTGATACATGAAAATATAATATAAAGAAAACAAAGGTGGATGAAAAGGAGAGACACTATTTTCCATGTGTTGGAGTAAACTTCCAAGTGTAATTTAAAAGGTTTAGCAATCATAAAATCCTAAAACTAAGTAACTATTATAAGAATTAAGATTTAATTAATGGAAAAAAATTTAATCTTCTTTCTAATTATTAAGTATTACATAACATGTGTTAATTAAAAAATATTTTCCATGCCTTGTAATCAAGTGCAAGAGCTATTTAGGAGGTTTAGGAGTTTCATTTCCTGGTTTGTCTTTAGCTTTAGTAGAGTGATTAGGAACATATAACATAAGGGAAATAAAGAAGGAATGAAAATGAGACACTATTTTCCAAGGAGGTTAAGCGATCTAAAAGTCTTGAAACATGAAAATATAATATAATGGAAACAAAGGTGCATGAAAAAGAGAGATGCTATTTTCCATGTGTTGGAGTAAACTGCAAGCATAATTTAGAAGGTCTAGCAATTAGAGAATCTTGAAACTAATTAATTATTATAAGCACTATTATTCAATTAATGGCAAAAAAATTTAATTTTCTTTCTAATTATTAACTATTACATAACATGTTTTAATTAAAAAATATTTTCCATGCCTTGGAATCAAGTGCAAGAGCTGTTTAGAAGGTTTAGGAGTTTTTTTTTTGGTCTTTCCTAAGAGAGATGAGATGAAGTCACTCCACAAAAATATGACATGGACACTAACTGAGTTGCCAAAAGGAAAGAAGGAATTGCAGAATAAGTGGGTGTATTGGGTCAAGGAAGAACATGATGGCAGCAAAAGATACAAAGCAAGGTTAGTAGTTAAGGGTTTCCAACAGAAAAAGGGAATTGACTACACAAAAATTTTTTCACCTATAGTAAAGTTGACTACTATTAGAGTAGTGCTAAGTATTGTGGTTGCTGATGATTTGCATCTAGAGCAGCTAGATGTCAAAACTGCATTTGTACATGGTGACCTTGAAGAAGACATTTACATAACACAACCAGAAGACTTCCAAGTTTCAGGGAGGGAAAATATGATGTGTAAATTGAGGAAAAGCCTGTATGGGTTGAAGCAGGCTCCAAGGAAATGGTACAAAAAGTTTGATGAATTTATGTGTAAAAATGGCTTTATTCGAAGTGAGATGGATCACTACTACTATTTCAAGAATACTAATGACTATTATATAATATTGTTGTTATATGTTAATGATATGCTAGTTGCAAGGACTAGCATGAAAGAGATCAATAGCTTAAAGAAACATTTGGCAAGAAAATTTGAGATGAAAGACTTGGGGCCAGCTAAGCAAATACTTGGGATGAGAATATGTAGAGATAGATCAGAGGGATTGCTGAAGCTATCTCAAGAAAAGTACATAGGAAAGTTGCTAAAAAAGTTTAGTCTTCAAGATGCCAAGATTAGAAATACTCCTATGGAAAGCCATGTTTATCTCTCTAAGGAGCAGGCACCAAAGACAGATGAGAAGAAAAAACACATAGCCAAAGTACCTTATGCTTCAGTAGTTGGAAGCTTGATGTATGCTATGGTATGTACAAGGCCAACCATAGCTCATGCAGTGGGAGTTGTTAGCAGGTTTATGTCTGATCTAGGAAGGGAGCATTGGGAAGCTATAAAGTGGCTCCTAAGATATCTGAAAATAACTTCAGGTATGACACTTTATTTTAAAAGGAGCAACATTAATCTACATGGTTTTTTTGATGCAAATTTGGGAGGTGACTTGGATAGCAGGAAGAGCACCACTAGTTGTCTCTTTACCGTGGGCAACACGGCCGTGAGCTGGATGTCTCGACTTTGGTGGAGCATTGCTTTCTCAACCACAGAAGTAGAATATATGGCTATATCAGAAGCTAGAAAAGAGATGATCTGGTTGAAGGGTCTTCTAAAAGAATTGGGTACGACACAGGACAATAATGAGCTTTTCACTGATAGTCAAAGTGCCAAACATTTAGCTAAAAATCCAGTCTTCCATTCCAAATCCAAACACATTCAACTGAGGTATCATCATATCTGGGAATTGATAGATGATGAAACACTATTGCTGAGGAATATTCCTGGTTCAAACAACCCTATAGACATGTTAACCAAGGCATTCACCTTTGCTAAGCTAAAACTTTGCACAACCTTAGTAGACCTCCATGGTTAGCAATGAGGAGGCATTGTTTGTGGGATTAATAGCATCTGTGAAATAAGTAAGGAAGTAAGGTTTTTTTGTTTGATTTGTCTCCAAGTGGGAGATTGTTAAGTTATGTGGTGACTAATTCAACACTGGTCAAAACCAGTTAGCAGCAGTGAGCAATAGTTACCAGTAGTTACTGGTTCTAGCAGTTAGTGGTTCTAGTCTAGTTTCCGTTCTCTTCCGTAACAGCCCAAAAAAGTTCCTATAACCATAATTGTATCTAGCAAAAATTATTTCATAACAATTCTCATGCATTTCCGGTGGTGTGTTTGCTTAAACACCACACAAAGCTATGTGTGTTTCCTGTGTTTTCTTTTTCTTCGGTTCTTTATCTATTCCTGAATATAACATTGGAGTAAAACACAAGTGTTATTTGGGAGGTTCAGTAGTTAGAAAATCTTGAAACTAATATAAAGAAAATAAATGAGGGATGGAAAGGAAGGGTGTGATTTTTCATGTGTTTGACTAAACTACAAGTGTTTTTAAAGAGGTTTAGCAATTTCATTTTCTAGTTTCTCTTGAGTTTCTGCAAAGCAATTAGGAAAATATAATATAAGGGAAATAAAGGAGGGATAAAAAGGAGATACACTGCTTTGCATGTGTTGGAGTAACATGCAAGTGTTATTGAGGAGGTTTAACAATTTTACCTTCTAGTTTCTCATAAGTTTCTACAAAGCAGTTAGAAAAATATAATATATAGGAAATAAAGGAGGGATAAAAAGGAGATTGCATGTTTTCCATGTGTTGGAGGAACATGCAAGTGTTATTGAGGAGGTTTAGTGATTTAAAAGTCTTGAAACATGAAAATATAATATAAAGGAAATAGAGCTCCATGAAAAGGGGAGATACTATTTTCCATGTGTTGGTGTAAAATGCAAGTGTCATTTAGAAGGTTTCTCAATCAGAAAATCTTGAAACAAAGTAACTGTGATAAGAACTATGATTCGATTAATGGCAAAAAATTTTAGTCTTCTTTCTAATTAATAAATGTTACATAACACATGTTATTTAGGAGGTTTAGCTATTTCATTTCTTGGTCTCTCTTAAGCTTTTGTAGAGCAATTAGAAAAACATAATATAAGGGATATAAATGAGGGATAAAAAGGAGAGACTATTTTCCATGTGTTGGAGTAAAATGAAAGCATAATTTAGAAGGTTTAGCAATCAAAAAATCTTGAACCTAAGTAACTATAATAAACACTATGATTCAATTAATTGCAAACAATTTAAACTTCTTTCTAATTATTAACTATTACATAATACATGTTAATTAAAAAATATTTTTCATGCTTTGGAATAAATTCAAGAGTTATTTAGGATGTTTAGCAATTTTGTTTTCTGGTCTCTCTTATGCTTTTGTGGAGAAATTAGGAAAACATAATATAAGGGGAATAAAGAAGGGATGAAAATGAGAGACACTATTTTCCATATGTTGGAGTAAAAAACAAGTGTTATTTAGGAGGTTTAGTGGTTAGAAAATCTTGAAACTAACTACTATAAGCACCATGCTTAAATAAATTGCAAATAATTTTAATTTTATTTTTAATTATTAAGAAGAGACATTGTTTTCCATGTGATGCAATAAAATGCAAGTGTTATTTGGGAGGTTTAGTAATTAGAGAATAATGAACTTGTTGGAATAAAACACAAGTGTTATTTGGAAGGTTTAGTAGTTAGAAAATCTTGAAACTAATGTAAAGAAAATAAAGGGGGGATGGAAAGGAGGGGTGCAATTTTCCATGTGTTGGAGTAAACTATAAGTGTTTTTTAAGAGGTTTAGCAGTTTCACTTTCTAGTTTCTCTTAAGTTTCTGCAAAACAATAAGGAAAATATAATATAAGGTAAATAAAGAAGGGATAAAAAGCAGATACACTATTTTCCATATGATAGAGTAACACGCAAGTGTTATTAAGGAGGTTTAGTGATTTAAAAGTCTTGAAATATGAAAATATAATATAAATGAAATAAAGGTGGATGAAAAGGGAAGACACTATTTTCCATGTGTTGGAGTAAAATGCAACTGTAATTTAGAAGGTTTAGCAATCAAAAAATCTTGAAACTAAGTAACTATTATAAGTACTATGATTCACTTAATTGTAAACAATTTTAATCTTCTTTCTAATTATTAACTATTACATAACACATGTTAATTAATAAATATTTTCCATGCTTTGGAATACAATGCAAGGGTTATTTAAGAGGTTTAGTAGTTTCATTTTCTAGTCTCTCTTAAGCCTTTGTGGAGCAATTAGAAAAACATAATATAAGGGAAATAAAGGAGGGATTTAAATAAGAGACACTGTTTTCCATGTGCAAGAGTAAGACACAAGTGTTATTTAAGAGGTTTAGTGGTTAGAAAATATTGAACCTAACTGCTATAAGAACCATGCTTAAATTGACAAAAAATAATTGTAGACTTTTTTCTAATTATTAAGGAGAGATGTTCTTTTCCATGTGTTG
The DNA here is from genome assembly GCA_015680685.1 of Gnetum montanum. Taxonomy (NCBI): domain Eukaryota; kingdom Viridiplantae; phylum Streptophyta; class Gnetopsida; order Gnetales; family Gnetaceae; genus Gnetum; species Gnetum montanum. The sequence continues at coordinate 481,921 of MNCI01013415.1, read as the reverse complement.
GAGTAAAATGAAAGTGTTGTTTGGGAGGTTTAGTAGTTAAAGAATATTGAATGTGTTGGAGTAAAACACAAGTGTTATTTGGGAGTTTTAGTAGTTAGAAAATTTTGAAATTAATCTAATAAAAATAAAGGAAGGATGGAAAGGAGGGGTGTGATTTTCCATGCGTTGTAGTAAACTACAAGTGTTTTTTAAGAGGTTTAGTAGGTTCATTTTCTAGTTTCTCTTAAGTTTCTTTAAAGTAATTAGAAAAATATAATATAATAGAAATAAAGAAGGGATAAAAAGAAGATACATTATTTTCCATGTGTTAGAGTAACACGCAAGTGTTATTGAGGAGGTTTAGTGATTTGAAAGCCTTAAAACATGAAAATATAATATCAAGGAAATAAAGGTGGATAAAAAGGGGATGCTATTTTCCAAGTATTGGAGTAAAATGCAAGTGTAATTTAGAAGGTTTAGCAATCAAAAAATCTTGCAACTAAGTAATTGTTATAATCACTATGATTCAATTAATGGAAAAAAATTTCAATCTTCTTTCTAATTATTAACTATCACATAACACGTGTTCATTAAAAAATATTTTCCATGCTTTGGAATAAAATGCAAAAGTTATTTAGGAGGTTTAGCTATTTCATTTCCTGGTCTCTCTTAAGCTCTTATATAGGAATTAGGAAAACATAATATAAGGGACATAAAGGAGGGATGAAAAGCAAAGACACTATTTTCCATGTGTTGGAGTAAAACACAAGTGTTATTTAGGAGGTTTAGCTATTTCATTTCCTGGTCTCTCTTAAGCTCTTATATAGGAATTAGGAAAACATAATATAAGGGACATAAAGGAGGGATGAAAAGCAAAGACACTATTTTCCATGTGTTGGAGTAAAATGTAAGTGTAATTTAGAAGGTTTAGCAATCAGAAAATCTTGAAACTAAGTTACTATTATAAGCACAATGATTCAATTAATGGCAAAAAATTTTAATCTTTTTTCTAATTATTAAATCTTACATAACACATGTTAATTAAAAAATATTTTCCATGCCTTGGGATAAAATGTAAGAGTTATTTAGCAAGTTTAGTAGTTTCGTTTTCTAGTCTCTCATAAGCTTTTGTAGCACAATTAAAAAAACATAAAATAAGAGAAATAAAGGAGGGATGAAAATGAGACACACTATTTTCCTTGTGTTGGAGTAAAGCACAAGTGTTATTTACGAGGTTTAGTGGTTAGAAAATCTTGAAACTAACTACTATAAGCAGTATGCTTAAATTAATGGCAAACAAATTTAATCTTCCTTCTAATTATTAAGGAGAGGAGTTTTTCATGTGTTGGAGTGAAATGCAAGCATTATTTAGGAGGTTTACTCGTTAGAGAATATTGAATGCGTTGAAATAAAACACAAGTATTATTTAAGAGGTTTAGTAGTTAGAAAATATTGAAACTAATATAAAGAAAATAAAGAAGGTATTGAAAGGAGGGATGCAATTTTCCATGTGTTGGAGTAAACTACAAGTGTTTTTTTTAAGAGGTTTAGTCATTTCATTTTCTGGTTTCTCTTAACTTTTTCCAAAGCAATTAGGAAAATCTAATATAAGGGAAATAAAGGAGGGATAAAAAGTAGATACACTATTTTCCATGTGTTGGACTAAAACACAAGTGTTATTAAGAAGGTTGAGCAATCTAAAAGTCTTGAAACATGAAAATATAATATATAGGAAACAAAGGTGGATGAAAATGATAGAACCTATTGTGTTGGAGTAAAATGCAAGTGTAATTTAGAAGGTTTAGCAATAAGAGAATCTTGAAACTAAGTAACTCTTATAAGCACTATGATTTAATTAATGGAAAAATTTTTAATCTTCTCTCTAATTATTAAATATTACATAACGTGTGTTAATTAAAAAATATTTTTCATGCATTGGAATAAAATGCAAGACTTATTTAGGAGGTTTATCAATTTCATTTTCCGGTCTATCTTAAGCTTTTTTAGAGCAATTAAGAAAACATAATATAAGAAAAATAAAGGATGGATGAAAATGAGAGAGACTATTTTCTATGTGTTGGAGTAAAACATAAGTTTTATTTAGGAGGTTTAGTGGTTGGAAAATCTTAAAGCTAATTGTTGTAAGCATTATTCTTAAATTAATGATAAACAATTTTAATCTTCTTTCTAATTATTAAGGAGAGATGTTGTTTTCCATGTGTTGGAGTAAAATGCAAGTGTTATTCAAGAGGTTTAGCAGTTAGACAATATTGAATGCATTGGAGTAAAACAGAAGTGTTATTTAGGAGGTTCAATAGGTAGAAAAACTTGAAACTAATATAAAGAAAATAAAGGAGGGATGGAAAGGAGGGGGTGCAATTTTCGATGTATTGGAGTAAACCACAAGTGTTTTTTTTTAAAAAGGTTTAGCAGTTTCATTTTCTAGTTTCTCTTAAGTTTCTACAAAGTAATTAAGAAAATATAATTTAAGGGAAATAAAAGAGGGATCAAAAGGAGATACATTGTTGTCCATATGTTGGAGTAAAACACAAGTGTTATTAAGGAGGTTGAGCAATTTAAAACTCTTAAAACATGAAAACATAATATAAACAAAATAAAGGTAGGTGAAAAGGGAAGACACTATTTTCCATGTGTTGGAGTAAAATGCAAATGTAATTTAGAAGGTTTAGCAGTCAGAAAATATTGAAACTAAGTAATTGTGATAAGCACTAGGATTCAATTAGTGGCAACCAATTTTAATCTTCTTTCTAATTAATAAATATTACATAACATGTGTTAATTAAAAATATTTTCCATGCCTTGGAATATAATGCAAGAGTTATTTAGGAAGTCTACTAATTTTAGTTTCTGGTCTCTCTTAAGCTTTTGTGGAACAATTAGGAAAACATAATATAAGGGAAATAAAGGAGGGATGAAAATGAGAGAAACTGTTTTCCATGTGTTGTCGTAAAACACAAGTGTTCTTTAGGAGGTTTAGTGCTTAAAAAATATTGAATCTAACTGCTATAAGCACCATGCTTAAGTTCATGGAAAAAAATTTTAGTCTTTTTTCAAATTATTAAGGAGAGATGTTCTTTTCCATGTGTTGGAGTAAAATGTAGGTGTTATTTGGGAGGTTTAGTAGTTAGAGAATATTGAATGTGTTGGAGTAAAAAACAAGCGTTCTTTGGAAGGTTCAGTAGTTAGAAAATCTTGAAACTAATATAAAGAAAATAAAGGAGGGATGGAAAGCAGGGGTGTGATTTTCCATGTGTTTGAGTAAATAGCAATTTTTTTTAAAGAGGTTTAGGATTTTCACTTTCTAGTTTCTCTTATGTTTTTGCGAAGCAATTAGGAAAATATATTATGAAGAAAATAAACAAGCAATAAAAAGGAGATACACTATTTTCCATGTGTTGGAGGAACACACGTGTTATTGAGGAGGTTGAGTGATTTAAAAGTCTTGAAATATGAAAAAATAATATAAAGGAAATAAAGGTGCATGAAAAGTAGAGATGTTATTTTCCATGTGTTGAAGTAAAATGCAAGTGTAATTTAGAAGGTTTAGCAAGCAGAAAATCTTGAAATTAAGTAACTGTGATAAGCACTATGATTCAATTAATAGTAAACAATTTTAATGTTCTTTGTAATTATTAATTGTTACATAACATGTGTTATTCAGGAGGTTTAGCAGTTTCATTTTCTAGTCTCTCTTACGCTTTTGTGGAGCGATTAGGAAAACATAACATAAGGAAAATAAAGAAGGGATGAAAACGAGAGACACTATTTTCCATGTGCTGCAGTAAAACACAAGTGTTTTTTAAGAGGTTTAGTGCTTAGAAAATATTAAAGATAACTGCTTTAAACACCATGCTTAAATTAATGGCAAAAATTTTAGTTTTCTTTCTAATTATTAAGAAGAGAAATTGTTTTCCATTTATTAGAGTAAAATGCACATGTTATTTGGGAGGTTTAGTAGTTAGAGAATATTGAATGTGTTGGACTAAAACATAAGTGTTCTTTGGAATGTTTAGTAGTTAGAAAATATTGAAACTAATATAAAGAAAATAAACGAATGATGGAAAGGAGCAATGCAATTTTCCATGTATTGTAGTAAACTACAAGTGTTTTTAAAGAGGTTTAGTAGTTTCATTTTTTAGTTTCTCTTAAGTTTCTGCAAAGCAATTAGGAAAATATAATATAAGGGAAATAAAGTAGGGATAAAAAGTAGATACACTATTTTCCATGTGTTGGAGTAACACGCAAGTGTTATTGAGTAGGTTTAGTGATTTAAAACCCTTGAAACATGAAAATATAATATGAAGGAAATAAAGGTGGATGAAAGGGGGAGATGCTATTTTGCATGTGTTGGAGTAAAATGCAAGTGTAATTGAGAAGGTTTATTAATTAGAAAATCTTGAAACTAAGTAACTATTATAAGCACTATGATACAATTAATGGAAAAAAATTTTACTATTCTTAATAATTATTAACTATTACATAACTATTTTTTATAGTTTGGAATAAAATGCAAGAGTTATTTGGTAGGTTTAGTAGTTTCATTTTCTGGTCTCTCTTAAGCTCTGGTGGAGCAATTAGGAAAACATAATATAAGGGAAATAAAGGAGAGATGAAAATGAGAGACACTATTTTCCATGTTTTGGAGTAAAACACAAGTGTTATTTATGAGGTTTAGTCATTAGAAAATATTGAAACTAATTGTTATAAGCATTATGCTTAAATTAATGGCAAACAATTTTAATCTTCATTTTAATTATTAAGGAGAAACATTGTTTTTCATGTGTTCGAGTAAAATGAAAGTGTTACCTAGGTGGTTTAGCACTTAGAGAATATTGAATGCATTGGAGTAAAACACAAATGTTATTTAGGAGGTTCTGTAGTTAGAACATCTTGAAACTAATATAAAGAAAATAAAGGAGGGGTGCAATTTTCCATGTGTTGGAGTAAATTGTAGGTGTTTTTTGAGAGGCTTAGCAGTTTCATTTTCTAGTTTCACTTATGTTTCTACAAAGCAATTAGGAAAATATAATATAAGAGAAATAAAGGAGGGTATCAAAGGAGATACACTATTTTCCATGTGTTGGAGTAGAACGCAAGTGTTATTAAAGAGGTTTAGCAATTTAAAAGTCTTGAAACATGAAAATATAATATAAAGGAAATAAAGGTGGATGAAAATGAGAGACACTATTTCTCATGTGTTGGAATAAAATGCGACTGTAATTTAGAAGGTTTAGCAATCTGAAAATCATGAAACTAAGTAACTGTTATAAGTGCTATGATTCAATTAATGGCAAACAATTTTAATCTTCTTTTTAATTATTAACTATTACATAACACATGTGATGAGAAGCGACATGCACTGAGCCGCGATATTGCGTCTTCCCCTGCGATATCGCGTATCCGATATCGCAGTCCGCTGTCATATCTATAAATAAGAGGCGGCACTCCCTTCATTTCCCAATCCTGGCTAGAAGTAGCGAAGCTCTGGCAGATTGATCACTCCAGAGTTAGAATTTTTCCCATGTGCCCACAGTAGGAGCCCTAGAGTGAACGGCTCTTTATTCGAGCAGCTTGTAACCTGAACCCAAGTTGTGTACGACAATAAAGACGAACTTGATTGGATAAACCTTGCAGTATATGGTTTTATTGTTGTTTATTTACTGCTTTCCTAGTGCGCACAAGTACGACTTAATTACGAGCATCTACGGATGTGTACGGCTAGTCAAGGAATCGGCTGCTTATCATACTTAAGCTAAATAGGTGCCTCAGTACGACCACTTCGAGCACTTGTATTACGTGTGGTGATCCTAGTAACGATTAGCATTTGGTAAGGCACAGTTCCATAGTTCAGGGTGTGTCCCGTAAGAGGGAACGGATGCTGACGCTAGTTAATTTAGACTTAGGAAATTAGTTAGAGTTAGTTAGTTTCTCAACCCTTTCCCGTTATAGCATAGAAGATAAACCAAAAAATACCAAAAAAATCACATACCTCAGACTTGCTTAACCATACACCGTGACACTTACAAACAAGCCTGGGAAGATAATGAACAATTAACCCCAAGTGTTTCTTGTGATGTTAAGGCATTTAGTCTGTGGAGTTCGACCGGATCGTGCGTGCACGCTCGTATTCGTATGGTTGGGTGTAGGGGTACCTCGCGACTCATCATTGGCGCCGTTGCCAAGGACTAAGTGTTTTTTCGCCAATTAAACATAAGGGATATCACTCACATCGTTGTGAGCTTAAAACGAACCTTAGGGTTAATCAGTTAATCAAGAACATTAAGTAACGGTGAAAATTAGCACACCATTAGAAATGACTTCTTCTCATGCAATCAACTCACCTAAGGACAATATAGGAGAAAGTCAGGATCATACGCGTAACCGAAATCAACCATGTCCTCAACAATCCAAAGTTACATATACTCATCCCGATGAGTATGTGCCGGATTTTACCTTTGTTTTCCATCAAGATGAGCAACTGTGGTGGAGAGACATGCAAGGTAACATCGTGTTACCCCCAGATAGATCTGCTCCCAACCTACTTTTCCGTGCCTTGGTACAGATTGACATGCATGAGCTATTCGCAGAATACATTTTGGATGACCATGACACAAGGGATTATCAACCCACAAATGGCCAACGTATTCGGGACGCACGACACGAGAGCCAACATTCACTATTGAAGGGAAAAGTTCCCCACATCATTAGTGAAATAGGAGCCGAGGAACCCCTCACGATGGGTTTCTTAGAAAATGATGTTCCTCCCCCTCACTCTAGTGAAGAGGTTAGGCATCAGGGCCTTAGATCAACGATACATATTCCAGGCTGTGATCCCTGTGAGCACCAGTTGTTCACGGCAAGAACAACTACCCACACTAATGATGGACTCGTTGATCGTCACAACGATTGGGGCCGAAGCAGGTGAAGAGAAGGCAAGAAACATCACCATGGTGATGGATTCCCTTCTTCTTCTCCTTCATCTCATCATTCACCCTCTCCTTCCACATCTGGGCGTAGGCACCATGAGCATAATGCGGAGAGTAAAGGTAAAAGAGATGAAATGCCTC
>MNCI01013415.1:391575-472870 GCA_015680685.1 Gnetum montanum | reverse complement strand
GATCTTTCCTTGGAAATCTCTAAGATAAACATATGTGGAAAGATCAAGAAGAGGATAGTTCCTTGCATCACATACAGTGATTCATCGGGTGATGACATGGAGGAAATGTCTCCAGGTCACAGGTGTGCCCAAGAAACTCTGCAACAAAGATGCCTATTGAAACACCGTGAAAATTACGGGTCGGCCTCAGGCAAAGATTTGTAATTTGAGCAGGAGTGCGCCTCAAATTTGTCTAAGGATAAGTTTACGCTCCATCACGCATGGCAGTGTGATGAGCGTAACAAGCTCCGAAGATAGTCAAATTTGTCTAAGGACAAGTTTACGCTCCATCACGCACGGCAGTGTGATGAGCGTAACAAGCTCCGAAGACAGTTAAATTTGTCCAAGGACAAGATCACGCTCCATCACACACGGCAGCATGATGAGCGTGATAAGCTCCACGACAGTGAAGGCGCCTCAAATTTGTCTAAGGACAAGTTTACGCTCCATCACGCACGGTAGCGTGATAAGCATAATAAGCTCCGAAGACAGTTAAATTTGTCTAAGGACAAGTTTACGCTCCATCACGCACGACAGCATGATGAGCGTGATAAGCTCCAGGATAGTTAAGGGGAAAATCCAGAGAAACACGACGGGTTGGCACTTGTTCTCGCAGCGCTTAAACAAACTGATCTTTACGAGCGTTACGCGGCGATGCGTACTCGTGCGTAGGTCAGAATGCAACAACGCGTTCATTTATGCTACGTCACGCACAGTTGCGTGATGAGCGTAAAACAAGCTTGAACGCGTTGTTGTTACACCTTGCGCTCATACACGCAACACAACGTGAATGAGCACAACGCAGCTGAGACACGCCTATCATGGGCCTGCTTTTCACACGCGCAGCACGCAAACAAGAGTGTTGTGCGTAGTCGCAGTTCGACTTTAAAGAATCGCGTCAACAGGATCCGTGACATTCGGGCCCACATCATCAGGGTTGTGCATGTCGCGGTCTATAAATACCCCGGTTGACACATATACAAAAAAAAAAGAGGACAAAAACAAGAAAAAAAGGAGAAAAGGCGAGATCCAGCAGTTGGCAAGAAGACAAGTTAACAGAGCACCAGAGCACTGATCACTTTTCACAGCAGATCAAGAGGACAAGAGCATTTTCTGAGCAAGGGAACACTTATCACCCTGAAACAGAGAAACAAGAGCAACCTCTTGGCAGTAGACACCATCCTTTAGCAGGAACAGAATACAGCACGCCCGAGCCCCAACAGCAGATCTATCTGAAGCTGAAAAGCAGAACGGAAATTGTAGAGTTGTCTTGGCCGGTTAGCAGGTCCTATCGGTTCAGAGATTGTTAGACTTCAGAGCTTGACCATTCCTACACCTAAGCTTTGGTCTAAAAGGTAGATCAGACTTCTGTCTAGGCAGTTTTCTTGTTGTTTTGTGCTCATCTTTGTATTCAATTTGTTGGGAGTTTTCTCCCACTGTAACATTGTATACATCCAACCACGCATTCTATTTGGCATTGAAATATAGATCTTTGATCTTTGCAAATTGCACGATTTTTGCTCCTGATTCGCATCTTTTCGGCGTTTTGGCGTTATCCTCACAGTGGTCCATTTACGTCGTTGTCTTACCGTTTTACGATCGATCTACAATCAGCATCGTTTTTACTGACCCGTAAGTCCTTGTCTAATCGACAAGACCGTTCAGGGCACCACGGATTCGTTTTTCTAGCTTAGCCCTCACGCGGATCCGTGGTAAAAACTGTGTACACGGAATCTCGGTCGGTATTTCCAGCTGCCGACGTTTTCCGTCGTTACAGTTTTCTGGTGCTAGAAGGAGGGCCTTTAGGCTCCATTCCGAATATTTCGGGTAACCCTATTAGTGATCTATACCCTAGGTCGTAGACATAATACCTTTAGGAAAGTCTAAGGTCAATCGTGTGGTATTAGATCGGTCACAAGGACGATTTCTTTGAAATCCGGTAGGGTAGAAAGCCTTTTGTGCTGTTTGCCAACTTTTCTTTTTCTCAAATCTGATTTCCAGTCATTTTTTTTCATCCTTGATCCATGGACTCTTACTACGTTAACACAACAGCCACAGCCGCCATGGTCACTGTCGACCCGGGCGTCGCGCCCGTGAACCCGACGGTGGCCACGGGGCCAGCCCCCGGTGCAACCGGTCCTCAGGGACCCCTGCGCCGTTCATTAAGGCTTCAGGGGAAAGATCCTATATTTACGATCATAACCCCTGAAGACTACAACTTTATTTACGTCAAGATCCAGGCGAGGTTGGCTCTCAGCCGAGCCGAGCTTGAGGAAAAACGCAACTTTGAGGTGCTCCACCGAGGAGGTTACGATTTCAAGCCAATCGCTTAAGATATAATCCCCTTGACCGAGCACCAAAACGAGCTGATTTCTCAGCTGATCATGGCTAGAGGCCAGGCCTCACAGCCTGCGGTAGAGCCCGAGCGTGAGGAGGAAGCAGAGGCAGAGGACGAATTCACGGCCATGTCGGAGCATTCGTTCCATACCTTGTCTCCTCAGACATACGTAAATCTGTTGTTCCCTTTCAACGGAGAGACGGCTTCTATAGACTCAGCCATGACCATGCAGATGCACATCCCTGTTCTCCCTTAGGCCAACGCGCAGCCGTCTGGGTCGCACCAGGCCAACGCGCAGTCGTCTGGGTCGCACCAGGTAAACGCACAGCCTTCTGGGATGCAACTGTAGTATAACGCGGGGACACTTCCATTGCAGCAGACAATGAACATTCCGGTGGCCGGTCCGACGGCTACCATTCCCCATTTCATCCCTCACGTACAGACTCACGCCACGCCTTCGACTCGTCCCGAAGTGTTCCCGCCCCCGCCAACTCAACAGCATACCACGACTGTGCCGCCGCAAACCTTTGTCCAATACCCTACGACGAGTCACTGGGCTAACCCTGCGACAAGTCATTGGGTCAACCCAGCAACAGGCCAGTAAACGCAGACAGCTTACAATGTGTAGCCCTCGCCAGCACCGGCGGCGCAATTCTCACGGGTGCTTCCTCGTTACACTTATCACTATGCACAGCAGCAGGCTACAGCTAACCCCTCGTCACAGGTCGGCGGGTGGTGGTCTTCGCAGGCCCCTCAGACTGCAGGGATCCCTGCCCCACCAGCTGTTACCCAACCACCCCCGTCATTTCAGTGGCCAAGGGCTGTCCATCCAGTCCCTCCGCCTGCTGCACATCAGTCTGCTGCACAGCCGCCTGCTGCACAACCGCAGCCATTGACAGGTCTGGATCAAGCGTTCCAGCTTATCCAGACACTTACTGAGGAGGTTTGACGCCTCAAGACCGCTGGATCTGACACCATTTAGATCACGGATTTCTACCAAGATGATCCGATTAATCCAACGGTCCCCGTGTTGTCGCTACCACCAGGGATGTCACTCCCACATTTTACTAAGTATAATGGGGAGGGGGATCCCAATACTCACTTGGCCACCTTCAGGTATGAATCCTTGTTGTTGCAAACATGGCCGCACACTCTGGTCTAAGTTTTTGCAATGTCGTTAACAGGGAAGGCTTTAGAATGGTACAAAGCTCTCCCATACTCTTCCATTACAACATTGGAAGAGCTGCTGACCCAATTTGTGACCCGATTCAGATACAACATGAAGCTGGAAGTCACGTTGGAGTAGCTTATGGGGGTGAAACAAGACCCGCTCGAGCCGGTCCAAAAGTTCATACAGCGTTGGAACGCTACCTTGAATGAGATCCGTGACCCGATCGCAGACTCCCATCTACTGGCCATATTCAAGGGAGCGGTCAATGACTTTATCAAGTCCAAGCTGTATTACCTTTCCCCTGGAGACATACGCCAGGCCTTCGCCTAGGTTCGGAGCATCCAAGATGCTGCGGAGGCTAGCAAAGACCCGGCGTACATTGCTTACAGGAATACGCACAACAAGGCTAAGGACAAAGGTAAGCCAGCAACCACCACTGTAGCGACATTAACTGAGAATGCCAAGAACAAGGGCAAGAAGGCCCCAGCAACAGCACCACCTGAGGCCACGGCTAGTGCCACCACCAGCCAAACCACGGCTGCCCCTCAACAGCCCCCAGCCAAAGCCGAATTTTGAGCGTAAAGACCGTTCAAAATACGTGGCTCTTCCAGTGAAACACTTTGAACTGCTTAAACAACTGTTAGCAGCAGGACACATTCAACCTAAGAAAGTGTCCAAGGAAGCCCTGAAACGTTACAGACGGCACTGTGAACTATCGAAGGATCCTTCCTTAGCGTTGCCTAACGAGCCGGCGGTTCCGAGATCTTTCAGGCTGGATCGCTTTTGTGACTACCATCAGATGTGTGGTCATGACACGGATTACTGCTGGGCGTTGAAAGACGATATTCAATGCATGATCAATGAAGGTCATCTGAAGCTAGACAGCAGTAACCCAACATGTCTAGAAAACCAGACATTACATGTCTATAAGGATCCGTTAAACGCAACTTACGATCCTTATATAATTACTGTGGTGAGTACGGACGATGAGCGTAAAGGGCCGCCAAAACAACCTTTTGTTTTGCGTGTGCCCGCCAACTCACAAAAGGGGGCGACTACTTCTTCGGCAGCAAGTGGGGTCTCACGGCCGCCGTTCATTATACGGGTGCCTTCTTAGGCACAGCCTCAGTCACACGCTACCGCTCAAGCCGCAGCTTCGCCTGCGCCCACACCGAGGGCGCCCTTCATCATCAGGGCACCCCGACCACAAGCTGCTCCTCTCACGCAGGGGCAGACCTCGAACCAATACCACCAAGCATCGCCTCCTAAGCAGAAGGAGGAGAGCACTGAAGACAGCTCTACGCTTGGCTTCCCGAAGCCTAGGCCCCTGGCCTCTGTGCCCATGATTGTGCCCCAGAAGCATGGCAAAGGAACAGAAACGCAGCAGCCTTCCCTTGGTAGGAAGAAAAGCAACCCCTCTTCTGACACCGCTCCGCCTCGGGAGATCCGTCTCTTGGGGCGGATGGAGGAGGATAAGGGGGATAAACCACCCTACCGAAAGAAGGACCTCCTCAACGCATTCACGTAGGTCAAGCAAGCTCTCAAGCAAAAGAATACAACGCTGAGCTTGTATGATCTTTTGATGACATCTCAAGAACACCGTGAGGCTATGGTACGCATGCTGACGTCCATATCAGTGGATGCCAACCTGCCAGCAGAAGAGGAAGCAATACATGCTATCATGTTTCCTCCTGACGCTGAACAACCCAAGCCCACCTCATTGACCTTTTTGGACGAGTCTGTTAAAGATGATCCAGAGAAGGGTCAAGTGACAACGAAACCGATGTTCATCACCATTCGGGTCGGTCAGTACCGGATCCGGAGGGTGCACGTGGATGATGGCGCATCCACTAATGTCGTTCCCTATTCCATCGTGGATAGGTTGGGTTTGGTCGACTAGATCACTCCCACGACGACGGCCTGCGTAAAATCCTTCAATGGAGCATGGGTTCAAGTCAAGGGGACGGTGCGTATTGAGTTTGTGGTAGGGAATCAATTCCCCACAGAAGCCACATTTCTAGTCGTTGAGGAGATGCCAGGCTTCAACCTGATCTTAGGGAGGTCGTGGTTAGCCCAGTTGAGGGCGGTCTCGTCGCCTATCCATCAGGAGATACACCTGCCTTATGCCAGAGGGGAGATTATCATACGCGGCGACGAGATCACTCCAAGGACCATTAGTAACATTGCGGAAGAATGGGGTTCAGAAATTGAAACGGCTGATGACCAGCCTTCTCCCCAAGCCCCTAATCCGAACAATGACAATACTGATGGTCTAGCCTGGGCTAACCTGCCATTTCCGAATGACAGCGTAGAGGAGTCGAACTGCAAACCTCCTCGCCCTTATGCAGCAGTGAACATCAAAGCCGCTAAGAAGCAGTTACGCATCGATGGCTGAACGAAGCCCTACAGCGTATTCACCAACCGACAGTTTCTTTTATGCCTGTGTGCTTTGTGCTTGTGTGCTTTATGCTTGTTTCCTTTATGTCTGTGTGATTTATATCTGTGTGCTTTTACACTTCGCCCTTTGACTCTTGCCTTTTACATTTCGCCTTTTGCCTTTGCATATGTCATTTTACGCATGTTCTTATACGCATGTTTCTTTATTGCTTCATACAATGTCCAGGTTTACCTGCTTTACGCATTGGCCCGCAACGGCCTTAAACTAGTCACAAAAAACAAAACAAAAGTTTACGCATCGGCCCGCAATGGCCTTAAACTAGTTAGTTTACGCATTGGCCCGCAATGGTCTTAAACTAGTTAGTTTACGCATTGGCCCGCAACGGCCTTAAACTAGTAGCTCTTTTACCCTTTACGCAGCGTCCCGCAACGGCCTTAAACTAGTAGTTACTTCATAATTTACGCATCGATTCATAGGCTATTCACGCTTCTCTGCCCGCAATGGCCTTAAACTAAGACAAAATGACAAAATGAAAAAAAAAACATGATAAATAGTCAAATCTTTATAACATCTTTGTCCTTTAACTCATGGTGACAAAATGCCAGAAAACAAAACTACGCATGACCCCTGCTGCCACTCTCACCCGTGTCCCTTAGCTCAAGATCCAGCCCCAAAAGGTCGTCCTCTAGTGGGCCGTCGTTTCCAGGAAATATCTCTTCTGGAAAGATTGTCTCTTCGCGAGACTCTCGTTCTAACGCTGGCTCCACAGGAAGATGCTCTTCCTCATTGCGTTCCACTTCCGCTCCCATAGCTTCTTCCTCCAACCCCTCATCGGGCGCACGCTCTCCACCTTCTAGTACCTGAAACATCAATAGCGTAAACATTAGAATAAGCAGCGTTATGTCGGGGAACGCACTGGCTAAGCCATGCGTAAGCTTACCCGAGATGATCCAACTTCTGCAGCGAAGGGAAGCTTATCCAGACCAGCCCACAAACGCTCCATGATCTCATCCTCAGTCAGGTCTTGCCATGCATCTTCGCCCGAGGCCATCCCTGCCTTCACCTTTCCTTTCTCCACGCTACTCCAGGAGGGAGGATCTGGGTAGAAAGTAGGGATCAAAGCTTGATTCCCAGGAAAGACCATCGCTCTCTCTGGAGACGCAGTGATGGTCACCTATTCCTCAAACTTCTTAAAGGCCTCGGACGCTCCGATGGTGTCGACAAAGACCTCTAAGGAATGTGCTTTGATAGCGGACTCACGGTAGCGTTTTCTATATGCGTTGCTTTCCCTTTTGTATACATGTTTGTGGTCTTTCTCCTTTTGCCCCCATTCCTGAACACCCGCGCAGTAGTTCCTCCAGTCTCGATTCTTTTGAGCAAGGAGCTCTATCTGCATCCTTTGCTCTATTAGAGCTCGACTGGTCTGTACATTGTTCTTGATGGCCGTCCAATAACGGGCATGGTCAATAACACCTGTACGCCAGTCGTCGTCACTGGTGACTCGAGCCTACAGGAACTCGTAACGCGCCCTCAGATCTTCGACTTCCTTAGTCAAGGAGTCAACCTTCTGTTCTGATCACTGCAATTTCTTCCATAGGGCTTCGTTAACATTCCTTCTTTCCCACGCAGAGCGTGTCGAGCGTAACGCACATTTACGCATGTCCTCATAAATGTTGCGTGGCACGACCACCCCATCAGATGGAGGCTCTGCTGTGCCCAAGTCAATGGGCTCCACGGGGTCCCATCGGAGGTGATCTCCTGACAGAAAATAAACATCAAAACAGATGACAGCTTAGCAACAAAACATTACGCACTCACTTTTGTTAACTTACCGGTACCAGGATCGGCGCGTTCGAGACGCTCGATCATGTCATTAATTACGCCTTCCATGAAGGCAAACTTGTCGGGGAGATCCCTCCACGCTTCGTTAGCCGCAGCCGATGTGGAGGCATCTCCTTCCCTTGTAATATAACTACGTTTAAAAGTACTGTACCATAGACGCTTGCAAACCATCAAAAACATACGCTCATTATCTCTGCCGGTGATAGCAGCAACGTCACCAACATTCTTCCGACTTCTTTCTGTTTCACGCACTGGGGTCTGTGCGTCTCTCGCTCCCATAGCAGGGGCCTCCTCCCCAGTCTATACACGGCCCCCACTCGTAGCTGGGGCCGCCCCACGTGCTGACGCCTATGTGCGGCGCGTCTTAACAGTCGGGGCCTCTGCTTCTAAAGTCGAGGCCCCCTCCCCACTCTTTAACACTATTGCCCCTGTCTCAGGGGTCAGTCGACTTGCCTTTTTTGCTATTGACATCCCCGTACATTAGACCACGATTACACTAGGCAAAATAAAGTATTGCATATACAAGCTGAACACTTACCAGGCGGAGGCTTAGTCCGCTGCACCGTGAGCCCCACAGTGTGGCCGACTTCGCCCTCAGGGGCCTCAGCCAGACGGAGCCTCTTCCGTCGGGCTGCGGGCTCCACAATTTCCTCTACCAGGCATTTGCCCCACGAGGCGTCACCGGTGTAGGTGGGCATTATCCCGCCTACACTATCGAGGCCTCGCACCTGGGGTGCCGTCATGCCTTTAGTAGTCACGGACATAGACTCTCTGATCCCCTCCGACGGATCCTGCCCACGGGTAGTGCTGAGGATGTGGGCAATCCAGGGTTTCAATAGTTGGTCTCGGTCCTGTAGTACCCAGACCCCGTTCCTCTGGACGACCAGGTACTTAGCAAACCGCCGGAGGGTAGCGATGAAAAAGGCATGATGCACGTTGAAGTGAGACTCAAGCTTCTCGCGATGCTTGACCATCGCGCTCCGCAAACCCTTGGCAAGATGGGTTCCCCAGTCAAAGCGGGCTCCCTCCTCTAGCACCTCCCGCATGATACGCGTTTGTTCTACTGAAAAGTTCCGTGCTTGCGAGAGGGTCTTGGGGAAAGTCCGGGCCCGAAAGAGGGGATACAGCGTCTTGGCAGTCGCCAGCTCGAACTGCTCGTAGGGGAATCCCTTTATGTCCTTAGGGATTCTTGCCCACTCCTGCAGAAGCGCCTCCACTTTGACGCCCCTCTAGGCCTTCACGTTTATAGGAAGGCCGCTGGCGGGGACACCGAACAGGTCCGAAAAGACCTAAGCGTTGATGTCAAAATTCACACGCACGTTATGCACGCGTGTGCTGAAACGGTCGGCCTTCGTGTTAAAGGAGTTGACCAGGCCGATCATCTTGCTGGCGAGAACGTCAGGAGTGGCGGCCAGGAACAAGTGCAGCAGCCTTGCGGTCTGGAGGTTGGCGACCACCACAGATGGGGCCGCCGAGTGGCCGAGCCACCGCTGTGCCTCCTTGATGTCCCCATACCGGAAGAGGACGTCTCTCGCCCCGCGGCCGGAAATTGTAAGGGTAATCTCCTGAGATTCCCTAATTGTAAGACAAGATGCAAGCCAACAACGCACAACGTCATCGCTATAGTCATAACACGCAATTACGCAAATAACACTAAAATACACAACAACCTTACCGGGGCCAAATGGCAATGGGAATTGCGGAAGCTCTATCTCCATGTCCTCGACGCTGAGGGGCGGATCCAACGTCCAATCCTCGTGCAGCCATCCGAGTTCTTGGCACTTCTTGAAGGCATCCGCATAGCGTGAGTGGTACTCACGCATCTCCTGGCCGATTTGTCCGATGACACCGGCTCGAACGTTATTCGTCACGGTAAACTCTGTTATTGCCGTTTCGGCATAGGACAGCGTGTCGCCGTCGCCGATTAGCTTGTTGTTGCGTATAAAGAACCTGTACAATACAGCGTAAGCTTATCTACGTTATACATCTAGACCTTTTCTTTTCACATCCGTTTTACATCCTTTTACATTGTAACATCTAACGACAAATACAGTTATCTAGATCTGCTTACCCACCTGCGTAGTATACTGTGCCTTGAGGGTTCTGGAAATACGTTGACACATGGCGGGCCACGAACAACATATTGTATGCGTGGTAGCAGTTGAAGCGGGCCATATCCCAGATCCATTGCAAGTTCCTCAGACCCCAAGAGCTAAGTGCTCGGTCCTCGGGATTGCCCGTCTCAATCGTCCCGTCTGTCAGGTAGGCCAGAATCCCCTGCGAAGACCCTGGCAACAGGTGCTCCAGAACGGCGCCGGCAACATCCCCGGTCACGTTTGACCAAACGATGATGTTGAAATTACGCAGCAAAAACTGCAAAAATTCCAAAGCCCCCTTTCGGTACCAGATGGCCTTCCCTTGCACTCTTGTGTGCGGAGGAGGGACATTTGGGACAATGGGGTTTAACCAGCATAAAACCCCAATAACATCCAACACAAGCAAGATGGGTTTCAGCGCGATGCTGTAGAAAACGACCCAGACGCATTAATACATCTACATTTACATCTTTACATTTAACAGAAAAAAATCGCAAAACCAAACTAGGCTGAAATTGCCCAAACCCTTGCAACAACGCAGGTTTGTCTTTGACAACGGAAATGGACGCAACCTCACAAAAACCCTTGCATTAAGCCGAGGTCTATAATTCGACATACGCATTTACGCTAGAAACATTTAGGCAAATAAAATAAACAGACATATAGACAAGCGTAAAGAAGAGCCTACCGGTTGAGAGGCATCGGGTCGCAGACATCGATCAGCGCCTGTGAGACGCGGTTTAGGTTAGCCTGCACCTCATCGAGTTTTGCCAGTTTGGTGTTCTGCTTCTTCGCCTTTGGTGCCATCACGCTAGTTGCAGGATTTCTTTACAGCTTGCTTACGGATATCAGAAAAACTTACAGCTCTGCCTTTCTCTCCGCTCTTCCTAGCTCACACCTCTATTGTTGCTCTGCTCTTCCTCTGCTTGTAAATTCAAATCCAGATAGTCAAACAACCAGTTTCATCTAAAAACCATCTATTTATACGCGAAGATTGCCGACTTGACCCCATATTTAAGCAGAACTTTCCGGAAACGGAATCCGAAAATCCGGTATTAATTTGGTCGATATCGCACGCTCGTCTGTCCGAAATGACGTTAAACTACCCCATCTTATCGCCTCGTAATCGGGTTACATCGATTACACATTTTCTGTTAGCATGCCACGTCTGGCGACATCCCGTCACCTGTCTCCTAACCATTTACGCACTTGCTGGTTTTGCAGGGCAGACGAAGGATGGACACCGCACTTTCAACACCTATAATTTTGACAGGCCCATACGAGCATCTAGTTAGGCAGTTTGATTTCACATTCATAGACGTTAGCCCCCCTTTAGCAGGCGTAACTATAGCCACATCAGAAACGTCCCCAGAATGGCCAGAGCAGTCGACGCGTATGCTAGACCTGGAGGCTGGAGACATAACTGAGGACCCCCTTTGTGAGGTCCCTATCATTACGCACAGGAGTGAGACCAAGACGCTTAAAGTTAGTTCCTTACTAGACGAGAAAACGCGCAACACAATAATACAAGTCTTGTAAGGCAACATCACTGTCTTCGCGTGGTCATATGAGGATATGCCTGGGTTAGATCCTAGATTAGTCCAGCATAATATCATCCTCGACCCACAGATCAAGGCAGTTAGGCAAAAGGCATGCAAAATCAAACCAGAGATCGCGCTAGCAGTGCGTGATGAAATCACCAAGCTATATCAGGCTGGTTTCATATGCGTGGTCGATTATTCAGACTGGGTATCTAACATTGTGGTTGTGTCAAAGAAGACCGGGGGCATACGCATATGCATAGACTTCCGGGATTTGAACAAAGCCACAATCAATGATAATTTCCCATTGCCGAGTATCGACCAGCTAGTGGATACAATAGCTGGGCATGCGCTTCTGTCCTTCATGGATGGCTTTTCAGGCTATAACCAGATTCGCACTAACCCAGAACATCAGTTGACAACAACTTTTATGACACCCTGGGGAACATTTTGCTACACCATGATGCCTTTCGGTCTGAAGAACACCGGAGCAACGTACCAGCGAGCCATGACGTACATCTTTAGCGACTACCTCCTAGGGAGGCTAAATGATTATGTAGACGACATAGTTGTAAAGTCTTTGAAGTTGAAAGATCATTCAGAGGACCTGGAGTTAGTCCTTAAAAGATGTTCCACGCACGAGCTCCGGCTTAACCCAAAGAAGTGCGTATTCGGAGTCAAAATCGGCCGCATGCTGGGGTTTGTGGTGTCAAAAACCGGCATACGAGTTGACCTTGATAAGGTCCAAGCCATTGTCACATTGAAGCCTCCCACAGACCTCAAGCAACTCTGCGGGTTACAAGGACGATTGCAATTCATACGCAGGTTCATTTCAAGATTAAGCGACAAATTACATCCCATGCAGCACTTGCTAAAAAAGGGGGTTAATTTTGAATGGACCGATGATTGCCAGCGTGCATTTGACAGTCTGAAACAGGAACTGCAGCATTTACCAACGGTCTTCCCGCGACAAAGGGACCTACCTTTCTTCATCTACCTCGTCACTTCGGACGTAGCAATAGCGGCGTTGCTCTGTCAGAGAAGAGAGGATGGATCAGAGATGCCCATCTACTATCTGAGTCACGCTCTATGTGCATACGAGACGAGGTATAACGATGTTGAGCGTAATTTCTTAGCATTAGTTTTTACGCTCAAGAAATGTAGGCATTACCTTTTTCGTAGCCAGGTTAACGTCATTTGCAAAAATAACATCCTTAGAGCCATCACACATAGTTTACACGAAAGTAGCAAAATAGCTTGCTGGAAGGCTATCACCGCGGAGTTCGACCTCCACTACATTGGCCAATCATCTACGAAGGGCCAAGCGATAGCCGACCAGTTAACAACCTCACCGATTGACAATCACACCACTGTAGAACCAGAGTTTCCTGACGAGCATGTACATAGTTTAAGCCCTGCTTCAGCAGACCTCGAAGCAACATTGTACTTCGATGGAGCTTCAACCGCCAGAGGCGGCAGTGCGGCCACTGTTCTTATGCTCTCGCCTGAGGATGTATGTCTACACGCTTACCGATTGACCTTCCCTTGTACGAACAATGTGGCAGAGTACGAGGGGCTCCTCAGGGGACTACTAACTGCAGGCGAACTCGATGTTCAACACCTGGCAGTTAGGGGCGATTCGATGCTGGTCATAAATCAAATCACTGGAGTCTACGCCTGCAAGGCGGTACACTTGCATCCCTACTGTGATCAGGCTAAAGACCTCCTGAAGCAATTTATGACCTTCGATGCCCAGCATGTCCCACGAGCTGACAACACACTGGCCGACGCACTTGCCACTCTGGCTTTACACGTACCATCACACCTGTTTAACACCTGCCCCGCATTGATTACAGACTACGCAGATCCTATCATTCAGACGGCGTAAATCTCCTCTCTTACCGAGGAAAGCACGCCTGAGTGGTACGATCACATCAAATCTTATCTTTTACAGGGTGAGTTACCAGCTGCTTTAACGCACGCACAAAAAGACGCAACTTGTAAACGCGCTAGGCACTACGTCATCATCGGAGACAGTACTCTCTGTAGACGCTCCTTTGATGGCGTGTTGCTCACCTACGTTAACACAGACCAAGCACAGCACATTGTCAACGAAGTTCACGAGGGACTGTGCGGCGGCCACGTAGCACCACAGGCTATGGCTTTAAAAATCCGTCGCCTGGGGTACTACTGGCCACGCATGGAAAGGGATTGTCTGACAAAGGTTAAGACCTGTGACACGTGTCAACGTCATGCAAATCTCATCCACGTGCCACCCACAGAGTTACACACGACGCAGATAACCTGGCCATTCCAACGGTGGGGACTAGACATTATCGGACCCATCAAGCCAAAATCTTCCGCAAGAGATAGCTTCATCATTACCGTCATCGAGTACTTCACGAAGTGGGTAGAAGCTGTTCCCCTGCGGAAAATTACATCTCAACAGGTTTGCCATTTTATCTTGGACAACATAGTAACTCGATTTGGTCTCCCAATGACTATCGTGACCGACAATGGGCCACAGTTTAGCAGCGTGGATACCAAATCCTTCTGTGACAACCTAGGCATCAGACAGTCCTTTTCCTCCCCTTACTACCCATAGGCAAATGGTCAAGCTGAAGCATCGAACAAGATTATCATCAACTTACTCAAGAAAATGCTCGACGACAACAAAAGGCGGTGGCATGAATAGATTCTCTATGTGCTATGGGCATATCGTACTACGTGTAAGATGGCTACAGGTAGTACACCCTATAGCCTGGTTTACAGATCTGAGGCGGTGCTACCTCTCGAGTTGTAGATCCCTTCTCTGAGGATGGTCCTCTCCACCATTATAAATGAGGCTCAACACACCGAGGCTCGGATAGTGGATTTGGAGTCATTGGAAGAGAAGAGGATATAGGCACTTGAGGCAATTGAGAGGTATCAGGACAAGCAAAGGCAAAAGCATCATCACAATCTTCAGCAGCGTCCGATCAAGAAAGGAGATCTGGTTCTCAAGGCTGTGCGTGAACCAGTAGGCAAGTTCTCTGCAAATTTGGAAGGCCCTTTCTTGGTGACCGACGCATACAGCAACGGGGCGTTCAAATTAGCAGACGTTAACGGCAACGAGCTAGCAAATCCTGTGAATCATGTGTATCTAAAGAGGTACTTCATCTAACAGCGACGACGGTGTTGACAACAGGTATGATGGTTATCATCCGCTACGACGTTAAACTGGCATCACACGTCCGCTACGACGTAAAACTGGCACTGCACGTCCGCTACGACGCTAAACTGGCACCGACCGTCCGCCATGACGCTAAACTGGCATACTTTACATGCGTCCGCCACGACGCTAAACTGGCAAGTGGTTATCGTCCGCCACGACGTAAAACTAGCACTGTTGTACAGGTCCACCAAGACGAAAAACTGGCACCCTTTGCACGCGTCCACCACGATGCTAAACTGGCACAGGTAAGCAGCCGTCTGCTGAGACGTAAAACCAGCACAGATCTGTCCCTGGGTCATGACGTAAAACTGACATCCACAGCACGGTCTGCTGAGACCCTAAACCAGCCTATCCACCGTCCGCTATGACAAAAAACTAGCACTTCTCGGTCCGCCCAGACTTTAAACTGGGACCATGGTCTACTGGGACTTAAAACCAGCAACAACAGTCTACCAGGACTCAAAACTGGGGTTCATACACATCAAGCGAGCGCGGTCATCTCAGGTACAGCTGCACGGCCGACCGGGTGGGATGCAGAGATAGTTCTGGCGTCCCCACCCTCCGGCATCTTACTGATTCCTCGGACAGGCACAGAGGTATCTTACTGATCCCTCATAGATGCCGCCACTACGTCCGCCGCGATGGAAGCAGCTCCGGGAGTTTAGCCTCGTTAGCGGGAGCCCCAACGAACCCCTTGTTGGTCATGGCTCTGCGAGTCTCCGCCAATCATCGCTATCAGACGTTGGCCTCACAGATTCATCTGGCCAGTTCCTAGTGCGACCAGTGAGCTGCACTGCATCCGATGCCTTTTCGCGATGATATGCAGGGCCGAATCATCAGGATTGGCGGCCTCGCCTGCGTGCTCTGGCTTCGTCTTGACAGTACATTGGCTCTGGTTAACATCCGACAGCACTGGCTCCAAAAGCCCCATCTGTTGTCCATAAGCAATGGCGTCCTCTATTTTTTTTTGTGGTTGCAGGCTGCTTAACTCGGAGGATGTCATTCAAAGGTGCGTACATCTGAGCGGCGAAGTACAACAACATGCTGAAATGGCTGCTCAGGTTTGCCCACCCACTCAATTTTGCACATGAGAAGAACCACAAGCATCATTATAAGAAATCATTGAAAGAAGTATCCATTGAAAAGCATCAACTTGAAATGTTTGTGGAGGGTCTGTGTCTACGCTTTGCATTTGATACCTTTGCTTAGAGTACAAATGTTGAGATGGAATCGCCTACAAGGGTAATTACAACTGCTTCTAGGGAGGTTTCTGTGGGTGAATTCCCTTTAAAGCATCCTACCTGGTTGGCTGTTGACAAGGGGAAGGCCTTGGTAGATGTCGACCTAGGCCTTGATGGGACTGATTGGGCCAGCGTCTCAGAGGAGGTAATCCTCTGCCAACTAGAATTTGGTTTAGGGGGATCCCCTATGGTAAGCATTTTGTTATTATGAAATTCATTTGCTAGATAATGTTTAAAAGTTTCTTCTTTTGTTCTTACGTTGATTGTTTCTTTTACATTTTATACGGTCAAGATGACGATGATGTTCAAGAGGCTGGCCCCAGTGGAGTAGGGACCTATGATGCCAGCAGGTCCAAAGGGGATGATCCTCCTGTCCCTGATACTTAGATTTTATTTTGAAATTATTCTGACTCAAATTTATACGTGAATTGTAAATTGAGAATTTTGAGTTGTATTGAAGAGATGAATAAAATCAGTTAACTTTTGTAATTGTACATCATTACTTGTATATATATTTCTACATATATTTTCATTGTGGATTTTGGGTTTAAATATAAACACGACACGGTGATATAAAATGTTTTGGTTTGTTTTTGTGGTTTAAGTGTAGTGCACGAATGTAAATATAAGTAGGACTGTAATTCTAAGCGAAAGATAATTGCAAAAATTGTTATTGACAACATGACAATGTAAGCGTAAATTCGAACAGTGAACTAAAATTTGGGAGGAAAACAAAGTATAAGTCGATAATCTAGTTTAAAGCCATTTCGAGCCATACGTACTAGTTTCGGGCTATTTTGGGCCACTCGCACTAGTTTAAGGCCATTTTCGGCCATGCGTAGACAACGGGAGTTTTAAATTACATGAGTTGATTTCTTAGGAGACTGACCATTTCTGATTGTGGCTAGTTTTATGTCATTACCAAAATGATAGTTTAACATCATTCCAGACTTGGAATGTAGTTTAATGTCATTTCAGAATTAGAATTATAGTTTAACGTCGTTTCGGACTATTTGTAGTTTAACGTCATTTCGGACAGGAGCGTTGTTTATTGGTTTAGTAATTTTTTGATTTTTCTCATTTTAATGTTAGGAAATGCGTTAGCAGGTATGATTGTATATTCAGTGTCTCCTTCGTTGATCATGTTGAATGGTAATTCATCCCAAGGGACATCTGGTGGAATAGTTACCACGTTAGTGTTTTCCAACACTTCAGCATGTATTGTGGTTTCTGTGTTAGTCATGGTTTCTAAGTGAGGCTACGTATGTATGATTTCAGGCCCAGGTATCTCTATTTTGGGTAGATTTTCCTTTGTATCTAAAAGGTTATCACCTACTGGTTGTTGCTCATCTATATAATGTTATTTAGGCTCTTCGACCTTAACCTCTGAGCCTTGACTTGCATCTGTATATGAGGAGATGGTAGGTGTGGCAGCCTCCCCGTGTATAACGATTTCACCGCCTTCATAAGGCAGGTGAATTTCTTGATGTATGGGGGAAGAGACTGCTTTCAATTGATCTAGCCAGGGCCTTTTTAATGTTAGGTTGAACCCTAGCATTTCATCGATTACCACGAAGTCGACGGATTTGGGGAATTGATCCCCTACTATGAAGTCTAAAGTCATGGTGCCTTTAACTATCATGCGCAACCCACTGAATAATTTCAAGCATGTGGTGGTGGTTGGTCTGATTAGCTCTGTAAGCCCCAGTTGTTCGACAATGGGATATGGCACTACGTTTGTGGTAGCTCCATCATCTACATGGACCCTATGTATCTTTAATTGGTTTATTGGTATTGTTATGAACATAGGGGTTGTTGTTACCTCTCCTATTTTTTTATCCACTTTGATGTTGTCATTGAGAAAACTTAGTGGCTTGGGAGTTAACCCTTGAGACGAGTACATTACCGCATGAATTGAAGGTTCATTTGGAGGCAAGTCCTTGCTCACTGGGATAGATGTTAACATGTGCACTAAAGCTTCGCGGTGGGTTTGAGATGTTAAGACTAGATCGTATAAGCTCAGTGAAGTATTTTTTTTTGAGTGCTTGCGTGACTTGTGTTAGAGCTGTTGCTAGGTCTCTACTATTGGGCACATGTTTGTAGACAGTGACTTGGTCCATTGGGCCCAACAGATTTATTTCTTGCATAGTTGGTTTGTCATTTTTACATGGAATCGTTGATTTAGGCGCATCATGTTTTCTGGATGATTCACCCTCATGGCTTGTGTTTGGTGTATCATTAGGTGGTATCATGGATACTGCATTTAGTGGGGTAGGTTTAGGAGGTCCTACGGCTAGCCGTTGATGCTCCTTTTCCAAGCGTTCGCATGTAAGTTTATCTGCTAGGTGTTCTCATGTGCAGCGTGGGGGTGCGGTTGGTTTTGGAGCCTCAAGCTACCTTGGGATTCATACTACGTATGGAGAAGGGTGGGGTTGCAATTGGATGGTTGCATGTGATTGAGTTCCAGGCTGGCTGAACATCTTGATGACATAGGGACTTGGTTTATTTTGTGTTTGCAAAGTGGGGGATTGGTGGTCACCAGGACGTTTGGGTGTCCTAACGATGTATAGAGTTGGGCTAGCTGGAGGTTGGACCTCCATTGCTGCAACCATAGGTGGTACTCAGACTACGTAGGAGGTAGGCTGAATAGGAGGTGTTTGTGAGTTTACGGTAGTAGCAGCGGGAGGTACACGCACCACATATGATTTTTCACGTGTCAGGGTGTTAGAAGTCGCTATAGTGGGGGGTACTCGGATGACATAAAGCTTCTGTGGGGCATATGAAGGTTGAGGCATGGATGTTTGTATAGTGGATGAAATATGCACTACAAATGGTTTATTAGGCATTTTCTTCTCATTGTAAGAATAGATGGTGTTAATTCTAGGTGTTTCAGGTTCGTTATCAAGGTAGATGGTGTTAATTATGTACGGTGCCTCTTTGGTATTTAGAGGGTCTTTATACACGCCCATGGCCTGGTTTTGTCGTTGGACCGGGTTTGCTTCATCAAAGGTGATCTGACCTCCATAAATCATTCATTGGATGTCTTGTTTTAGGGTGAAATAGTAATTTGTGCCATGCCCATTACATTGGTGATAATCACAGAAATATAGTCCATTCTAAAACCTTTCGATACTGGGGGCTCATTCGGCATTGCTAGGCTTGGGTTCTAAACCAGTTGATAGAACCGATCATGCGTTTGGATTGTTGCAGGGGACAACTATTTATGTTTCATTAATCCAACCTTCAGGATTTGGTTGAATAGTTGCGATGGCTTCATAGGTAGTGGCGTGTATTGAGAGGGGTCCTTCCTCTCGATNTTGGATGAATTTTTGGACAGGTTCAAGGGGTGCTTGCTTGACCTATATGAGGTTGTCTAGTGTTGCTTCAGGTTTCAAGTTATACTTGAACCTGGTGACAAATTGGTACAAAAAATCTTCCAGAGAAGATATAGAGTTTCATGGCAAGGCTCGATACTAATAAAGTGCTCTCCCAGCAAGGGACATGGGGAAGACTCATAGAATGGCATGTGGCCATTCTTGAAGTAGCACGCACTCTAGTCTGAATGTTATGAGGTGAGCGTTAGGGTCTGTCTCCATTCGGTAATGTTAGGGGTGGAACAGAAGAACTGATAGGGTCACCATGATAGAAGTCCACTACCTTCAGTTCTCCGTCAAGGGTTTTTTTGAGGCGTCTGATCTCATCAGTTAGCTCCTGCATTAGCTTTTTAGTGTTAGCCTAGTCTTGGATGCTAGGTGAGGTGGCAAGTTGGGGATGTTGTACGGTGTATAGATCAAATTGTTGGACAGTGGGTTGGAAGGCAGAGAGTTGTGCAGTCGAAGGCTATACTTGTAGGATATTTATAGTTGGCGGTACTAGGGGCGGCACATTGTAGGCAAGGGGTTGTTGTTGTTGTGGTTGTCCTTGAGGGATGTTGGCCGGTGGAATTGTGTGAGGTGGTATGTTATAATGAGGGGGTTGATGTGATTGTGCACCAATCGCTGCCCATTGCCTGGTCATGTTTTGTGTAGGAATCCCCTGAACTTGTTGGGTTACAGCGGTGAAAGGGGCTCCGTGGGTTTGGATCTGAGGGATATAATGAGTGGACATAGAAGCCGGTATCACATGTGGCATCCTGATCACTTGGGATGGGAAGGTTGCTCCTACATTATTTTGAGGGGGTTGTACTTGCGAGGATGGGGCTACGGTTGCGACGGGGAGAATAGCAAGAGGAAGTGTATTGAGTTGGGTGTCAGTTGCAGTAGGAATATGAACAAGTGCAGATGATTCTTGTTGAGGTATTTGTGCTTGGATGAATCTAAATGGTTGAAGGGATGTAATTTCCCCTATGGATAGATGAAACAATGGGTTGACATAAGTTTGTGGACTAAGAGTATCTTACGAATCTTCATGCCTAGATTGGGCTGCAAAGTCATCTTCCTCTTCAGGTTGAAGATTTACTACAGGCTAATCTAGAGACTGGCTCCTTTGTAGGAGGAGTTGTGATATGAGCTCAAAGTAAGGCTCTAGAAGAGGGATGATATCATACCAGGAAGAAATGAACTCTTGTCCTCCCCTATAGAAAAGTTCGTATTGCCTCTTAACTTCCATTTAGGCTCGGTCCACGGCTAGGCCGGCTTGTATTTTCACACATATGAAATTGTACTGGTCTTGAGTTATAATGTTAGATGATGGTTTCCTCCCTTGCAATCTAAGAGATGGGCAGGGCCCCAGTGTGGGTTGTACCATGGGCTATTGAACTGCCATGGTGCCTACAAGGTCCGTGACTGGTTTGGTTGTAGCGTTGGAGTTTGTAGTTTTCATGATGAATAGTTGAGAATATGACATAGTGAAGGGATATGAAACTAGTATACCTAGTGTGGCGTAAACCTATGTTGGTGGCGTACAGCGTATAGACTGGGTCCCAGCGTATAGGCTTCAATGACTAGCATATAATGATAGCGTATAGGTATACAGCATATAGTGGCAGTGTATATGCTAAGCAGCGTAGATGGAGTCTATAGCGTAGAGTGTGCAACGTATACTGAACAACAGCATAGATGAGTCTACGACATAGAGCGTGTAGCATAAACTGAATGACGTAGACGTTGGGAATTTTGAAGACAGAGTTGGTGTATACTCAGCATCGTAGTCATTGGACAGCGTAGAGGCTAGGAAGTTTGCAGAGAGGATTGGCGTATACTCAGCAGCATAGTCATTGGACACCGTAGACGCTATGAAGTTTGCAGATAGGGTCAGCATAAACTCAGTAGCGTAGATGCTGGGAAGTTTGTAGATAGAATCAACGTATGGTCAGCAGCGTAAACACTAGGAATTTGTAGATAGAGTTGGCGTAAACTCAGCAGCATAGACGTTGGGAAGTTTATAGATAGAATTGGCTTATGGTCAGCAGCATAGAAACTGGGAATTTGTAGACAGGGTCGGTGTAAACTCAGTAGCATAGATGCTGAGAGCTTCTAAAGCACAATAATTTTTAGGCAGTCACAGGCCCGTCTTCTAGTGCCAATTTTTGTACTGTCCAAAATCATCGGTCTCCAGCTGGAAGGAAACAGAGACCTGGAGATCTCCGAACATGCACAGAAGACCCTACCTTTGCTTGAGGGCAAGATGGAATTAACAAAGGTAGAGTACCTTGAGTGGTCCGCATGAGGATTAGGCAAGGATTTCCCCAAACGTACACCGAGGTGCTATACGCTGGGTTATATGTAAACAGCATAATAGATGTAAAACGAAGCGTAAACAACATAACTAGTGTAAATAGAGCATAAACGTACGAGGGCGTAAATAGTGAGCATGCAACAATTAATGAAAAACTGTAACAGATTTTAGGAAGAAATGTAGCAATGTTATTGTAGAATGAGAGTTACAATGCACCGATATAATGTAGTTGTGGCTCTGACACAAGGCAGATGAATAGCCCTGGTGGATGCAGGGATGACTGTGTGCTAGTTTAGACTACAAGAACAGTGTAGAGGTTGTATGCTCAGCGTGCAGGGGAAGGTCCAGCGTACAGGGTTTCTGCTCTGGTTCTCAGCGTCCCTATTTTTCTCTCTGGTGTGCTCAAAACTACCCCCCTATCTAATGAAAAATTGGGGTTTTTATACAGGTTTATTCATTCGACTCAGGTTGGATGACACGTGGCGCGTTGACCATGTGCGAAGAATAAAATTTACAAGTGTACAACATGCTGCATCTACTAGGCGTATACGCTATATCTGGTGGGCGTAGACTCTGGGCATATACGCTAGGCGTATACATTGTCTGCTGGGCGTATACGCTGGGCGTATACACTGTGTCTGTTGGGTGTATACATTGTGTCTGCTGGGTGTATACGCTGGGCATATACATTGTTGGTTTCTCTGGTCATGTGAGTTGATGCTTTGTACCAAGTCTTGCTTTGCAGTGCTGTTTCCATGTCGTCTTCGGGGATTGAATGCTGAGTGTATACCTTATTCGTACATGCTAGACGTACATGCAAGGTTGTGTATGTTGGGCATATACATTGAGTGTATACACTGAGCGTATACGCTGTGAATATTGGGCATATACGCTGTGAATGTTGGGCGTATACGCTGTGAATTCATACTTAGTGAAAACTAAGTATTTTAATCTCCGAAGTTGCCATGTTTGATACCAGATGCTGCCATGGTGGTTTGTGGATCCTAGGGAACCGCTTCTCATTGAGTTTGACTTCTACTCGAAGCTGTCTGTGGGGTCCTCAAGCTTTAGTCATGTTGGGGAACATCATGACTTAGCTCGATTCTTATCGGAAAAGTACTAAGCTTGAAATTTTGTGGTGTTTAAGTCGGAGGTTGCACTTGTGGAATATTTATGGTGGGTGCTATGAAGGGTGGCATACCATAAGGGGTAGGTTTTTTTTGTTTTTGTTGAGGGAAGTTGATGGGTGGAATTGTAGGAGGTGGTATGTTGTAATGAGGGGGTTGATGCGGTTGCATGCCAATCATGGCCCACTGTCCAATCATGATTTATGAGGGAACACCCTGAACTTGTTGAGTTGAAGTGGTGAAGGGTATCCCTTGGGTTTGAATTCCTGGTATATAGTGAGTAGATGTAGAAGCAGGTATCACAGATGGCATCCCAATCACTTGGGGTGGGAAGGTCACTCCTACATTAGTTTGAGGGGGGTGTTGTTGGGGTTGTATTTGTAAGAGAGTGGACAACATGCAAATGGGCTAGGCAGTGTATACATGCTGAGATTGCAGTAGATCTAGCTAAACAGGGTGCAAATCTGAAATGTTCAAAGTCATATCTATGCTAACAGAGTGTAAATCTGAGAAAGTCAACTGTAGATCGTGGATCATAGAGAGCAGATCTATGAGATGGACTAGCAGATCTGAATAGATCTACGGTGGATTAGAGTATATTTAAGCAACGAGACACCCTCCTTCTAGCATCATTTTCTATACTGTCTGAAATCATCGATGCATGGCTGGAATGAAATAGGCACTGAGAGATCTACAGATAGGCACAGAAGATTCTACCTTTACTTGAGGATGAGCTGAACTGACAAAGGTAGAGTACCTTGAGTGGTCCGCACACGTATCAAACAAGGATTTCCCCAAATGTATGCCAATGTGCAATACACTGGGTTATGTGTAAACAACATAATAAGCGTAAACTAGAACATAAATGTGCAAAAATATAAACAAAGAGATAGGCAAGAATGAATGCAAACTATAACAAATCTTAATCGGAAATGAAGTAATTTTATTGCAAAAAATGAGGATTACAGTGCACTGGTCTAAATGCAATTGTGGGATTGACACAAGGCAGATGAAGAGCCCCGGTGGATGCGAATGGATGATGGTATGCTGGTTTGGACTATAGGCACAACATGAAGGTTGTATGGTTAGCGTGCAAGGTTGAAGTCCAGCATGTAGGATTGGTGTTCAGATCGTCTCCCAATGTGATTTTTTTTTCAAAAAAGATCCCCCTTTGGTGAAAATTAGGGTTTTTATGGTTTTTAGGATGTGAAACTCGGATTTGGAGTGGTATGAGTGGCTTTTGGAAAGAAAATTTTGGATTAGATGACATGTGGCTATGTTTCCCAAGTGCAAGAAATAGTACAACTGTGCAACGTGGTGCATGCTAGCGTGTACATGCTAGGCATGTGAACCCAGCATATAGACATGACCAATACGAAAGAATTGAACTTTAAAAGAAACATTATTGTTACAATAGAGAATCCTAAACATGCCCTTGGATTTGAGCTCTGGTGTCATGAGGATGCTGCTTGTGGATTTTCAGCTCATTCTGACTTGGTCTGATACGGTTTTGCGAGCCTTCAAGTGGCATACGCGGTGCTGCACACTGGGCGTGTAGAGTATGTATGCTCAGTATATAGGTCATGGAAGTGCATCATTTCAAGGTTGAATCTTCATTTTTGGGAGCTTGGGATGATGCTTGATAATTTCCTTATCTCTGAGAGTTAATTGTATGTGGAGATCTTATTCTAGGATGCTTTTTTTGAGAGATCCTTGATGGTGCATGCTGGGCATGCACGCTAAGCTGTACGCTGGGCATGCACACTAGACGTGTACGCTAAGCTACACGCTGGTGTGTAAGAATGTAAACCCATCATTTGGTGCCCAAAACATGATTTTCAGGAGCCTGAGAGCTGCTGCGGACCTTGGGGAAGGTCCTGGGGGGTCCAGACGCTCAATTCTAGCATGTTTTGGCTCATTTTGGGGCCCAAAAGTTGTTGCATGCTGAGCTACACGCTCGGCATGCAGGACTATGTGCAAGAAGTATACTTAGTCAAAACGAAGTTTTTTAAGTTCAAAACTTGCAGTTCTTGTTCCCAAATGTTGATGTAGTCTCCAATGGATCTCAGGGAACTTTTAGATGCTTGATTCAACTTCATTTGATGCTTTTTGTGAAGCTCTCGAGCTTGGTCATGCTGGAGACCAACATGACTTTGCTCCATTTCTGTCTATGAGTGTTAGCCAAAATTTTTGTGGTGTTTCAAACTATTTGTAGTGTTAAACAAAAATCTTACAATGCTCAGTGTTACAATGTGCCAAAAAGATTATTTGAGTGCCAAAGAGAGGAAAAAATGAAGAATCCAAAAAATCTTCGAACTTTCTGAATGCTGCTCATTGGAGAAAATTCAAAGCCTTTGAATGTTATTTCTAGGGGTATTTATAGGGCTAAAGGGTATGCAAAAGGGGTGGTTTGGATGCCACATGCCTTAGGCCCACGTTGACTTGCTGGTGCCACACGTGCCCAATATGACTGTTGGACCTGCAAGACCATTATAATGCGAGCTTGTTACATCGTAACTGTGAGCCTGCCATGCCATAATTGCAACATCAGTGTCTGAAGACATGTGCCAATGGTCTAATTAGGTGAAGTGCATTGATGTTGCACAACCACCCGCATTCCCTACTATGCTTTGTAGCATAGCATGCTTGGCATATCATAACACCTTGTCATGCATTCTGCTACATGTGTGTTGCATGCTTGCTATGCTATGCTACGCTTCGTAGCGTAGCATAGCATAGAAACTAGCCTTAGCTGCGAAAGATTTTCCAATTTGCAAACTTTACTTTCGGTGATGCAAGACTTGTGAACTTTGTTGTTTTTGCCCTTTGAGCTACGTTTTGTCTCTTTTGTAGGATTGCTATGCCTCACTACACCATGTAGCTCAGCATAGCATAGCAGTAGACATGGTCCGCCACTTCTTGATGGAAAGGGATGTTGTTGAAGGACTTGAAATTATGTGTGGGGATTGGTTGTAAAGTTTTGGCCATGCTATGCTACATCGCATGGCGTAGCATAGTGTAGCACTCCGTTCTGCAATATTCTTCTAAATCTTGCTATGCTACATAGCAAGGCATAGCGTAGTGTAGTAGACTTCATAACTTAGAAAACTTGTTGAATTATTTCGCACATCCAAAATGATGTTGCCAACTCCGTGCACCATTTCTAAGAAGACTATTGGTTGGGCAAGCTACTTGGGTGGACAAGAAGGGTGACTTGTAGAGCTTGTTCATGCCCAAAGTAGAAAATTTGCCAAAATGGATGGCCTGAACTCAGAGCATTCTCCTCTCAAAGAACTATCATGGTTCCATGTAGATTGAAAGGCCTAGTGAAGTAAGAATGACTTCAAAATTTTTAGGATGTTTCACACATAGCTGTCTCTCTCTACATGTCTTGGTTACCCTCGGGATCTCTGCACTTCCCAGCGCTGTGCAACCGATCGTATCTATTTTGACAGAGCGAAGTTAGAGCTTTGAAGTGGTGCATTTTTCTAACTACACTTTTACTTTGTCACGTGCTTACCATTTTCATTTTACATTATTTTCTGCCTCTTTTACATTCAAGAATTATTATGCACTATCAATCTAGTTTTCAATTTACCCAGTTGCAAAAGGTTATATTAACAACAACTAAGTCCCTGTCTGATCGACTAGATCATTCAAGGCAACCCGTTTCTATCCCATCCAGCATGGCTCTCTTGCAAAAATAGGTTCAAGATTGTTAGCGGCCAACGACCCCTTGGTGTTCTTTCCAGCCATCGACGTTTTCAGTTGCTACACCCTCATTGAGAGTTCCCTCTCTAAGGATGTCCTCCTAGAGAGTGCTCTTCCTCAAAGCAACCTCTGTTAGATCATTCTTCCTAAGAGAACCTTGCACTATGTATGTGAGAGTGTTCTCATCAATAGTGCCCTTATTAAGAGTATTTTCTTGGAGAGTGCCCTCCATTAGAATCCCCTCCTTGAGATCTATCTAGCTAGGAATACCCTCCCCAAGAGCATTCTACTTGAGAGCACCCTCTGTTAGAGTAGCCTTCCGAAGAGCATTCTTTTTGAGAGGGCCCTCACCAGGAGTGTTCTTCCTGGAGCATCCTCATTGAGATCATTCTATTAAAGAGTGCCCTCCTTTAGAGCGACCTTCTCAAGAGCATTCTCCTTGAGAGTGTCCTCCGCTAGGGTGGCCTCTATGAGAGCATTCTCCTTGAGAGTGGTGTTCATGAGAGTGTTGTCCATGAGAGCACCTTGCATTACACACATGAGAGTGTTTACCTCGAGAGTGCCCTCATATAGAACGTTATTTTGGAGAGTTCCCTTCCTAAGAGTACCCTCCTTGAGAATGCCCTCCCTCAGAGTTGTCTCCCTGGGGATACCATCCTTGATAGCATCCTTCTTAAGAGTGTTGTTCACAAGAGTGCCCTCCCTAAGAGCTTTCTACGTTAGATCTACCTTCACAAGAGTGTTCTCCTTGAGAGTTCCCTTCATGAGTGCACCTTGTACCCTCGTGTAAGTGTTCTCCTTGAGAGCATCCTTGTTAAAATCATTCTATTAGAGAGAACCCTTCTTAAGAGTGCCCTCCTTGAGAATGCCCTCCCTGAGAGCGATCTTCCTGAGGACCCACTCCTCAAAAGCATCCTCCTTAAGAGTGTTCTCTGTGAAAGTGCCCTCCCCAAGAGCACCCTTCCTAAGAGAATTTTCCTTGAGAGCCTTCTCCATTAGAGTAGCCTTTCAGAGATTGTTCTCCTTAAGAGCACCTTCCCTGAGAGCTCCTTGCACTACGCACAAGTGAGTGTTCTCCTCAAGAGTGCCCTTGTTGAGAGCTCCCTCTTAGAGGACACCCTCATGGAGAGTGCTCTCCCTTAAAGTGACCTCCCTTAGAGCATTCCCACTAATAGCACCTTGCATTATGCATGTGAAAGTGTTCTACTCGAGAGTGCCCTTGTTGAGAGCATTCTCTTGGAGAGTGACCTCCTTGAGATCAGTCTCCCTAAATATGCCCTCTGTTAGAGTGTCCTCATTATGAGCATTCTATTTGAGATCACCCTCCCTGAGTGCATTCTCCTTGAGAGTGCCCTCCATTAGAGTGGCCTTCCAAAGAGCGTTCTCCCTACAGCACCCTCATTGAGAGTGTTTTATCAAAGAGTGCCCTACTTGAGAATGTTCTTCCTAAGAGTGACCTCCATTGGAGTGGCCTTCGTGAGAGCATTTTGCTTGAGATTGGCCTCCTTGAGAGAATTTTCCATGAGAGAACCTTGCGTTACGTAGGTGAGAGTGTTCACCTTGAGAGAACCCTCATTGAGAGAGTTCTTTTGAAGAGTGTTCTTCCTAGGAGTCTGCTCGAGAATTCCCTCCTTAAGAGAAGTCTCTCTAAGGATTCCCTACTCAAGAGCATCCTCCTTAAGAATATTCTCTATGAAATTGCCCTCCAAGAGAGTGCCCTCCCTGATAGCATTATCCTTGAGAGATTCCTCCACTAGAGTGGCATCTTGAAGAGAATTCTTCTTGAGAGAACCTTCCCTAAGAGCACCTTACGCTATGCACATGAGAGTATTCTCCTTGAGAGCACCCTTGTTGAGAGCTCCCTCTCGGAGGGTACTCTCCCTTAGAGTGACCTCCCTTAGAGCATTCTCCCTAAAAGAACTTTGTGTTATGCACATGAGAGTGTTCTCCTTAGAGCACCCTTGTTGAGATTATTCTCTTGGAGAGCTACCTCCATTAGAATGCCCTTCTTGAGATCGATCTCATTAGGATGCCCCACTTGAGATCATCCTTCTTAAGAGAATTCTATGTGAGATCGCCCTCCCTAAGTGCATTCTTATTAAGAACATCCTCTGTTAGAGTGACCTTCCAATGAGCATTCTTTTTGAGAGGGCCCTCATTGGGAGTGTTCTCGCTGAAGTGCCCTCATTTAGAGAGTTTTTTCAAAGAGTGCCCTCCTTGAGAGAGGTCTCCTTAAGGACGCCCTCCTAAAGAGTGTCCTCCTTAGGAACTTTCTCGATGAGACTACCCTTCCTAAGTGCATCCTTCATTAGAGTGTCCCTTCAGAAAGCATTCTCCTTAAGAGCACCTTCACCAAGAGCTCCTTGCACTACACACATGAGAGTGCCCTCATTGAGAGCTCCCTCTCTAAGGGATCCCTCCTAGAGAGCAATATTGTTAGAGCAACCTCCCTCAGAGTGTTCTCCTTGAGAGCACCTTGCATTATGCACATGAGAGTTTTCTCCATCAGAGCACCCTTGTTGAGATGATTCTCTTGGAGAGCTCCCTTCATTAGAATGCCCTCCTTGAGATCTGTCTCATTGGGAATGCCCTCCCTAAGAGCATTTTGGTTAAGAGCACCCTCCATGAGAGCGACCTTCCAAAGAGCATTCTCTTTGAGAGGGCCCTCACCAGGATTGTTCTCCAGGGAGCGCCCTCATTGAGATCATTCTATCAAATAGTGCCCTCCTTTACAGTGCCCTTCTTGAGAGTGTTCTCCCTGAGAGTGGCGTCTGCTAGAGTAGCCTTTATAAGAGTGTTGTCCTTGAGAGCAACCTCTATGAGAGTGTTATGCTTGAGAGCACCTTGCATTACGCATGTGAGAGTGTTCACCCTGAGAACACCCTCATTGAGAACATTCTTTTGAAGAGTGCCCTTCCTAAGAGTTCCCTCCCTAAAAACACCCTCCTTTAGAGTTGTCTCCTTAAGGACACCATCCTTGATAGCATCCTCCTTAACAACATTCTTCATGAGAGTGCCCTCCCTAAGAGCATTCTCCCTAAGATCTGTCTAGATTAGATTTGCCTCTATGAGAGCATTATCTTTGAGAGCACCCTCCATGAGAGCACCTTGCACCCTCATGTGAGTGTTCTTTTTGAGAGAATCCTCCTTGAGGATGTTCTATTGTAGAGCACCCTTCTTAAGAGTGCCCTCCTTGAGAATTCCCTCCTTGAGAGTGATCTCCCTAACGACCCACTCCTCGAGTGTATCCTCCTTAAGAGCATTGTCCATAAGAGCACCCTCCCTAAGAGTGTTCTCCTAGAGAGCCTCCTATGTTAGAGCATGAAACACCCTAAAGAATTTGAAGTCATTCTTACTTCACTAGGCCTTGCAATGTGCGTAGCACCATGAGAGTTGTTTGGGAGGAGAACGCTCTAAGTTCAAGCTAGCCAGTTCGAAAAATTTTCTACTTTAGGCATGAACAAGCTCTAGGGGTCACCCTGCCTATCCATCCAAGTAGCTTGTCCAACCAATATCCTGTTTAGAAATGATGCATGGAGTTGGCAGTAGCATTCCAAATGTGTGAAATAGTTTAGCAAGTTTTCTAAGTCACAAAGTCTGCTACACTACACTACGCCTCGCTATGTAGTGTAGCAAGCATTAGAAGACGACTGTAGAATGGAGTGCTATGCTATGCTACACACATGACATAGTGTAGCATGGAAATAGCTTCATAGCCAGTCCCCACGGCCAATTTCAAGTCCTTTAACAATGTCCCTTTTTGTCAAGAAGCAGCGGACCATGTCTATTGCTACGCTACACTGAGCTACATGGCACAGTGAGGCATAGAAATCCTGCAGAAGAGAAAAAAGGCAACTCAAAGGGTAGAAACAGGAAAGTTTACAAGTCTTGAATCATAGGAAGAAAATTTTGTAGATCGGAAAAGCTATCGCAACTAAGGCCAGTCGCTATGCTACGCTACACTACATAGCATAGCATAGCATAACAAGCATGCAACACACATGTAGCGGAACACATGACAAGGTGCTACACTACCCTAAGCATGCTATGTTACAAAGCACAGAAAGGCATGTGGGTGGTTTTTTGACATCAATGAACTTCACCTAATTAGACCATTGGCACACGTCTCCAGACACTGATAGCACAATTACAGTGTGGTAGGCTCACAGTTACAGCATAGCAAGCTCACATTACAATGGTCTTGCACGTCCAACCATCATACATGGCATGTGTGACGCCAATAAGTCAATGTGGGCCCAAGGCATGTGGCATCCAAATTGCCCCTTTCGCATGCCCATTAGCCCTATAAATACCTCGATGAGTAGTGCTTAAAGGGTTGGTTGGACTATCTCTAGAGGTTCAAAAAAGCAAGCATCATAACATCGAGCACTGAGCATTGTCATATTTCTATTTGACACTGCAAATATTTAGCATCTTTTGCTAGCATTTTGTTCTGTCTCCCTTTATACCACCTTGGTAGAATCCTTGTATTGTTAGCACCCAAGGACGTGCCCAAGTGCACAACCTATTTTTCTCTACACGTCTTGGTTACTCTCGGGATCTCTGCACTCTACCAAACTGTGCAACCGATTGTATCCACCTTGATAGAGCAAGCTTGTAGCTTTAGAGTGGTGCACTTTTCTAACTATACTTTACTTTGTTCCTGCTTATTGTTGTGTTTTGCACTAATTTTTTCTGCTTTATCACTTTCATTCCTATTTCCACATTATATGTTGCAAAAGGCTATATAGATGCTGATTAATTCCCTATCTAATCGACCAGATCATTCAGGGCACCCCATATCCACACACATCCAGCACGGCCCTCCCACGAGTATGGGGTTGAAACTGTCATGTTGGTTAACCCCTCGATATTTTCCAGCTACCAATGTTTTCGGTCGCAACAATTTTCTAGTGCTAGAAGGAGGGCCTTTTGGTGCCTTTTCCACATGTCACGGTAGTTTTGTAAGCCTTCTACACCTTGATATCCATAAGCGTAAATGTAACACACTTTTGCAGTTGTTTGCACTTTGTGTAGTACAAATCGGTCACCTCTACGATTCCTCGAGAGCCCTACAGAACACAAGGCCTCCGATCGCTAGCTAACTAGTTTGTTTTACGGTTGTCTTGCATGTGTTTTGTATCCCATCTCATGTGGTACAAAGTAGTCACTTCGATGATCCCTCAAGGATCCTACGAGATGCAAAGCCTTCTTGATTGCTAGTTAGCTTTCCCATCTTACAGTAGTCTTGCATGCGTTCTATACTCCATCTCGCATGGTACAGAGTGGTCACTTCAATGGTCCCTTGGGGATCCTGTGAGACACAAAGCCTTCTTGGTCACTAGCTAGCTTTCCTATGTTACAATATTCTTGCACACGCTCTGCATCCTATCATGCACTAGTGTAAACATGATACCCATTAGTCATTGTTTATGCCTTGTGTGGTGCAGGTCGGTTGCCTTGATGATTTCTCTAGAATCTGACAAGATGTAAGGCCTTCTTTTTTGTTGTCTTCCATTTTCCTTGTTTGTTCGCACTCTTTTGCATAAAGTATGCAATTTTTTACATAACTATTTGCTTAACAATGGCTTTTTCAACTACTGCTGCCAATTCCTTCAATGTGGAAGTTTCCTTCAATGTTGAAGACCCCATCATAGTTCAAGGCACTACTAGTGCTGAACAACCACTGAATCTGACGCTGGAGGCACATCGATCTCTTAGGATTCAAAATCAAAGACCTAAGGGATTGGCCCAGCAACACGAGTGTTACAATTTCTTCTATCTAAAGGTGCAAACTAATCTAGCCTTGGACGTACATGAACTCAAGGACAAACGTAGCTTCGAGTTTTCTTATTGCAACGGGAAGGAGTTTGTTCCTACTCTTGGTGTTTATTTACCTCTAACACAAGCATATCAAAGGATTATAGACCAACTAATCTAGTTGGCTAGGCTTAGGAAGCAACAGGACATAGTGTCCAACCAAGATGATGCTTTCTAGGATGGGTAGGAGGAACTCGATTCCCAATCGGATGAGGGAGGTCCAACTAGCCCCACTCATGT
The DNA here is from genome assembly GCA_015680685.1 of Gnetum montanum. Lineage (NCBI taxonomy): Eukaryota > Viridiplantae > Streptophyta > Gnetopsida > Gnetales > Gnetaceae > Gnetum > Gnetum montanum. The sequence goes on along the minus strand of MNCI01013415.1, from coordinate 440,416 downwards.
CCCTCCTACCCAGTCCTTCTGAGCTAAGCTTTCATCTGTTACCACTCCCTTTGTAATTATGCCCATGTTTTCGTAACCCATGATTACAGTTGCTATGGGTAGCAATGCCAATTTTGCAATGTTTCAACACCTACTCTCACCTATTTCACCTGTTTCGGTTGTAGTTACCATCCCTTTGCAGGCTCTTCAAGAATCCATTCCTGTGGCACATAACATGCCAACCATGGCTACCTTGCCACATGTTCATCCTATACTAACTTCACAAAAATATGCAAATTCTACCTCTATTCCTACATTAGCGTCTATTCCACCCACTGTGGCGGGCCCAGGCCTGTCCATGTGGTGGATCCCATTCGCTTCTTTGCCTATTCGACAACCATCACAGATGTCTCACTACGTGCGCTCTTAAATATACCAAGCCTTGCATATGGTGCAACCCAACACGAGGCCATGGTCTACGCTACCAGTGACATAATCAGTCTATCCAGTGACCCAACCCATAATCTCCACCTTAACAACACCACCTACTAGGTGGTGAACAACACAAGCTGCACCGCTAGCAAGGGTTGTCCCAGCAGTATCTTCAATGGGTCATACTACCACCCCCGCCATGCCATAGGTGGGAGCTATCTCCATAGCCCCCCAACCTTCTACAACATCGATGGATCTAGACCAAGTTTTTCAGCTCATCCAGACCCTCACTAAGGAAATAAAATGCCTCAAAGCTATTGGGTCCAACATGGTACAAGTCATGGGCTTTTACCAGGATGACCCTATCACCCTTGCAATCCCTACTTTGATGTTATCCCCAGGGATGTCTCTCCCACACTTCACAAAGTACGATGGGGATGGAGATCCCAACGCACATCTTGTTACCTTCAGGTTTGAAGCTTTGTTGTTGCAACAATGGCCGCATATGATCATTTGTGTATTTGCCATGTCTCTAGCTAGGAAAGCCCTATATTAGTACTAGGTGTTGCCATAATCATCCATTTCAACTTTGGAAGAGCTCCTAACCTAGTTTGTGACACACTTCAAGTACAACTTGAGGCCAAAGACCACACTAGATCAGTTGATGAGCATGAAGCAAGACCTGCTAGAACTAGTCCAAAAGTTCATTCAATGTTAGAGCATAACCCTTAATGAAATTCGTGAGCCCATTGTGGAGGCCCACTTGCTAACTATCTTTAAGGGTGCAGTGAACAACTTCTTCAAGTCCAAACTATACTACCTTGCTCCTTGCTCTCTTAATCAAGCTTTCAGTCAGACTAAGAGCATACAGGATGCAACCGGGGCAAGCAAAGACCCGGCCTACATCGGTTAAAAAAACACATTTGCAAAAAAGAACAAGGGTATGCCCCAACAACCATAGTGGCCGCTGTGGCAACCGAGGCCAAGCCCAAACCTAGCAGCAATGGTAACAAGAATAATAAGAAATTGGCCATACCCGTGGCTAACCTTGTGCCCAAATAGGGCCACATGTCGTAACCTACTACACCTATGCCCAAGACATCTACACAAACCAAACCTAAATTTGAGTGCAAAGACCGCTCAAAGTACATCCCATTGCCTCTAAAGCCTTGAAAGCTTCTAAAGTAACTGCTGGTAATAGGATACATCAAACATAAGCAGATGTCAGAAGAGGAAAATGTGAGACATCAATGCTACTATGAGTTCCTTAGGAATCCCTCTTTGGCCCTACCCAATGAGCCTCCAGTTCTTAGGGGTTTCATGCTAGATAGGTTTTGTAACTACCACCAACAGTGTGGTCATAACATGGATTATTATCTAGCATTGTAGATTAACATCCAAAGATTAATCAACTAGGGAAAACTGGTGTTGGACAAAAGTAACCCAGTACACCCTAAAAACCAATCTATGTATGTCTACATAGATCCCCTCAACTCCAACAATGTCAGTTACGTCATCAATGCTATCGACATTGATAGTGATCCCAGACCACCTCAGTAGCCATTCGTGGTCTATGTGCCCCAGCATAGTGCACCAACACCATTAGTAGTTGGCCCAAGATTGTAGTAGCCATTCATTCTAAAAGTCCCATCATAGGCATCCACCTTTGCATCACCTATTAGTGGAGCCACACGGTTCCATCAATTAACACCTCTAGCTCCATTCGTCATTAGGGGACTGATGCTTTTAATGGCCCCTATCTTGCACAACAAAGTTGAATAGCCTTCTTGCCCTGCAAGGCAAGAAGTCCATTTGGTGGGAAAGACGTTGAAGGGAGGTACCGTCAATGGTATCCCCAAGCCTACGTCTTCGTCCCTTGCATTTGTACCTTTGCCCTCAAATATGAAGGTTGACATGACTACATAGCCTAAATTACCCTATCAACAAGGATATGAATCTAGATTTGAAGTCACCTCTCCTTGGGAGATTCATCTTCTGGGATGAGTCAAAGAGGAAAGTCTTAAACAAGGCAGTGGCCAAGACCTTCTGGAGGCCCTCACCCAGGTCAAGAAATCTCTAAAGTAGAAAAATGCTACACTAAGATTGTATGGCCTAATCATGACATCTGTACCCCACCGTGAGGCTCCAATTCGCATGTTAATAGTGGTTCTGGTCAACAAGAACATGCCAGCGGAAGAGGAAGCAATCCATTCAGTCATGCTTCCCTCTATACAAATGGAGTCTATGACACCTCAATTGACTTTCAGTGACGATTCCATTAGGGAAGATCTTGAAGGGGTCAGGTGACTATGATGCCTCTCTTCATCACAATTTAGGTTGGCCAACACTGGATCCCAAGGGTACATATTAATGATGGGGCTGCCACAAACATCATTCCCTTCCCGATTGTGGACAAGTTGGGATTGGTCGACCAGGTCAAACCCACAACGACATCATGTCTGAGGCCCTTCAATGGGGCACGTGTCCTAGTGAAAGGCACAGTTCATGTAGACTTCATAGTAGGGAACCAGTTTCCCACAGACGCAATGTTCATCATGGTCGAGGAAATGCCTAGGTTTAACCTAATCATGGGAAGATCATGGTTAGTGCAACTTAGGGTTGTCTCCTTGCCTATACACCAAGAGATCCACTTACTATACGCAGGCAAGGAGGTGGTGATCCATGGTGATGAAGTAGTGATGCAAGTAATCAGTAACATAGATATGGAGTAGGGCTTAGAGGTCACAACTGTATTGATTGAAAACATTAGCGGCTAGAAGAACGTTGAGGGTCAGCGGGTGCAACAGTTCCAACCTAGTATCTGCAGGAGGGCAATGCTGGGTGTGTGCAAACACAGGATGCCCTGAACAGTCTGGTCGATCAAACAGGGACTTACATCAGTGTCAATATAGCCTTTTGCAATGTAAATAATGCAAAATGTGAGATAATTATTATGGGTAAGTAAAACAAGGGAGAAACTGTAAAAAGATGTAATGATAATGCAAAATAATGCTTAAATATGGATAAAATTGAAATGTGACAGTAATACAAAATAATTCTTAAAGGTAAATAAGACAGAAAATGATGTAAGAAAACTAGACAGTAAATGAGAGGTAAAGTAAAGTATGGTTAGAAACATGCGTCACTCTAAAGCTACAAATTTGTCTGATTAGGGTGGATACAATCAGCTGCAGAGGGTGATGGATTGCAGAAGTCTCAAGAGTAACCAAGGAATTCTAGAAAAATAGAAAGAGCTATGTGTTTAGACACAGACTTCGTGTACAAATAATGCGGGGCTCTACCAAGGTGGTACAATGGAGATAGGGACCTTATGCCAGCTGAGAGAGACTCTCTATTTACAGTGTTAAATAGATGGCCTTGATTATTACAATGCCAGTGAGAGAGGAAATATTTGTTTTAGAATCTCAAGGTTCCCACTACTTGGAAGCTGTTTGCTTCTAGAAGGATATGAACTCTTTTGAGATTGCCAACTTTACAACTTGCTGGCTTTTTTCCAAATTGCATTCAGCCAAATTACAGGTCTTTTGTGTTTTGTTCTCCTTTTTAGCAAAAATTACATGGACCTGTTATATGCTGTTTGCTAGGATATTTATAGGGCTGAAGGTAAGAAAAAGGGGCAATTTGAATGATACGTGCTGCAGGCTTGTGTTATCTTACTGGTGCTACTCGAGCTATCTGTGACTGTTGGGCTTACAAGAGCATTGCACTGCGAGCCTGTCATGCAATAATTTCAATTCTACTACACCGTAATTGCACCATCAACATCTGGAGATGTATGCCAATGGTCCAATTAGGTGGAGTGCATTGATTTCACACAACCACCTATATGCCTCACTGTGCTTTATGACATGGCTTGCTGGGCATAGCGTAGGATCTTGTCTCGCACGTCATGCCATATGTCACATGATTCCTACACTACATAGTGTACAACCTACCTTAGTTGTGAAAGTTTTGCTGATTTGCAAACCATTCTCCTGTGATGATAGTTTTGTGAACTTTATTAATTATGCCTTTCAAACTACCTTCTATCTCTTCCGTAGGATTTCTATGCCTTGCTATGCCATGTAGCTTAGCTTAGCATAGCAGCAGACATGGTCCGCCACTTCCTGATGAAAAGGGACATCACTGCAGAACTAAAAATTGGGTGAGGGGAGTGGGTAGTGAAGTCATTTCTATGCTGCATTGTGTGATATTTTGTAGTGTAGCACTTCATCCCACCATTGTTTTTTGAAACTTGATACGCTACATAGCGTCGCGTAGCATAGCAGGCTTTGTGACATAGAAAACTTGCCAAACTATTTCTTGCACATCTAGGATGTTGCCACCAATTTCTCATATTATTTCTAAGTAGGATGCTGGCTGTTTAGGCTACTTTGATGGGTGGGTAGGATGGTACAGAACCTATCCATGCTCAAAGTAGAAAATTTGCCAAACTGGCCGACCTGGACTCAGAACGTTCTTCTCCCAATGAACTACCATAATGTTGTCTGTGATGCAAGAGCCTGGTAAGGCTAGGATGACCCCACATTTTTTAGGTTGTTTCATTAGCCCCTCTTTGTCGATGATTCGAGAATAGGCTTGATGGACATCGGCAAAGAATACGAAACACCGTAGTAGGCAAAGTACTAAGGTTGTCACTTGGTGAGTGCTGGGACATCACTTGGTTGTGCTTGAGAGTGTTGCATTAATTTTGCAGAGGTTAAGGTAGAGAGAAGAGATGATGTTTAGCCAAGTCCCTTGTCGGAGTGCTCTAAGGGGCTCATTTACGTTTTCATCTCTGGATGACGCTATTCTTCAACCTCCTATAGGTGGGTGTCCCCTCCATAGGATGAGTTGCGTTACATCCATGGAGGGTTCTAACTTTCCTACTACAGTCTTTCACATGGCAAGCTATGTTACATGTGTGCCAAGATTTGCACTCTCAAATAACCATGCTAGTCGAGGCAATTACTTTACAACGTTGTAGCCTTTGCTACTATAGCAGGATGCATTTGTGGGGACGAGGTCTTGCTGGCTAGTGGAATTGTTATTACTCTTGGGCACTGTTGCTGGTGTGAGATGCCCAAAGTAGGGAGGCCAACAGCAGTCTTGGCAGCACCGATCGTGGGGAGCTAGTCCCTAAGCTACCGGGGGCACGGATGCACTGGAATCCCTGCCAAAGGAATGCATGCTCAGTTCAGCTATGAGATCAGCTAACACATAGCTGAACATTGCATGAGCCAAAACCTTGGCAGGGAACCGAAGAGCAACAATATTGTGGCTATGCCATAATACTGGCAGCACCCTAGAAGTAGGAAGAATCCCAGGAACTACCATTAGGGCGGTGGGCCATGGTGATGGTAGGTTCCAAGGGCTTGTATGACATCATATGACATCTTCAAAGGGTCAACATGGCACTAAGGGTGGCGGTGCGTACACCCTGGACCGTGTTCTCCCTGCATCGAGAACTGAGTCCTAGATCCGCGACATCCCACCCAAGCATCGGTGTCATGCCCCTTCATTTGATGCATAATTGGTGGTGGTGCATGTTGAGGGTGCGATGCAAACCTAGTTTAAATTCTTTGTAGACTGTGTGCTAGCTTAGAGTCTCAGTAGACCATTGTGCTAGTTTAAGGTCCCAGCAGACCGTACATGCCATTTTTACATCGTAGTAGATGTGCGATGCCATTTTACAGTCATAGTGGACTAACAGTGCCAGTTTTACATTGTGGCTTGAGGTATGTGTGGTTCACTGGGTTGGCAAACTCGTTGTCATCCATGTATGCCAGTTTGAAGACTCCATTCCTGATGGCTTTAGTGACCACATAAGGACCTTCCCATTTGGCTGAAAATTTACTTACGTGCTCAAGGATGGCCTTGAGGATGAGGTCTCCCTTCTGCACTGGCCATCGATGCGGGTCTGCATGGTGCTTTTGCTGTTGTTTGTTCTGATAGTACTTGATTCATCTCAGCATCTGCACACATTCCTCCTCCACTGACTCGAGGTCGATGGTCTATGATTCATTATTCTGGACTTTGCTCACAATGTCAGAAAGGATCATTCGAACTGAGGGTACCTACAACTCAAGAGGCAACACAGCTTCAGATCCGTAAACTATACTGTAAGGGGTCTTACTTATTGCAATTCTATAAGTTGTTTGGTAGGCCTAGAGGACGTAGAGTATTTGCTCGTGCCACTGCCTCTTGCTGTTGTTAAGCATTCACTTCAGTAGGTTGATGATGGACTTATTTGTAGCCTCTACCTTCCTGTTTGCCTAAGGAGAATAAGGGAAAGAAAATAATTATTTAATTCCTAGGTTGCTACAGAAGGTTTAGGTTTCCTTACTGCTGAACTGTGGTCCATTGTCAGTCACAATAGTTAACGAGGATGAAATGGAAGATTTGCTTAGATGTTGTTTTCCTCAGGGGAATAGCTTCCACCCACTTAGTAAAATACTCTATGGCAATGATAATGAAGCTATGCCCTATGGAGAATTTAGGCATGATAGGCCCTATGAGTTCTAGTCCCCATCGTTGGAAGGGCAACATAATTTGTGTTCGGTGTAGGTCTGTAGGCGTTATGTGTATGAGATTTGCATATCTCTGGCATGTGTCACACATCTTGACTTTTGACAAGTAGTCGTGCTCCATGTAGGGCTAGTAGTACCCTAGGAATTTGATTTTTGTAGCCATAGCCCTGGGTGCTATATGTCCACTGCACAACTCTTCATGAACCTCATTAACTACCTTTTGTGCCTGCTCACCACCCATGCATGCCAGCAATATCCCATCGTAGGATCTTCGGCACAGGGCATCATTTACCATGAGCACATATTGCTGAGCGTGCTTGTAGATTGCGTCTCTTTGAGCTGACATCAATCCACATGGGGGTTCACCATGCTGTAAATAAGCTTTAATGTTATCGTACCACTCCAGGGTGTCCGCAGCATCGATAGATGCCACGTGTGCTACCTGAGTGATAGGTTCTACACATTCTATGATTGCAGTTGGTAGGTTTGCCAAGGAATGCGATGGGATGTTTAATGCAAGGGTAGCCAAGGCATATGCTATGGTTTTCTTGTTGCATGGCACGTGTTGCACATCAGTGGTCATGAATTACTTTAGTAAGACTTTTGCTAGGTTGCAGTAGGGTTGTAGGTGCGTAGCATTGCAGGCGAAGACTTCGGTGATTTGATTCATGACTAGTTGTGAATCTCCCTAGATTGCCAGGTGTTGTACATGCAATGCTTAGGCAGTTAAGAGGCCTCTGAGTAGCCCCTCGTATTCCACCACGTTGTTGGTGCAAGGGAACGTGAAACGATAAGTGGATGGGTACATTTCCCCATAGGGAAATGTGATCGTGGTAGTGGCGCTACCTCCTCGTGTGGTCGAGGTGATATCAAAGTGCAAGGTTTCCTCGAAATGTGATGGGATGATGGCGATATTACTAATGTATTCATCTGGGAACTCGGGATCTATGGTTGCGTGGTCGTTGATTGGCGAGGCCGCAAGTTGGGTTGCTATGGCTTGGCCCTTTATCAATGATTGACTTACATAGCATAGGTCGAACTTCATGGTTATGGCCTTCCATCGGGCTATCATGCTACTTTCGTATAGGTTTCCAGTAATAGCTTGGAGTATGTTTCTTTTGCAAATGATGTTGGTTGTGCTACGGAATAGATAATACTACCACTTCTTTAGTGTGAACACTAAGGCTAGGTAGTTCCTCTCTACTTTGTTATAATTTTCCTCATACGCTATTAATGGATGGCTTAGGTAATACACTAGTATCTTGGATCTATCATCCCTCTTTTGACATAGTAATGCTACTATGGATGCATCAGAGGTGGCAAGGTATATGAAGAAAGGCTTGTCCCTTTGCGGCAGGTCCACCGTTGGGAGATGCAAGAGCTCCTCCTTCAGGTTGTCGAAGGCTTGTTGACACTAGGCTGTCCACTCGAAGTCAATCCCCTTCTTCAAAAGATGTTGCATGGAGTGTAACTTGTTAATCAACCTTGTCATAAACCTTCGAATCAATTACAACCTTCCTTGTAAACCACGTAACTCGTTAAGGTTTACGGGAGGAGCTAGGTTGACAATGGCCTTGACTTTGTCTAGGTCCACCCTTATTCCTGCCTTCGATACTACAAACCCCAACTTGCTTTTGGTCTTTACTCCAAAGACACACTTCTTAGGATTAAGATGCAAATCGTGCCTTTGACAACATTTGAGAACTAACTCTAGATCGCATGGGTGATGGGCTACCTCTTTGGACTTAACCGCTATATCATCCACGTAATCATTCAACGTTTCTAGGATGTAGTCACTGAAGATGTAGGTCATGGCTCACTGGTAGGTTGCTCCAGCATTCTTGAGCCCGAAGAGCATCATTGTATAGCAGAAGGTTCCCCATAGAGTCATGAAGGTTGTCAATAGCTGGTGCTCTGGGTTGATGTAGATTTGGTTGTATCCAGAGAAGCCATCCATGAAGGATAGCAAAGCATGATTAGCCGTGGTGTCGATGAGTTGATAGATGCTCAAGAGTGGAAAGTTGTCTTTGATTACTACCTTTTTCAAGTCTCAGAAGTCTATACATATTCATATCCCTCCTATATTCTTTGAAACCACAACGATGTTGGACACCCACTCTGAATAGTCGACCGCGCGGATGAAACCTACTCGGTATAACTTAGTGATCTCATCCCTTATGGCCAATGCAATTTCTAGCTTGACCTTACATGCCTTTTTCTTAACTGCCCTTATGTGTGGGTCTAGGATGATGTTATGATATATCAACCATGGGTCCAGACCTGGCATGTCACTGTATGACCATGCAAAAACATTGATGTGATCTTGTAAATTTTTAACTATGCCTTCATGTATTTGCATGTCTAGGAGGGAGCTAATTCTTAACGTCTTTTCCTCCTTTCTTGACGTAGTCATGGGTATCTCAACAAGAGAATCCTTAGTTACATCCTTGAACTCTAAATCTAGGGCATGGACAAGGTGTCTGGGCCAATTCGAGGGTGCTTCTAAGGTTGCTATAGTATTAATCATAGTTGACCCCCAGTCGATCATGTCGGGGCTCAACTATCTTGCGAGATTTCCTGGTGGCCCTGCTAATATTAGAGGTGTGGAAAAGGCACGATGGGTTTCCATCTCTTGCTTGATCTACCATTATAAGATGAAAGCCTGGGTAAGGGTCATTAGAGATTGTGTGAAACGTAAATCTGCAAAGCAACACTGAGATACAGCTTACTAAGTAAGGTGATGTACAGATTGAGAGTTTGCTAGTTTAAGGTCACGGTGGACCACCAAGGCATGAGATTCTAAAATTGTTAAAGAAATGGACATTGTTGATGTGAATTGCGAAGTTGTGGCACTATTGACATATGGATGCCAAACTGCTAGTTTAGTGTCATTTCGGACTGCCATATTGCGACATGCAAAACCTTGATATGAAAAATAATGATAAATGGAATGAAATTCCAAGTACAAGGAGTATCGAACTGCCAGTGCAGGAATGAAGACATGAAACTGTTAGGAAATATACTACCGCTTATGTCAAGGCATACGAGGTAACTGCTGATATAAGAGTGTAGTTAGTTTAACGACATTGCGGATCGCGATCGTTACGAGTCAAAATTACTATTTTTGGGGCTTGAGGAGCCTAACCATGCTAGGTTTGTTATGTTAAGGTCTTTTCAGACCTTTAATCAAAACAAATATTATTATATATATATATTTTCTTTTTTTGGGAAGGTGAGTAATTGGCTTGAAGCATGCCAAGGTTTAAATGCTAATAGTATCATGATGCTGTGGCGAGCATGCTACGCTACACACTACACCTTGCATTAATCGGAGAGAGAGAGAAAGTTTCCTCATCTTGCCACTACTACCATAAATAGGGATTGAATCTTGATAATTTTTCCATTTTCACCCTAAAAGCGCATAATCCTCATTGGAGCACTCGGTGATTTTGGAGTGTGAAGCAATCTATGTTAATCAATTAGTGAGGTGAATTTATGAAGCGAAGGTTGTAAATATGCAAGCAAGGCTATGGCTTCTAAAACTCAGTTGGTACTTGTGAAGGTCAGGGAGGTGGAGAAGACCCTGAGCCATGGACTGCAAGTGTGCATTTCGGTGTGGGAGAGCACACCATTGACTCAATGAGTTTTATGTCTCCTCTACCCTTTTCTCCTTGCACCTTCAACCACTTTCTACTCTAGTTTTGCACCTCATTTGTTTTGCTATTTGTATTTTCCATGGCTGTGTTGTTTTAGCTATTTTTTTTGCCATGGCCTCTTTTTTCTTTTGGACATGGCTGTTGTGCAAGGGTTTTGTTGTGGTTGCATGCAAGGCTATTGCCGTTGCCATGGTTGTTGCGACTACGGGGTTGGGACTCTTTAAGTTGCTTGACCTTGGCATGCCGTGATGTAAAACCCTTGAGAGGACTTGGTTATGTGTGGTGTAGTGCCATGGTGTGTGTTTTTGTTTGAGTATTTTGTTAGTTATTTCGCTGCTATGCTAAACTACTTACATGCTCTTGCTACGCTAGGCTTTCACATTTTTGCTATGCTATGTGTGGACAAGGGGATATGTCATGCTGCATTTATGATCTGCTAAGCATTGCTATGTTGCACATGCATTGAGTTCAAATTTGATGTCAATGTTTGCTGGTTGCATTGTGCAGGGTAGGGCCAAGGTCTAGGCTGATCGTTTTGGATCTTGAAGGGGTCCTATGTCATGTAGGTAGACCTATGGCCAACGTTCCCCCTCCCCTGATATGTTTGGGAGAGCAAGCAGTTTGGTTCAGGGATGGGGTGCAAGACTTCCTGAAATTCCTTCTCAACCATTTTAGTCTCATGGTTTGGTCCTCCTTAGATGAGAGGCAGGCGTCCAGCATAATAGAGGCCATGCTACCAGGGACAAATTGGGGCATCCTAAGATACATTTCTAATGATGCAACCATAAGAAGGCCAAGAGGAGGATCTACCCAACACTCAACAGGGTTGAGACGTTTAGCCTAGATCTGGGATATGCCAAAATACCATTGTTATCACCCGTAGAACACATTATACCTCGCACACCACCTGGCGACATGCTTTCAGAACCCATAAGGATCCTTCTACAGTGTTGGCAGGTGAATTTTGCATCTTTTCTTTGCTTGGTTGTGCAATGTTGGCCATACTAGGCCGAGTGCTTATCACCAGGTTCTATCTTGACGATGATGGGGTTCATGACTAGCCAGGTGAGTTGGCCACAACACAGCTAGCCCTACGGTAATTTGCCTCTGCAAAGAGCCTACGGGCGGGCATGAGTGGTCGTTGTGGGGGGGAATACTATTCCTACCTACGTATGCTCGCCCCTTTCTATAGTCATTTTAGGATGAAGGGTTGGCTGGACAAGGAGTGGAGAGAACCTTTCAAGCAGGTTACACTCGAGGCAGTTTGGGTAGTTGAACTCCCACTATTCCCATCACCATATAGACCTTGTGAGTTAACAGGTGGGTGCCACAAGCTCAAGTGTTTTCTTAGTTTCTTCTCTCTTTTTTCTTTATGCTAAGTACGTTTCATGATCATTGCTACAGGAGCGAAGAAGCCTCGTGAGGTGATGGTGGTAATTGCCAAGAGGCAAGGGGGGAACATCTACTTCAACTATGGTGAAGTAGCAGTGAGCCAGAGCTAGCTAGAACAAGGGGCTTTGGGCCCATTGCTCAAGAAAATTTGAATGGCTGGGCTTACGGACTTGTTCATGGCTCCAAATCTAGGCATCCCCACTGCTGAGATGCTTTCCTTGGTCAACTACTTCTCTAGGCAGGCAAGCCGTTTTCGTACATACATGCGGGGTGTGTGGGTGATCATTGACATCAATGACCAGCTATTTGCAAATTTTTTTGGTGTCCCTGATGATGGTACCAACGTGATGTCAATGGGCAAGGAGGAGTTGACCCTTCAGAAGCAGCATATTAAGGAGTGGCTGAGGCTCACCAAGGAGTGAAAGGGATTCCCTATGGACAAGCTTAAGGAAGGTCCTGCCATGGGGATATATCTAGTTTTCTGTGCCCATGCATTCCCTTAACTACTCACCCAAGGGAAGGTCCTGGGGCTTGAGCAGGCTTGGGTAATGCAGAAAGTCATGGAGGAAGGGGCTCATTACAACTGGGCTGAATTTCTATGTAGTGGCTTACAAGCTGAGATTTTGGGACTCCATGAGCAAAAAGAGTCCCATTCTAACATACACTATGCTTTCTACATAAGCTATTTAAAGCACTTCGTGGAGTTCCTAGTGGTCCAGGAGGATGGGGTCTGGTCTGAGCTAGATCTCGACCAGAATCCTAAGCCATGGATTTGACAGGTCTTTCGGGCTATGCAAGCCCAGGACCCCCTAGAAATGGTGGGGGAGTCATTGTTTGTAACAACTAAAAGTCTGGCAGTTCATAGCGCTTGCAGTCAAGAAAGCATAGGGGAGACCCCCCCTGCCATAATCAGTGACGTGACATAGGGTGAACATCTCATAGCTAAGATTGTGCCTGCGAGGCTATGAAGAAAGAGACCTCCCCCAGCCAAGGAAAGCCTTCATGAATAGGAGGGATGAAGACTGTGGTTCAAGTTATGGCGAACGCAACCTCCCATTGGTGACCATTTTATACAATATTTAATTTGCTATTGCCTACTATTCTATGCTTCGTTAGGTAGTGCATTGTAGCATGGTATCTATTTTAAGTTAACCTGTTTCGATTTGATGTATGTATGCCCTTAGAAGAGGAAGAGGATGAAGAAGAGGATGACAAGGAAGTGTCGACCCTCAGAATGGGGGTGACTAATAAAGATGCAGGGGCCTCAGCTTTGGAAGAAAGGGCCCCAGTCAGGAATAATGGGGCTTCTGTCTCTAGGACAGGGGCTGTTTCTATTAGGGAGCCACTTCCTCCCAACAAGGAGGTACCTCCCCAAAATAAAAAAGACACTGCTCTACTGAAAGGAAAAGCATAAGCACATAAGGTAGGGGCTTTCATGGACTTGGACGGGCCTTCTACCGAGCCTACTACGATTTTCTTGCATCTATAGGAAGAAAGGCTATATCCGGATGCTAGTGAGTGAGGCATTGTGTGTGCCTTACCGTAGTCCATTTTGGCCATTGCTAACATGTTTAATCATGTAACAGATGCTACTACTGATGTCTCAGGACCTCCTTCACCCCATACGAATTCATGGGCTGAAGTCCCTGACAAGTTTGCATTTGTTCAAGGACTTGTTGATGACATGATCAAGCACCTTCAACAGGCGAACCCTAATGTAGGTAAGTAAGGGAGTCAACTATCCTTGTGTTTCTATGTTGAAACTCTCAAGCTCGTTGATTATGTTATGCTAACATGATTATCATGCTTTCTACGTTGGATAGCCTCTCGGCTCAAATGGGACCCGACACGATCTATGGAGATTGGCACAGTGCCTACACTCTTGCCTGACATGACTGAAGTGTCTCATCATATATTTGACAAGGCTTACAAATGTGTCTTGCATTCAGTGAGCTCTCTATGGAAGTGTAGACGCACCAATGAGAACTAGTGGAAATGGGTCCAAAGAACTAAGCAGAGAGAGGCCGAATTGGTTGCCGAGGTCGAGAACCTCAGGTCAAGGATCAATTTCCTCATAAACCGTAACCCTGACCCTATTGATTTGAGAAGGGCTATAGATGACTACGCTAAGTTTTGGATTGTCGTTTATCAAAATGTTGAGTCCACCCGTGAAATAATCGAATAGTACATGTAGATGGACTTGCTAGCCCAGAAGTGCCAAGATATGAAGGACATCAGTGCTAAGGTCTTCAAATGGGGGAAAACCCAAAGGGATCACAAATATACATACAAGCTAGAAAACGAAACCCATCGAAGGTTTTATAAAGACGCTGTTGTGGAGGCCTTTTTGTACGAAACAGTTGTGAGGGCCATTGGTGCTTCTAAGGCCTATGGCAAGTTTAAAGAGTAGGTGAAGGTCACGGAATCTCTAGACTTGAGGGTGAACCTTCCTATAGGAGAGACCACAAGCGCCTCCCTTTCTTGGGAACCTCTAGAGTGGGCGACCTTGGAAAGGGAGAAGGTCACCGCTGTGAATGTTGACCTTAGTGACAGGCATTGGATGGACATTCCAATAGAGGAAATTGGATGTCACGTTAGGCTTGGCCTAGACCAAATACCTCTTGACACTGACATGGGCTTCCCTTAGGTTAGTCACTTTAGTGCTATGCTACAACTAGTGTTTATCGCATTTTTTGCCCTAGCTAACTACTTTATTTTTGGGATACAGGCTCTCAACTGAGGTGTGAGACCCATGGAGGGAGGAAATGAAGAGCCGACGAGGGACAACATAGGAGCAGGTGATGCACAAGTAGATGAAGTAGGGGCAAACGGTGAAGGAGATGCAAACAAGGCTATCCCATGATAGCAGGGGGCCCCTCTTTTAGAATTTCAAAATTTTGAACATTATACAGACACTTCCAATAGGTGAAAATTTTTCTTGGAATGAAAAAATTCAGAAAGGAAACCATTTTTATATTAACTTATGTGTTATGTAAAGTTTTCATGCTCTCGTATGCTAGTTTTAGTCCATTTCGGGCCATTGCTAGTTTTGGGCCATTTCGGGCCGTTGCATAATAAGTTAAAATGAAAGGAGATAATGCTAGTTTTAGGCCATTTTCGGGCCATTGGTGTAGCATGTCGAAGTATAGCACATTGACAGGACAAGGAAATGATGAATATGCAAATATAGCAATTGAGTGGGGAGGTCGTAATGTTGCTATGCTATGCGTAGCTGTCTCTTGACCTTTCGTGGGTTAATCAGAATGTAGGGTCGAGGCATTTCATCATGGTCCCCATTGATATCACTGTTCTTCACTTGGAAGGGCAACTCAACCCATGCATTTTTGATTCGAGGGTCAGCTCATTGGACCAATCCCTTCGTTTTATGATTAATGCATGCATGAACAAGTGCTTTATATTCAAAGGTTGTAACATCTGAACCCTGTTCCATGCCTACGTTGCTAATTTCTTACGTTACATCCCCATCGCCATGGATTATCACCTCCCTACCCACGTATGGTAAGTGGATTTCCTAGTGTATAGGCAAGGAGACAGCCCTAAGTTCTGCTAACCACAATCTTCCCAAGATCAAGTTAAATCTGGGCATTTCATTGACTACGACGAATGTTGCGTCTATGGGGAACTAGTCCCCTGCTATGAAGTTTACGTGAATTGTTCCCTTCACCAGGACGTGTGCCCCATTGAATGACCACAAACATGACATCATCGTTGGTTTAATCTAGTCAACTAATCCCAACTTATCTATAATAGGGAAGAAAATGACATTTGTGGCAGCTCCATCATCGATGTGTACCCTTCGGATTCGATGTTGGCTAACCCAGATTGTGATGAAGAGAGGCACCATAGTCACTTGACCCCATTCAATATTTTCCTTAATGGTGTTGCTGCTATAAGTTAATTGAGGTATTGTGGACTTCATGGGTATGGAGGGGAGTATGATTGAGTGGATCTCTTTCTCTTCTGCTGGCATGTTTTCATTAATCGGAATCACCATCAACATGCGGACTAGAGCCTTGCGATGTAGCACAGATGTCATGACTAGGTCGTACAAGCTCATTGTAGCATTTTTCTACCTTAGGACTTGCCCGACGTGGGTGAGGGCATCCAAGAAGTCTTGGCCACCTACCTATTTCACACTTTCTTCCTCCTCGATTTGTCCTAGAAGATGAATCTCTTGAAGAGAAACAACCTCAGACCTACGTGCAGATCTTTGTCGGCAGGGTGACACAGGTTACGTAATCGTGTCAACCTTCATCTTTGGTGATGAAGGTGTAAATATAAGGGACAAAGGTGTAGGCTTGGATATACTTTTGATTGTATTCCCTTTTGATGCCTCACCCACCAAGTAGGCTTCTTGCCTAGTGAGGCAAGGAGGTTGTTTAATGTTGTTGCGTGGGATGGGGATTGTTGAAGACGTTGGCCCCCTAATGATGAATGGGGTTAGAGGCGTTAACTGATGGGGTTGCATGGCCTCACCAATAGGTAGTGCAGAGGTAGATGCCCATGGTTGAACTTTCAAGATGAAGGGTGGCTACGAGCTTGGACTAGCCATAGGTGGTATTGGTGCACTACACAGAGGCACATGAATCACAAACAGCTAGAAGGTGGTGTGTGATCATTGTCAATACCGATGGCATTGATTACGTAACCGGAATTATTGGCATTGAGGGGATCTATGTAGATATACATGGGTTGGTTTTTAGGGCGTATTGGGTTACTTTCATCCAGCACTAACTTTCCCAGGTCGATTAATCTCTAGATGTCATCCTGCAACGACAGACAATAATCCGTGGTGTGACCACATAGTTGATGGTAGACACAAAATCTATCTAGCCTAAAATCCCTAGGAACTAGAGGCTCATTGGGCAAGGCCAAAGAGGAGTTCCTAAGGAGCTCGTAGTAGCATCTATGACGCATGTTTGCTTCCTATGACATCTGCTTGTGTTGGATGTATCCCGCTGCCAATAGTTGCTTTAGAATTTTTGAAGGTTTGAGAGGTAGTGGGGTGTATTTCAAATGATCTTTGCGCCTGAATTTAAGTTTAGTACATGTAAATTTCTTGGGCATAGGTGCGATAGGTTGTGATGGTTGGCCCAGTTTGGGTGCAAAGTCAGCTGCAGGTATGGATAGTTTCTTGTTATTCTTGCTTCCGTTGTTGCTATGTTTGGGCTTGGCCTCAGCTGCCACGGTAGCCACCATGGTTGTTAGGGCCTTACATTTGTCCTCTTTAGAAAATTTTTCTTCTAAGTGGTGTATGCTAGGTCTTTGCTCACCTTAGCCATGTCTTGTATGCTTTTCATTTGAGCGAAAGCTTGGCTAAGTGAGCGTGGAGCGAGGTAAGATAGTTTGGACTTGATGAAGTCATTCACCGCACCCTTAAAGATGGCTAATAAGTGAGCCTCTGTGATGGGCTCACGGATTTCATTAAGGGTCATGCTCCAACGTTGAATGAATTTTTGGACTGGTTCCAGTGGGTCTTGTTTCACGCCCATCAGCTGATCCAGCATGGTTTCTAACTTCAAGTTGTATTTGAAGCGTCTGACAAACTGGGTCAAGAGTTCATCCAAAGTTGAAATGAATGAATGTGGCAACACGCGGTACCAAGCTAGGGCTTTTCTAGCTAAGGACATGGTGAAGACGTGAATGATCGTATGTGGCCACTGTTGCAATAACAAAGACTCTAACCGGAAAGTGACAAGATGTGTATTGGGATCCCCTTCCCTGTTGTATTTCATGAAGTGTAGGAGGGACATTCCAAGTGCTAATATCAAAGTAGGGATTGCAGAGTTGATGGGGCCATCCTGATAGAAGTCCATGACTTGTACCATATCAGGCCCAATAGCTTTGAGGCATTTGACTTCCTCAGTAAGGGTCTGGATGAGCTAAAATGCTCGGTCTAGTCTCAGAGTCATTGTGGATGGTTGAGGGACTATAGAGGTAACTCCCACATGTGGCATGGTGTCGGTGGTGATTTGACCCATGGGGGGTGCCGTTGGGACCGACCCTACTAAAGGTGCTATTTGCATTGTCCACCACCTAGTGGGTGGTATCGTTGGAATGGTAATAGCGGGTTGATTCGTTGAATAGGCCATTTGGGCTTCAACGGGATAGACCATGGCCCTGTGCTAGGATGTACCATCTTCGGGGTTGAGTAGGCTTGAGGGCATGCATAGTAAGACACCTGCGATGGTTGTGGAACAGACGAAGAGGTGAATGGATTCCACCACGTGGATGGGCCTGGGCCCACCACAGTGGGTGGAATAGATGCATACGTAGGAATTGGCATAGGAGTTATGTGTGGTTGCAAAGTAGGCACAGTATGGACGTGCGGTAGGGCAGCCGTGATAGGTGTGTTGTGCATCGTTGGAGCATGCTGATAAATGGCTTGTGGAGGCATAATTACTGTAGGTACAACTAGGGAATAGGGGTGCTAATGCATTGGGAATGTAGTTGTAGGCTATTGGAGCATAGGTGTAATGAAATAGGGGGTGGTGAAAGATAGCAGGTTGGCCCAAAAGGACTGGGTAGGCGGGACATGAACAGGGTTGGCCTAACCTCCCTCATTAGATTGGAAATCGAGTTCCTCATTCCCATCTTGAAAGGTGTCATCCTGGTTGGACGTTGTGTCTTGTTGCTCCCTAAGCCTCATCAACTAGATTAGTCGATCTAGAAGCCTGTGGTACGCTTGCATTAAAGGTAGAGAAATGCCCAGGGTAGGAATGAATTCCTCCCCATTGCAGTAAGTGAACTTGAAGCTACATTTTTCTTGAAGTTCATGTAAATCCAAGGGCAGATTAGCCTACACCTTTGCACAAAGAAAAATGTAATGCTTGTTTTGCTGGGCTAGTCCCTTAGGTCCTCGATTTTGGATTCTAAGGGATTGGCGTGCTTCCTGCGTTGGATTCAGCCGTTGTTTAGCACTAGTAGTGCCTTGGACTACGAAGGGTACCTTTGCGTTGAAGGTATCAATAGCGGTGATGGTGGAAGCCATTATTAAGAAAGTGATTATGAAAAAACTAAAAAAGTGTGAGAGAACAAAAGATTTAAAAAAAGTGACAAAAGCTGGCTTTACTTCTTGCTGGATTCCGAAGGAATCGTCAAGGCGACCGATCTGTACCACATAAAGCGTAAATAACCGTAGAAGGTGTCACGTATATGCCTATGCATGATGAGGTACATAGCATGTTCAAGACTACCATAAGGCAAGTTTAGTTGGTAAGCGATCAAGTAGGCTTTATGTCCCGTAGGATCTCGGAGGGACCATCGAGATGACCGACCTGCACCACACAAGGCGCAAACAACCTTGAAGGGTGTCATATTTCCACCTATGCTGGCTAGGGTGAAGGATGTATGCAAGACTACTATAAAAAGGAAAGGCAAGTTAAATCACCATTGGAAGATTTTTTGTTTCATAGGATTCCGAAGGAACCATTGAGGCAACCAATCTACATCGTACGATGCATAAACAACCACAGATGGGTGTCAAGTCTATGCTAATGCAAGCCGAGGTATGGAAGGTGTACAAGACTTCCATAAGAGGAGAAAATTAACCAAAGAAAAAGTAGGTTTTATGTCTCATAGGATCCCAAAGGGATTGTTGAGGTGACCAGTTTGTACCACACAGGATGTAGTATAGAACGTAGGCAAGACAACCGTAGGGTCAGCAAGCTAACTAGCAGTCAAGAAGGCTTTATGTCTCGCAAGATCGTGGAGGGACCATCGAGGTCACCAATCTGTACCACACGAGATGGGGTGTAGAATGCATGTAGGAAAACCATAAAATGAGCTAGTTAATTGGTGATCAGAGGCCTTGGGTTTTGTAGGGTTCCGGAGGAACCATCAGGGCGACCAGTCTGCACTGTGCAGATCGCAAACAACTGCAAGAGGGTGTCGCATTTATGCTTGCATGTATTAGGGTGCATAAGTCTCATAGAACTATCATGACACATTGCAAAGACACCAAAAGGCCCTCCTTCTAGGGCCAGAAAACTATAGTGACCCAAAACGTCGACGACTGGAAGAATGCCAGGGGTTAACGGGCATGACAGTTCCAACCCCGTATCCGCGGGAGGGCGGTGCTAGGTGTGTATGAACATAGGGTGCCCTAAATAGTCTGGTTGATTAGATAGAGACTTGCATTAGCATAAATATAGCCTTTTGCGACGTAAATAATGCAAAATGCAAGATAATGCTTACAAGTAAGTAAAATAGGGGAGAAACTGTAAAAATATGTAACAATAATGCGAACTAATGCTTAAAGGCGGATAAAAATGAAATGTGATAGTAATAAAAAATAATGATTAAAGGTAAATAAGATAGAAAATGATGTAAGAAAAATACACAGTAAATAAGAGGTAAAGTAAAGTATGGTTCGAAACATGCACTGCTCCAAAGTTACAAATTCATTCGGTCAGGGTGGATACAATCGACTGCACAACGTGACGGAGTGTAGAAGTCCTGAGAGTAACCAAGTCATTTCAGAAAAACAAAAAGAGCTATGTGTTTGGATGTAGAATTCATGTACAAATAATGCAGGGCTCTACCAAGGTGGTAGAACGGAGATAGGGACCTTACGCCAGCTGGGAGAGACTCTCTGTTTACAGTGTTAAACAGATGACCTTGATTATTACAATGTCAGCGAGAGAGGAAATATTTGTTTCAGAATCTCAAGGTTCTAAATACTTGGAAGTTGTTTTCTTCCAGAAGTATGTGAACTCTTTTGAGATTGCCAACTTTACAACTTGCTGGCATTTTTCCAAATTGCAGTTAGCCAAATTGTAGGTCTTTTGTGTTTTGTTCTTCTTTTTAGCAAAAATTGCACAGACCTATTATATGTTATTTGCTAGGATATTTATAGGGCTGAAGGTAAGCAAAAGGGATGTTTTCAATGTTATGTGTTGTAGGCTTGTATTATCTTACTAGCACTACTCGAGCTATCTGTGAAAGTTGGGCTTACAAGACCGTTGCATTGTGAGCCTGTCATGTAATAACTTCCATCCTACTACACCGTAATTACACTGTCAGCATCTGGAGATATGTGCCAATGGTCCGATTAGGTGGAGTGCATTGATGTTGCACAACCACCTGTATGCCTCACTGTGCTTTGTGACGTGGCTTGCTCAGCATAGCATAGCATCTTGTCTCGCACGTCCTTCCATATGTCACATGCTTGCTACGCTACGCTATGCTACATAACATAGCAACCTTCCTTAGTTGCAAAAGTTTTGCTGATTTGCAAACCATTCTCCTACGATGCCAATTTTGCAAAATTTATTGATTCTACCTTTCGAACCACCTTCTTTCTCTTCCGTAGGATTACTATGCCTTGCTGTGCCATGTAGCTCAATGTAGTGTAGTAGTGGACATGGTCCGTCACTTCCTAACGAAAAGGCACATCACTGCAGAACTCAAAACTAGGCAAGGGGAGTGGGTAGTGAAGTCATTGCTATGCTACACTGTGTGATATTGCATAGTGTAGCACTTCGTTCTACCATTTTTTTCTAAAACTTGCTACGCTACATAGAGTCGCGTAGCGTAGCAGGCTTCGTGACTTAGAAAACTTGTTGAACTCTTTCTTGCACATCCAAGATGCTACTGCCGATTCCGCACATTGTTTCTGAGTAGGTTGCTAGCTATTTAGGCTACTTTTATGGGTAGGTAGGATGGTATAGAACCTGTCCATGCTCAAAGTAGAAAATTTGATGAACTGGCTCACTTGGACTAAGAATGTTCTTCTCCCAATGAACTTCCATAGTGTTGTGCATGCTGCAAGAGCCTGGTGAGGCTAGGATGATCCCACATTTTTTAGGGTGTTTCAACAACCTCTGAGAGTGAGGTGCATACTCACGCATGCATTAACCATCCAACGGAAGGATCAGCCTAGTGAGCTGACTTCTGATTTGAAAATGCATGGGTTGAGTTGCCCTTCCAAGTGGAAGACAATGATATGAATGAGGGCCCTAGCGAAACACCTCGGTGTCATGTTCCAATCAACCCATGATGGGTCAAGAGGCAGCTATGCATAGCGTAGCAATCCTACTACTTCCTGCCTAGTTTCTATCCCTTGTACATTCACCACTTCTTTTCTTCATTAACATGTCATCCTTTTGGCATGCTACGCTATGGCCTGAAATAGCCTAAAACTAGCATCGTTGCTTTTTGCTTTGTTAACATGCCATCCTTTTGGCATGCTACACTATGGCCCAAAATGGCCTAAAACTAGCATCATTGCTTTCTACATTGTTAACATGTCATCCTTCTGGCATGCTACACTATGGCCTGAAATGGCGTAAAACTAGCATCATTACTTTTTGCTTTGTTAACGTACTCTCTCTTTTGACAATGGCCCGAAATGGCCTAAAACTAGCATCATTGCTTTTCACTTTGTTAACATATAATCCTTCTGGCATGTTACAGAATGGCCCAAACTAGCCTAAAACTAGCATATGAAAGCATGAAAACTTTACATGATACACAAGTTAACACAAAATCAATTTCGTTTCTATGGTCTTTCATTTTATTCAAAAATTTCACCTATTGGCAATGTTTGTGAAACTTTTACAAAATTTCAACATTTCAAAATTTCAAGGATTTTAAAATAAAAATCCCATGCTATCATGGGTTGTCTTTGTTTGCATCATCCTTGCCGCTCGCCTCTACTTCATCTTCTTGTCCATCATCCTCCCCTGTGTTACCTTCTGCTAGTTCTTCATTCCCTCCCTCTATGAGTCTTACACCCTCATCTAGAGCCTACATCATAGGAATGAAGTAGTCAGTTAGGGAAACAAATGAAAACTATAACATAGCATGAGCATCTACACAGTAAAGCGACTATCTTGAGAGGGGCCTACATTGGTCTCAAAGGGTATCCGGTCTAGACCAAGCCTGAGGTGATGCCAGACTGAGCTTGAGGCTATGCTAGACCTCCTCTATCATGATGTTCATCCAACACCTATTGCTAGGTTCAGTATTCTCAGTAGTGGCTCTCTCCCTTTCCACGGTCATCCATCTTAGAGGTACCGGGGAAAAGGAGGCAATTGCGGTCTCTCGTGTAGGAAGGTCCACTTTCAAGTCAGGAGATTCCGTAACCTTTACCTACTCTTTGAACTTAGCATAGGCCTTAGAATCGTCGATGGCATTCATGAATGCTTCATACATGAATGCCTCCATAGCAGCATCTTTGTACATTTTTCGATGGGTGTCATTCTCTAGCTTGTACATGTGTTTGTGGTTTCTCTAGGTTTGACCCCATTCGAAAACCTTGGTACTGATATCTTTCATGTTTTAACACTTTTGGGCTAGAAAGTCCATTTACATTTTTTTTTCAATTATCTCATGAGTGGATTCAACGTTTTGATGCATGACAATTCAAAATCTAGCGTAGTCATCTAAAACCTTGCACTAGTCCTTGGCATCAGGGTTACAGGTTATGAGGAACTCGTTCCTAAACCTGAGATCCTCCACCTTAGCAACAAGCTTGGGCTCTCTTTACTTAGCCCTTTGGACCCATTTCCATAGGTCCCTATTGACGTGCTTATACTCCCATAGAAAAGTACTCGTAAGCCTCATCGAATGTATGACGAGGAACCACAATCACGTCAGGTGAGAGTGTAGGTAGAGTGCCAACTTTCATAGGTCGTGTTGGTTCCCATTTGAGCCAAGAGGCTACCATGACAAAAAGAGCATAGCAATCATGTTAGCATAGAAAAATCAATGAACTAAAAAATTTTTATCGTAAGAACATAGAAGCATTTAATACTACTACTTACCCACATTAGGGTCCACCTGCTAAAGGCATTTGATCATGTCATCGATAGGTCCCTGCACGAACACAAACTTGTCAGGGATCTCAGCCCTTGACTCAACATGAATCAAAGGGGATCCTGTGACATCAGTAGTAGCACCTGTTACATGACTAAGAATATCAAAAATGGCAAAAATGAACTACAATAAGGTAGACGTATCATCAAACTCACCAGCATTCCACTACGGTCTTTCTTCTTGCTGATGTAAGACGATGGCAGTAGCCTTGGTGGAGGGCCTTGCCAAGTCCATACAAGCCCCTTCCTCATGTGTTGTTGCCTTTTCTTTCAGGATACCAACATCTTTTTTATTCAAGTAAGGTGCCTCTTCATTGATAGGAGGCTTCCTAATGATAAGAGCCCCTACCCTAGAAATAGGAGCTCCCTTATTTTTGAGCAGGGCCCTTTCTTTCGAAATTGGGACCTCTGTGTCATCATTCATCGTCCTCATGTTAAGGGTTGACACTTCTTCATGATCTTCTTCTTCTTCCTCTATTAGCAAAGAAGCATGTTTGCATCGATCCAAAAAAACTTAGCTCAAAGCAGATGCTACGCTATGCTACACCGCCTAGCGTAGCATAGCGTAGCAAACAATAGCAAAGTAATCATTATACAAAAGCATTTACCAATGGGGGGTTGCATCCTCTATAGCTTAAGCCATAGTCTTCATCCCTCCTCTTCATCCATGTGAAGAGTTTCCCTAGCTAGGGGAGGTCTATTCCTTTGCAACTCCTTTGGCACAGTCTTGGCTATGAGATGTTCCCCTCGCATCACGCTACTGGCTATAGCAGGGGGCATTTCTCCTATGCTGTTCGGGCCATGAATGCTAAGAGCCACCTGATCCTTGGTCATTACAGACAATGATTTGTACTATCTAAAATCATTGACATAAGGCTGAAGAAAAAAAAACAAATGTCGAAAGAACTCAGGAGAGATACAGACGACCCTACCTTCGCATGAGGGCAAGCTGGAAAAATGAAGGTAGAGTGCCTTGGATGATTTGCACATGGATCAACCAAGGACTTCCCTAAACATATGCTATTGCCTATGCTGGGGTTATCATCATGAAATGAAAAATAGGGAAAATGATGTAACACAAAGTAACGTAATGAAATGTAATGAAACATAACAAAACGTAACGAAATGTAAGGAAACGTAATCGTGCAATATAATGCATAAATGTAAATAGAATGTATGCAGAAATATGCAATGAAATGGAATAATGCAAAAAATAAATTAGAATAGCACAATGGATGGAAAATAATGAATAAGGTTGTATTAATCAACAAGATGTGCACCGGTCAAAATGTAGTTGCGTTGCAAGTTGAACGTTAAGCTCCGATGCGAGGTGTTTACAAGTGTTGGGAATCATGTGCATTCGAGCTTAGAATTACTTATTTTCCTGCTTCAAATTTTTGCCAACCCCATTTATGTCCATGAATAGGGTATTTATGCATTTTTATAGGCCTGGGAGTAGGAATGGATGAGATCGATGGCTGCGAGATAAGAGAAAAATGGATCGCGTGATAGGTGTACATGGGCAAACTCCATTCTAGAGCAGATGCACTGTATCTTACAATGCAAGCTCACTTATGCCCATGGAAGAAGCATAAGGGCTTGACAAGCTCACATATGGTGAAGCTCACAATGAGAATTAACAATGAACTTGCAATTAAAATTTGACTTCGGCTTGCTTGGAACTTCATGGTCTCTTGGATCGACTGCTACAGGATGTTGATTCGAAATGTTTTTTTTTTTGTTTCACCAAGGCTATCAGTGTGAGTTCATCTTGCCCTGGCATGATTTTGACATGTTCCTGAAGTGTTTTAGGCCACTTTTGGAAACTCACACTGGGCTCACATTGTTAGCGTAACCTCAAAGTGACCTGGGCATGAGCTGGTTAGAATGGTTTATTTTCCACCAAATCCTAATTTTTGAGGCCTATCCTTTAAGCGTAACTACTAGCTACCATTGGGGGCCACTTGTATGCTAATTTTGAGCCTGTTTATACTTGATTTGAGGCATCTTGATAACTCACGCTATCAACGTGACCCCAGCATGACTTGGGCGTGAGCTAGGCATGACCAAGGCGTAACCAAGCAAAAATGCTATGTTTTACACCCGAACTTTGATTTTTTTGGAGCCTGTTAACAAGTAGAACTATTTCATATCCTTATAAATTGATTTGATGCTAAAATTTTTCTTGGGACTACTTGTTTAGACTAGTTTCTATTTGGTCATGCTGGGTTCACACTCCAGCATGACTTGGGCATGACTTAGGCATGAGTAGTGAAAAAAATGCATTTTGAATCCATTTTTAACTTGTGAGACCCATTTTTAGATTGGATCTTCATGCCATGGGTCATGATGGTTTTGTTGAAACATCACAAAATTCTAATCTTAGCACTTCTCCAACAAGAATAGAGCTAAGTCATGATGCTCCCCAGCATGACTGAAGCTTGAGGACCTCACAGACAGCTTCAAACGAAGTCAAACTTAGCAAGAAATGGTTATCTAGGATCCACAGAAGACTACAATGACATTTGACATTAAACTTGGCAAAATCTTGAGCTCAAAATACTTAGTTTTCACTAAGTATGCATCCTGTATGCTGACATATACATGCCTAGCTTATAGCCCAACGTACAACAACTTTTGAGCACCAAAAATGAGCCAAAACATGGCATAATTGAGTGTCTAAACCCCCCAAGAACTTCCCCAAGGTCCCCAATAGCTCTTAGGCACTTGAAAATAAAATTTTGGGCCCCAAATGATGGGTTTTCATTCCTACACGCTGGCCTGCACGCCCAGCGTGCACCATCAAAAATGGCTGAAAACAAGCACCAAATAGTGAGATTTTCACCTGAAATCAACTCTTGGAGGTAGGGAAACTGTTGGGCATCATCATGGGTACCTAAAAATAAATTTTTTATCTCGAAATGATGCATTTACATGTGTGTACGCTGAGCGTACATACTCTGCACGCCCAGCGTATAGCCCAGCGTGCACAAAATTTTGAGCTCCAAAAACTCCTCCAAACAGTCCATAATTGAAGATATAGATCACCTATGACCTTCCCAGGGATCCACAGTAGCTCTCAGGCACTTGAAATCCAATTTTTAGGCTCCAAATGATGAACTTTCATGCCTGTATGCTAGCATGCAGCACGCTGGCATCCTATACGCTAGCATGCAGCACGCCAGCATCCTGTACGCTAGCATCCTCCACGCTGGCATCTTGTACATTGGCATGTAGCATGCCAGCATCCTAAACACTAGCATCCTACACACTGGAATCTTGTACACTATCATCCTGCACGCTGGCATCTTGTACACTAGCATTCTAAATGCTGGCATCCTGTACGCTTGCATCTTGCACGCTGACATCCTGTACATTGGCATGTAGCACACTGGCATCCTGTACGCTGGCATGGAGCATGTTGTACAATTATAATTTTCTATGCACTTAAACAACACAGCCACATGTCATCCGACCCAAAATCCTCTCACCCATTGCCACTCATACCCTTATAGATCCAAATCCAATGTCCAAAAACCTCATAAAAACCAGAATTTTTCACTAGATCGGGGTTGGCAATTTTGGGCAAACTGGAGACAGAAAAAAAGAAAATAACCAGAGACACTTAGAAACTAGAGCAAAAACCTTGTACGCTAGACTTCAACCCTGCATGCTAAGCATAGAGCTTTCACGTTGTGCTTGCAATTCAAACCAGCACACCATCATCCCTCCACATCCGCTGAGACTCTTCATCTTCCTTGTGTCAGATCCACAACTGCGTTTAGACTGATGCACTGTAATCTACATTATTTTTACAATAAATTTTACTTTATCCCTGGTTAAGTTCTATTATAGTTTGCATCCATTTTTTTCCGCATCCGTAGTTATTTTCTTGCACATTTATATCTTGTTTTACATTTATCATACTATTTACGCATAACCCAGCGTATTACACATCAAGATATGTTGGGGAAATCCTTGTCTGATCCGCGTGCAGACCACCCAAGGTACTCTACCTTCGTCTGTTTCAACTTTCCCTGAAGCGAAGGTAGAATCTTCTATATCTTTCTATAGATCTCTCGGTGTTTGTTTTGTTCCAGCCCCACACCAACGATTTCAGACAATACAGAAAATGGTGCTAGAAGGAGGGCCTGACTTGTTTTTTGTTTAATTGAAACACTGATCACGTTACCTATTCAAACATAGTGTTTACGCTACTATAGTGTTCATGCTACTACACAGTTTATGCTGCTATAGTGTTTACGCTGCTATAGTGTTCACATTGCTTCATGCTGCTACAGTGTTCACGCTGCTATACTTTTTATTCTGTTACAGTGTTCACACTGCTACAGTACCGCTACAGTGTTTTTCAACAAAAACACATAAAACACATCCATTTTAAAGCCAAATTCACCAGAATTTGCACCTAACATCAATCCGGTCTAAGTACTAACTACCACCAACATGGATCACCTTGCCCAAGCATGCATCACCATGGAATCATCCCAAAAATCCAACGCATGTGCCTTCATAGTCCCCATACAAGAATAGTATAACCACATTTCTGGGAAGAGTTAGGCCAACATTCCCATTGACCACACAAAATAGGAGGAAAAATGAATCTTCGAGTGCATATACATGGGAGGTCATAGCGTGCACCACTCCAAAGCTACAAATTCACTCTACCGAGATGGATATAGTCGGTTGCATAGCGTGATGAAGTGCAGAGATCCCAAGAGTAACCAGGACACATAGTGCAAAGCAGGTTGTGCGCTTGGGCATAGACTTAGATGCTAACAATGTGTGGATTCTACCAAGGTGGTAGAAAGGGGAAGTAGAATGGAATGTCAGCTAGGGATGCTCACTATTCAGAGTGTTGAACAGAGAGCTTACAATGCTTGGTGTTGCAACATGCACAAAAGGGAACTTAAATGCTAGAGTGAATGCCAAGGAGATGCTAAGTAAAGGAATCGGGGAGAATTCCTTGCCCATTTTGAATGCTATCTTGTTCAAAAATTTTGAACCCTTTTAATGATATTTCTCGGGGTATTTATAGGGCCAAGAGTATGCAAAAGGGATGGTTTGGACACCATGCACCTTGGGCCCACATTGACTTGCTGGTGTCACACGTGTCACATATGACCATTGGACCTGCAAGACCATCGTAATGCAAACCTGCTATGCCATAATTGTGAGCCTACCATGTTGTAATTGCACTATCAATGTCTAGAGATGTGTGCTAACAATCCAATTAGGTGAAGTGCATTGATGTTGCACGACCACCCGCATGCCTTGTTGTGCCTCGTAGCATAGCGTTCTTGGTGTATCATCTTGTCATTCGTTCTGGTACATGTGTGATGTAGGCTTGCTACGCTATGCTATCCTATGTAGCATAGCATAGTGTAGAAATTTGCCTTAGTTGCAAAATCTTTACTGATTTTATCAACTCTGCTTCCTACGATGCATGTCTCGCGAACTCTACTACTTCTGCCCTTTGAGACACCTTCTGTCTCTTCCATAGGATTGCTACACCTCGTTGTGCCTTGTAGCTCAGTGTAGCATAGCAGTAGACATGGTCTACCAGTTCCTGATGGAAAGAGACATCGATGAAGGACTTGAAATTAGGGGAGGAGAACTATTGGTGAAGATATTGTCATGCTATGCTACGTCATGTTAGGTAGCGTAGCGTGGCACTTTGTTCTGCAACTATCTTCCGAAGCTTGCTACGCTAGATGGCAAGGTGTAGTGTAGCATAGCAGATTTCATGACTTAGAAAACATGTTGAACTATTCCTAGCACACCCAAAGTGTTGCTGCCAACTCCATGCCATTTTTGAATAGGCTATCGACCAAGCAAGCTACTTAGGCAGACAAGCAGGATGAGCCATAGAGTCTGTTCACACCTAAAGTAGAAAATTTACCAAACTGGCCAGCCTAGACTTAAGGTGTTCTCCTCCTAATGAACCATAGTAGTGATTGCATGGATTGCAAGGCTTGATGAAGCAAGGATGAATTCGAATTTTTTGGGGTGTTTCATTGGCCCCTCTTTATCGACGTCTAGAGAATAGGCTCGATAGATGTCGGCAAAGAATATGAAACACTGCAGTAGATGAAATGCTAAGGTGGTCACTTGGTGAGTGTTGAGATGTCTCTTAACTACACTTGAGAGTGTTGTATTAGTTTTACAGAGGTTAAGGCATAGAGCAAAGATGATGTTTAGCAGAATCCCTTGTCGGAATGCTCTAAGGGGCTCATTTGCATTTTCATCTTTGTCTAACACTATTCTTCAACCTCCTGTAGGCAGGTTTCCCATTTGTAGGATGAGATGCGTTACATCCATGAAGGGTTTTCACCTTCCTACAAACACCTTCCATATGGTGAGTTGTGTTATGCACATGTTGG
Source organism: Gnetum montanum (assembly GCA_015680685.1). Taxonomy (NCBI): domain Eukaryota; kingdom Viridiplantae; phylum Streptophyta; class Gnetopsida; order Gnetales; family Gnetaceae; genus Gnetum; species Gnetum montanum. Next base: position 410,186 of record MNCI01013415.1, on the reverse strand, counting down.
AATTTGCTCTTTGAAGTTGTTGAGCTAGTCGAGCCACTCACTTCGCGATGTTGTAGCATTTGCTACTGTAGCAAGATGTGCCTATGGAGGCAAAGGTATTGCTAGCCACTAGCATTATTGTAACTCTTGGAAGCCATCATTGGTGTGCAATGTCCCAAGCAGGAAGGCCAGCAGCAGCCTTGGCAGCATCAACGTGGAGGAGCTAGCCTCAAAGGCGCTGGGAGTTGTTGCCGGTGTAGATGCTCTGGAATCCCTACCAGGGGCTTGCATTCTTGGTTCAGCTATGGGATCAAGTGCCACATAGATAATTTCATGCAAGCCCAAGCCTTGATAGGGAGCTAGAGTAGCCATACTGTGGCTGGGCCACAATATTGTTGGCACTCCAGATGTGGGGACTAACCCAATAACCACCATCAAGGTGATGGGTCATGGCAACGGTAGGTTTGGAAGGTTAGTGTGATGCCATATGGCATCTTCGAATGGTTAACATGATGCCAAGGGTGGCAACGTCGCATATGTTCTGAACAGTGTTCTTGGTGTGTCATGAACTGCATCTCAGAACTGTAATATCCCACCCACATGTTAGCATTGCACCCACTCATTTGATGCATATCTGGTGCTAGTGCATGCTAGGGATGCGACACAAACCTAGTTTAAGGTCTTGGTAGACCGTGTGCTGGTTTAAGGTCCCAGTGGACCGCTGTGCTAGTTTAAAGTCCCAACATACCGTACATGCCAATTTATCATCATAGCGGATATGTCGTGCTAGTTTATAATCATAGTGGACTAGCAGTGCCAGGTTTATGTGGTAGCGGATGGTTGCCACTAGTTTTACACCGTAGTAGGTGCCGCTCGATGCTGCTAGTTTATTGTCATTGTGGACGCTGCTTAGTGTCGTTGCTAGTTTATCATCATAGCAAATAGTGCTTAGTGTTGTTGTGCTTCAGATGTAGTACGGTTTGAGATATGAGTGAATCACCAGGTTGGCAAGCTCGTTGTCGTTCATGTCTGCCAGCTTGAAGGCTCCATTCCCAAAGGCTTTAGTGACCACGTAAGGGCCTTCCCAGTTGGTTGAGAATTTGCTCACGTGCTCTCGGATGACCTTGAGGATGAGGTCTCCATTCTGCACTAGTCATCGGTGTGGGTCTACATGCTGCTTTTGTTGCTGTTTGCTCTGGTAGTGCTCGATGTATTTCAATGTCTACGCATGCTCCTCCTCCACTGAGTTGAGATCGATGGTTCACGACTCGTTGTTCTAGGCTTCGCTCATGACATCTACGAGGATCATCCAAAGTGAGGGTACCTACAACTCGAGGGGCAATACAGCTTCAAATCTATAAACAAGACTATAAGGTGTCTTACTTGTTGTAGTTCTACATGTCTTTTTGTAGGTCTAGAGGACATAGAGGATTTTCTCGTGCCACCACCTCTTGTTGTTGTTGAGCATCCTCTTCAACAAGTTGATGATGGACTTATTTGTAGCCTCCACATGCCCATTCACTTGCGATTAATAAGGGGAAGAAAATGATTGTTTAAGGCCTAGATTTCTATAGAAGGTTCAAGTTTCCGTACTGCTGAATTATGGCCCATTGTCGATCACAATAGTCATTTGAAGCTGAAACCTTGTCACGATGTTGTCAATGATGAAATGGTAGATTTGCTGGGACATCATCTTCCTTAGGGAAATAGCTTCCATCCACTTGGTAAAGTACTTAGTAGCAGTGATAATTAAGCTATGTCCTGAGGAGGATTTAGGCATGATAGGCCCTATGAGGTCTAATCCCTATCATTGGAATGACCATGTGATTTGCATTGGGTGCAGATCTGTAGGTGCTATGTGTATGATATTTTCATATCTCTGGCACGTGTTGCATGTCTTAACTTTTGCCAAGTAGTCACACTCCATGTAAGGCCAATAGTACCCTAGGCATCTAATTTTGGCAGCCATAGCCCTAGGTGCTATGTGTCCACCGCATAGCCCTTCGTGAACTTCATTAACTACCTTTTGCACTTGCACGCCACCCACGCATGCTAGCAATATCCCATCATAGGAGCATCAACATAGGACATCACTTCCCATGAGCACATATTACCAGGCATGCTTACGAATTGCATCTCTCTGGGTAGATGTCAATCCACTCGAGGGCTCGCCATGCTATAGATAAGCTTTAATGTTGGCATACAACTCTTGGGTATCCGCAACACTAACAGATGCCATGTGTTCCACCTAAGTGATAGGCTCTGTGGATTCTATTATCGAGGTTGGAAGGTTTTCCAAGGAATGTGATGAAATTTTTAGCACAATGGTAGCTAAAGCATCTACCATGGCATTTTCATTGCATGGAATGTGTTGCACATTGGTGGTCGCAAATTGCTTAGGTAGGATTTTTGCTAGGTCGTAGTAGGATTGCAAGTGCGTAGCCTTGCAGGCGTAGACCTCGGTGATTTGATTCTCGACTAGTTGTAAATCTCCCTAGATTTCTAGCTATTGTATGCATAGCACTCATGTAGTTAAGAGGCCTCTAAGTAGCCCCTCATACTCTACCACATTGTTAGTGCAAGGGAATGTAAATCGATAAGCAGATGGGTGCATTTCCCTAGAGGGAAATGTGATCATGGAAGCGGTACTACTTCCTTGCACGGTTGAGGTGTTGTCTAAGTGTAAAGTGGCTTCGAAATGCAATGGGATGATGTTGACATTGCTAACATATTCATCTAGGGAACTCAGGGTCTATGGTTTCCTAGTCATCAACTGGTGAGGCCATGAGTTGGGTTGCTATGACTTGACCCTTCATCGATGATTGACTTACATAGCATAGGTCAAATTCTGCGGTTATTTCCTTTCATTGGGCTATCTTACTACTCTCGTATAAGTCATTAGTGATAACCTAGAGTATATTTCTTTTGCAAATGATGTTGGTTATACTATGGAATAGATAATTCCACCATGTTTTTAGTGCGAACACTAAAGTTAGCCAATTCCTCTCCACTTCATTGTATTTTTCCTCATATGCTACTAGTGCATGGCTCAGGTAATACACTGGTATCTTAGAATCATAATCTCACTTCTGACATAGCAATGCCACTATGGATGTGTTAAAGGTGGTAAGTTATATGAAGAAAGGTTTGTCCCTTTGTGGTGGGTGCACCATTGAGAGCTGCGAGAGTTCTTTCATCAAATCGTCAAAGGCTTGTTGACACTGGGTTATCCATTCGAAGTCAACCCCCTTGTTTAGAATATGTTGCATGGGGTGTAATTTGTCAATCAACCTTGCAATAAACCTTCGAATGAATTTCACTCTACCTTGTAAACCACGTAACTCCTTAAAATTTGTGGGAGGCACTAGGTTGACGATGGCCTTGACTTTGTCGGGGTCCATTCATATTCTAGCCTCTAATACTACGAATCCTAACATGCGTCCTATTTTCACCACAAAGATGCACTTCTTAGTGTTGAGGCATAGATCGTGCATCTGGAAGCATTTGAGGACTACCCCTAGATCACGTGGGTGATCAGCAGCCTCCTTGGACTTGATTTCTATATCATCCACATAGTCATTTAATGTTTCTAGGATGTAGTCACTAAAAATGTAGGTCATGGCTCGCTGGTAGGTTGCTCCAGGATTCTTGAGCCCAAACGGCATCATGGTATAGTAGAAGGTTCCCCATGGGGTCATGAAGGTTGTTGATAGATAATGCTCTAGGTTAATGTGGATTTGGTTGTATCCAAAGAAACCATCCATGAAGGATAGTAGAGCATGGACAACCGTGGTGTCGATGAGCTGATCTATGCTTGGGAGTGGGAAGTTGTCTTTGATCATTACCTTGCTTAAGTCCTAGAAGTCTATATAGATCTGTATCCCTCCCATTTTATTCAAAACCATAATGACATTGGACACCGACTCTGAGTAGTCAACAGTGTAGATGAAACTTGCTTCATATAGCTGAGTGATTTCATCCCTCATAGTTAGCACAATTTTCAGCTTAACTTTGCAAGCCTTCTGCTTGACTACCTTTACGTGAGGGTCTAGGATGATGTTGTGTTGAATCAGCCACGGGTCCATACCTAGCATGTCATTGTATGTCCATGCAAAGACCTTGATGTTGTCTTGTAGGATCTTAGTTATATTTTTGTGCATTTTTGCATCTATGAGGGAGCTGATTTTTAATGTTTTCTCCTTCCCCTTTGACATGGTCACAGGTGTCTTGACAAGAGGATCTTTGGTTACATCCTTAGCCTTTATGTCTAGGGCTTGGACCAAATGCTTGGGCCAGTCTAGGGATGCTACTAAGGCTGCTATGGTGTCAGTTGTGGTTGACCCCCAATCAATCATATTGGGGTTCAACTGTCTCGCGAGCTTGCCCTGTGGCCCTGCTAATGTTAAAGGCATGGAAAGGTTGTGATGGATTTCCATCTCTTTCTTGAGCTGCCATCATAAGATGAAAGTCTGGGTAAGAGGCATTTTTCAGCAGAGGTTTCATGTAATGGAAATTTGCAAACCAGCAATGAGATGTGACTTACGAGTAATGGTGATGTAAAGATTGCAAATTTGTCAATTTGAGGTCACAACGGTCCGTCACGACACAAAAGTGTAGAATTGTTGGAAGTGTAAAATTGCTAATATAAAGTATAAGGCTATCTAACTATCGATATGAAAATGCCAAACTGCTAGTTTAGTGTCGTTTTGGACTGCCACATGAAAGACCTTAACATGCAAACTAATAGTATGCGAAACAGGAAATTACTAGTATGAGAAATATCAGATCGTTAATGCTGGAATATGAATTGTAAAACATGGGAACATGAAACCGCTATGAATTGCGATACTGCTAACATGGAAAATGATGCAAAAATCGCTAATGTAAGCACGTGGAGTTGTTATTTTAACATCATTGCGGACCGCGAGGGCCATGGGTTGAAACTACTAATTTAGGGTCTTTTCGGACTGTGAGGGGTGAAACTACGCTAGTATTGCTAGTTTGAAACAAATATATATTTTTATTTTCGGGAAGGTATGTAGTTAGCTTGAAGTGTGCCAAAACTTAAATGCTAATAGTGCTATGATGTTGTGGTGAACATGCTACACTGCATGGTGCGCTCTACATGAATCAGGGAGAGAGAGGGGTAATTTTTCCCATCCTACCATTATAGCCATAAGTAGGGGTTCAACCCTAGGAATTTCACCATTTTCACTATAAGAGTGCAGAGCCCTCGTCGGAGCACAAGGCGATTTCGGAGCATGAAGAAATTGTGTTGATTAATTAGCAAGGTGAATTTCTACAGCGAAGGGCATAAATCTACAAGCAGGACAATGGCTCCTAAGATCCATTTGGCACTTGCAAAGGTCGAGGAGGTGAAGAAGGCCTTGCGGCATGCACCACAAGCATGCATTTCTATGCGACAAAGCATGCCATTAACCCAGTAAGTTACTCTATCCTCTTTGCCTTTTTCGTGTTGTGCTTTCTATCATTCTCTGCTCTTGTTTTGCATCCTATTTTTTTGTGTCCATTCTTGGTTATCTACGTTTTCTGTGGTTATGTCATTTTGGCCTTTGCACTGCCATGGTCATCGTTTTGGCCATGGAAGATGCATAAACATTGCATTGTGATTGCATGCAAGGCTGCTGAAACCACCACCACCATGGTTGTTACAACCGTGGGGGTTAGGGTAGTTTAAGTTGCTTGACCTTAGCATGCTACAATGTAAAACCCTTGAGGGGGCTAGACCATGGTGTGATGCAGCAATGCGACACGTGTTTTGTTAGGGTGTATCATCAATTAGTTTACTGTTACGCTAGGCTATTCGCATGTTCTTATTGAGCTAAGATTTCATGTCCTAGCTATGCTATGTGTGGGTAGAGGGTTATTCTATGCTATATGTATGGACTACTAGATGTTGCTATGTTGTGCATGTATTGCATTTAAATATGATGCCACTATTCATTGATTATGGCATGCAGGGTAGGGCCAAGGTCTAGGCTGATCATTTTGGAAATTAGTGGGGTACTGTGCCATGTGAGAAGAACTATGGCCAATGCTCCTCCTCCCTCGATCCATTTGGGAGATCGAGTGGTTTGGTTCAAGAAAGGGGTGCAAGACTTCTTGCAATTCCTTCTCAGCCACTTTAGTGTGATCGTTTGGTCTTCCCTAGAGGAGAAGGAGTCACCTGGCATAGTAGAAGTCATATTGCCAGGGTTAAGTAGAGGCATCTTGGGATATTTTTTTGACAAGAAAATCATGAGCAGACAGGGAGGAGGATCTAGCCAACACTCAACAAGGTTGAGGCATTTAGCTTGGATCTGGGACATGTCAGAATACAACTGCTACCACTAGTACAACACATTATTTCTCACACATCACATGGCGATGTACTTTTAGAATCCACAGGGGACTGTCTATTGTGTTGGTGGGTGGGTTTTGCATATTTTCTTTACTTTGTTGTGCAACACTGGCCATACCAGTTGAAGGCTTAATGGTGTGTGTTTGTCACTAGGTTCTATATCAATGATGATGGGGTTCATGACCAACCGGGTTAGCTAGCCCTATAGGAGTTTGCTTCTTCCAATAACTTGCAGGAAGGTGTAACTGGTCAGTGTGGGGGAGAATACCATACTTACCTATGCTGTTCAAATAGGTTGAAGGAGCCCTTCAAATAGGTCATGGTTGAAGAGGTTTTGATTGAACTCTCATTGTTCCCATTACCGTATAGACTCAGTGACCCAAAAGGCAGGTGTTGCATGCTTAAGTGTTTTTGCAATCCTTGCATTTTCTACCTTGTTATGCTAAGTGCATCTTGTGAAAATTTTTTGCAGGGGAAAAGAAGCCTCATGAGGTGACAGTGGTAACTGTCGAGAGGTAGGGGGCAAACATCTACTTCAAATACGGTGAAGTAGCAGCGAGCTCGAGTTGGTTAGAATAAGGGGCCACAGACTCTTTGCTCAAGAAAGTTTCAAAGGTGAGGATTATGGATCTATTCATGGATCTGAATCTAAGAATCTCTGCTACCAAGATGCTCTCCTTGGTCAACTCCTTCTCTGGGAGGATAGGATGTTTTCGCATGTACATGCGGGGCATGTGAGTGGTCATTGAAATCACTGACCAGCTATTTATAGATCTATTCAGTGTTCCTGTCGATGAAGCCTCTGTAGTGTCGAAGAGCAAGCAGTAGTTGACTCTTCAGAAGCAACATATTGAGGACTAGCTAAGGCTTGCTAAGGAGTGAAAGGGGTTCCCCATGGAAAAGATTAATGATGGCCTTGCCATGGGGATTTACCCGATATTTCGTGCCTACGCATTCTCCCAATTGCTCACCCAAGGGAAGGTCCTGGGGCTTGAGTAGGCTTAGGTAATATGGGAGGTTATGGAAGAAGAGGCCCATTACAACTAGGCTAGTTTCCTATATAGTGGCTTGTAGGCTGATATTTTGGAACTCCGTGAGCACACAGAGTACCGCTCCAACATACACTATGCCTTCTACATAGGCTATCTAAAGCACTTTGTGGAGTTTTTGGTGGTCTAGGAGGATGGAGTTTAGACCATGCGAGATCATGACTAGATTCCCAGACCATGGATTCACCAGGTCCTGCAAACTATTCAAGACCAGGATCCCCCAAAAATGGTCAGGGAGTCGTTGTCGATAACGACTAAAGATCTGGTGGTTCATAGCGTTCGTGGCCAGGATAGCATGGGAGAGACACTATTATAATTAGTAGCATGACATGGTGTGAATGTCTCATAGCTGAGATTGTGTGTAAGGAGTTATGAAGGAAGAGACCTCCCACAACTAGGGAAACCCTTCATGAAGAGGAGGGGAGAAGGCTGTGGCTCAAGTTGCAGGGGATGCAACCCCCTATTGGTAGGAATTTTTGTGTAATGCTTCCTTTGCTATAGTTTGCTATGCTATGTTGCGCTCAGCAGTGCAGCGTAGCATAGCATCTATTTTGAGCCAGCTTGTTTTCAATCGATGCAAAGATGCCTTTTTTTCTTAGCAAAGGAAGAAGAAGATGAAGAAGAAGATGATGAGGAAGTATTGGCCCTTAGGACAGGGGTGACGAATAAAGATGTGAAGGCCTCAATCTCAAAGGAAAGGGCCCTAATTAGGAATAAGGGAGCTCCTATCTCTAGGGTAGGGGATCTTGTCATTAGGGAGCCTCCTCCTACTAATGAAGAGGCACCTCCCTTGAATAAAAATGATGCTGGTCTCCTAAAAGAAAAGGCACCAACACATGAGGAAGGGGCTTGTATGGATTTGGCAGGGCACTCCACTGAGGCTACCATGATCATCTTGCATTAGCAAGAAGAAAGACCACCGTTGAGCATTGGTGAGTCAGCAGGACATCTGTCTTATCATAGTCCATTTTGGCCATTGTTAACATGCTTAATAATGTAACAGGTATTGTTGCTAATGCCACAGGACCCCCTCCGATTCGTGCGGATTCATGGGCCGAGATCCCTGACAAGTTTATGGTCATGCAGGGACTTGTTGATGACATGATCAGACACCTTCAATAGGCAAACCCTAATGCGGGTAAGTACTAGTATTAAATGCACCTATGTTGTTATGCTAAAAACTTCTGAGTTCATTGATTCTACTATGCTAATGCAATTGCTACATCCCTGATGTTGACATAGCCTCTTAGCTCAATTGGGACCCAGCTCGACCCATGAGAATTAGCGTTGTGCCTACACTCTCACTTGACATGACCCAGGTACCTTGTCACATGTTTGACAAGGCTCACAAGTGCATCTTGCACTTGTCACGCTCTCTGTGGGAGTGTAGGCGTGTCAACGAGGACCTATGGAAATAGGTCCAAAGGGTTGAGTAGAGGGAGGCCGAACTTGCTACTGAGGTGGAGAATCTCAAGTCAAGGAATGATTTTCTTATAAACCGTAACCCTGATGTTGAAGGCTGCTATAAAGTTATGGATTATTACACCAGATTTTGGACTTTTGTTCACTAGAACATTGAGTCCACTCACAAGATAGTCAAACAACAAATGCAGATGGACTTGCTAGTCTAGAAGTTTCAAGATATGAAAGATATCAGCACCAAAGTCTTTGAATGGGGGTGAACCCAGAGAAACCACAAACATGCATACAAGTTGAAGAATGACATCCATCAAAGACTGTACAAAGATGCTGCTATGGAGGCATTCACGTATCAAGAGTTCATAAATGCCATCGGTGCTTCTAAGGCCTACACTAAATTTAAAGAGCAGGTGAAGGTTATAAAATCTCCTGACTTGCAAGTGAACCTTCCTACAGGAGACACTACAACCGCCTCCCTTTCCCCGAAACCTCTAAGATGGATGACTGTGGAAAGGGAAAAAGATGCTACTGCGCATGCAAAACTTAGTGAAAGGCATTGGATGGAAATTACGATAGAGGATATTTGGCATCACATCAGGCTCGGTCTAGACTGGATACCCCTTGAGACTAGTGTGAGCCCCTCTCAGGTTAGCTGGTTTAATGGGTAGATGCTCATGCTATGTTATAGCTAGCGTTTGTTACGTTTGTTGCCCTAGCTGACTACTTCATTCTTGTGATGTATGATCTAGATGAGGGTATGAGACCCATGGAGGAAGGGAATGAAGAATCAGTATAAGGCAATTCAAGGGCAGATGATGCGTAAGCAGATGAAGCGAAGGTAAGTGATGAAGGAAATGCAAGGGCGGATGATGCACAAGCAGATGAAGCAGACGCAAGTGGTGAAGGCAATGCAATGGTAGATGATGCGCAAGTAGATGAAGCGGAGGCAAGTGATGAAGGTAATGCAAATAGAGACAACCCATGATAGCATGGGATTTTTTTTTTTGCAAATTTTGAAATGCTGAAATTTTAAAATTTTTGAAAATTTTGCAAACATTGCCAATAGGCAAAAATTTTGAATGAAATGAAAAACTTCAAAAAAGAAACTAATTTTATGTTAACTTATGTACTATGTAAAGTTTTTGTGCTATCGTATGCTAGTTTTAGACCATCTCAGTCCATTGCTAGTTTTGGGCCATTTTGGGCTGTTGCGCAACATGTCAAAGTGAAAGGCAACAATGCTAGTTTTAGGCCATTTCGGGCCGTTATTGTAGCATGCTATAAAAATGGCATGTTAATAAATCAGAAATCAATGATGCTAGTTTTAGTCCATTTTGGGCCATAGCATAGTGTGTCAAAAGGATGGCATACTGACAAGGCAAGGAAACGAAAATTTTACAAGGGATGGAAACATGGCAGGAAGTAGTAGGATTGCTACGCTATACATAGCTACTTCTTGACCTATCGCGGGTTGATTGGAATGTAAGTCCAAGGTGTTTCACCAGGGCTCTTGTTTATATCGTTGTCCTCCATTGGAAAGGGCAACTCAACCCATGCATTTTTGGTTTAGAGGCCGGCTTGCTGGGTCAATTCTCCCATTTGTTGGTTAATGTATGCGTGAGCAGGCACTTCATTTTTAGAGGTTGTGACCATGGAGCCTTGCTCCATGTCTATGTTGTTGATTACTTGTGTTGTTATTTTGTCACCATGGATCACCACCTTCCTACCTGGGTATGGTAAGTGGATCTCTTGGTGTATAGGCGAGGAGACAACCCTAAGTTGCACCAACCATGATATTCCCAAGATCAGGTTAAACCTGGGCATTTCCTCGACTACAATGAATGTTGCATTTGTGGGGAATTGGTCCCCTACCATGAAGTTTATGTGAACTATTCGATTCACCAGGATGCGTGCCCCATTGAAGGACCTTAGACACGACGTCGTTGTGGGTTTGATTTGATCGACCAATCCTAACTTGTCCACAATAGGGAAGGGAATGACGTTCATGGTAGGCCCATCATCAACATGTACCCTTTAGATCCGGTGTTGGTCCACCCGAATTGTGATGAAGAGAGGCACTGTGGTCACCTGACCCCCTTTGGGATCTTCCCTAATGGGATCGTTACTAAAAGTTAATGGAGGTGGCATGGGCTCCATGGGTATAGAGGGAAGCATTACTGAGTGGATCACTTCCTCTTCCACTGGCATGTCCTTGTCAACCAGAATCATCATTAAAATGCAGACTAGAGCCTCTCGATGGGGTATAGATGTCATGATTAGGTCATACAAGCTCAGTGTAGCATTTTTTTCCTTTAGAGATTGTTTGACCTCAGTGAGGGCATCTAGAAGATCCTAGCTACCCCTTTGTTTGATGCCTTCTTCCTCTTCAATTCATCCTAGAAGGTGAATCTCTCGAGGAGAGGTGACCCCAAATTTGGGTTCAGATCCTTGTTGATAGGGTAATGTAGGCTATGTAATCGTGTCAACCTTCTTCTTGGGTGATGAAGGTGTAGATGTAGGGGGTGAAGGCATAGGCTTTGGGGTACCCTTGATGGTACTTCCCTTTGATGTCTCACCCACCAAGTGGGTTTCTTGCCTTGTGGGGTGAGGAGGCTGTTCAATTCTGTTACACAGGATAAGGGCTATCAAAGACGTTGGCCCTCTAATGATGAATGGAGCTAGAGGAATTAATTGATGGGACCATGTGGCCTTGACAATAGGTAGTGCAAAGGTGGATGCCCATGATGGGACTTTTAGGATGAAGGATGGCTGCGAGCTTAAACCAACTGTTGGTGGTGCTGGTGCACTACGTTGAGGTACACAGATCACAAATGGCTGGCGGGGTGGCCCGGGATCATTGTCAATGTCAATGGCATTGATTACATAACTGAAATTATTGGAATTAATGGGATCTATGTAGACATACATAGATTGATTTTTAGGATGTATTGGGTTGCTTTCATCCAACACTAGCTTCCCTAGATCGATTAATCTTTGGATCTCATCTTGCAATGGTAGATAATAATCAGCAGTGTGACCACATAGTTGGTGGTAGTCACAAAACCTATCTAGCCTGAAACCCATAGGAACTAGAGGCTCATTGGGCAAGGCCAAAGAAGGATTTCTAAGGAGCTCATAGTAGCATTGATGTCTTGAATTTGCTTCTTCTGACATCTACTTGTGTTAGATGTACCCTGCTACCAACAGTTGCTTCAGGAGTTGTGAAGGCTTGAGAGGCAGTGGGGTGTACTTTGAGTGGTCTTTTCGTTCAAAGTTGTATTTGGGTTGTGCAGATGTCTCAGGTGTAGGTACAACAGGTTGCAGCAAGTGGCCCGATTTGGGCGTAGGATTAGCCACATGTATGACTGGTTTCTTGTTATTCTTGCTACCATTGTTACTAGGTTTGGGCTTGGCCCCGGTTGCCAGAGTGGCCACTATGGTTGTTGGGGCCTTACCTTTATCCTTCTTTGCGAAGGTGCTCTTGTAAGCCACGTAGGTTGGGTCTTTGCTCGCCTTGACCATGTCTTGTATGCTCTTAGCTTGAGCGAAAGCCTGACTAAAAGAGTGAGGAGCAAGGTAGTATAGTTTAGACTTGATGATGTCGTTCACTGTGCGCTTAAGAGTTGTGCTCCAACATTGAATGAATTTTTGGAATGGTTCTAGCATGTCCTATTTAACGCTCATCAACTGATCTAATGTGGTTTTTGGCTTCAATTTGTACTCAAAGCATGTCATGAACTAGGTTAGCAACTCCTTGAAAATTAAAATGGATGAGCATGACAATGCGCGGTACCAATCTAGGGCTTTTCCAACTAGGAACATGGCGAAGACATGAATGATCGTATGCGACCATTGTTATAATAGCAAAGACTCAAACCTAAAAGTGACAAGATGTGCGTTGGGATATCCCTCCCCATCGTACTTCATGAAGTGCGGGAGAGACATCCTAGGGGGTAACTATTGGTGACCATTTGGGACGCGACTGCCAACGAGTGTCCTCGAATAGGATTTATGTGCTTGCTAGTCTCTGGTAACAAGAAGGCCCAGATACCTCCAAATAGACTCAGTAGTTAATGTGAGTATGTGTGTGTGCTATTGCGGTGTGTGGTTGTGAAATATGAAATAATTACATTGTGTGTAAACTACAAATGACTTATCTTAAAGAGATTCAGCCAACTTTGCCAAGTACTGTGAATTGTTGAGAGTTCCTATTTTGTTCAATTGCCTAGTCTATGCGATCCATATAATACCTACTTGTAACAAATAATATTTTTCAAAAACATTTGAGCACAACTTTGTGAATATACTTCTAATTTTCCCCAAAGATAGATATAGTTCCACAAGAAAATTAGAAATAGAGATAGATTCAATGGAAATTAGAGATAAGAGAAAAAGAAAGTAGATTTGTGTAGACCTCAAATATTTAAACAAGGTAAAATGACACGAGTAAACACTTCACAATAAAGCTATCCCAAATTCAATATCTATGAATTGTTCAGACTTCCAAGGCTCAAATAAGCAATTTCTTCAAAAAAATCCTATTATGTTACCCAAAAAATTACTGCGTAAACTATCACGTACGAGACTCCATTTTGGCTAGATAATGGATGTCAAAAATTGCATTCAACAGAACCTTCAAAATACTTGACAATTTCTTATTGAAATATCACAGAGATTCACTTTAACGATAAAAAGAAGCTATTCTAGTCCCATCAAAATACCAAAGATTTTCTAAACCCTCTTGACTATGGAATCATTCAACGACTTGACTACAAGTAGAGGCTCTCTTACAACAATCCCCAATGGTAATTCTTATACGTTGCACAATAATATTTACTACTAAAATGATCTTAAGGCTTTTAAACACAAGCACTTCTATGGAAAAATTTTAACAGAAATCTCTATCGGGCAACAAGAACAATAAGAGCAATCTAAAAATCCCAAAATTATTTGCCAAGGATGATACTATCTAAACCACTAGCTAAACAATTTAAACAAAATAAAAATAAAACATAACTCACAAGACTATGACAAAGAGGCTGAAATATTTTCTTTAGCAAGCCATCTTACAAGCAATCTTTCAGAATTTCTTCTTTACAATGCTCTTCTCCGAAGACTCAAAGTGTGTCTCCAAGTGAGAGTTCAAAGTGCTAGCTAATAATCTTCCAAAGTGTGATCTCCCCCCTTGGTCCCTGAAGCCTTTTTATAGGGTTCAAAGGTAGTTAGGTAAGTTACAACTATTTTGGGTGGTTATAACCACCATACAGACAAAAAAGCTGCAGTTGACAAGGGTCCTATTTAGTTGCCAAGTGTCTTCATTCAGTTTCCAAGTGTCTTCATTCAGTTGCCAAGTGTCTTCATTTAGTTGCCAAGTGGCCATTGTGGAGATAATGAGGTGGTAGTTGACAAGTGGCCTTTGTAGTGGTTATAAACATCATGGGATTAAGGCTAGGAAGTTATAACTTTCAAAAAAAGTTACCACTATAGAAAATTAAAGGTATGGTGGCCAAGTGTCTATCCAATAAACTCCCTATTTATTTTTAATGATAACCTTTTCCTTGTTCTTTATATACATATAGATTATTATTAAAACTTAAATTGTGACTTTATGCCCGTATTAATATTTTTCTATGTTATAACTTTGGCCATGACATCGATTAATAAAACCTTTTTCTTTCTCAAATAAAATCAGGATCAATACAAGGACGACGATTTGATATTTTGCCATGTGCTTCTTTTGCCTCTTTTAGCTCCAGAAAATAGAGATATTCCTGAATCCTTTGTTGCTACAGTCTTGTAGGCATGCTTTCATCCACCATGAGTGCTATTGATATTGGGACTTGGATAGCTAATTTTTCTTGCTTGATTTCCTCAAGTCATTTTAGTCATTTTTGTAGTCCTACGTTCCGACCTGGTCCCAGCACTGCTGCTACTGCCGTAGCAAAAAATTTTCTTCTATGAACAGATCCACAACCGAATCTAAAGAAATCCTAGCAAGCACATCCTCGCAAGGCTACGCACCGAAAAATGGATCTACCCTAACCCTAGCAGAAATGGCTGGCCGTGGAGCGTCATTCTGCAAAATTCTCGATCTTTCACCTCTAGCGTTGCCTGCAACATCTTTCCAGCCACCATGCCAATCCTGAACGTTTTTGACACCGGTGCAGGGAGAGGATCATGTCATTGGTTGAGAATGATAGGCACTATTCATCTATTTGGAAAAATGCTGGCATCATGCAAACTTCTTGTTGGAATCCTCATTGCATCGCAATGCAGATTTGGATTGAACACAGCAATTCAACACATGAACATCATTTTTGCTTCCGATTTTAAGCACAAAAAATCATTTTTTTGCTCTGCTCCTCCTGATCTTTGCTTTTTTTTTCTTTGTTCTACAAAATAGTTTTCTTCTAGCGGTGGTTTTGCATAGGGTTTCAATGGTTTCTGTCTCACCATTCATATTTTTAACTTCCTGCCAACATTCACAAGGCTTTCCTGTTGAAGGGAAAATGAACATTAAATGTTCTAAAACTCCTAAACTATTTTTAATATACAAACTGTTATTAGTCTTAATGCATCAAGGATTGGTTTGTAGCCTGTGCAACAGCACAAGTTTCTTGCAAGACAATCTTCAATTTGACCCTATTTAGGTGGGCTCTTAGAAGACCTTAATATGGTATACATGAACATTACAAAACCTAGTGTGTAGAATCCACATTGAGATCCATGAGATTTAGCCAATAGTTCCTAGATAGGATGAAGATTTTGTTGATTTCCTACACCCTCCAGAGTAATTACATGCATTTCCTCTATAGAGTAAAATGGAGCCAAACATGCATTGACAACTCGATGTATTGATTTTTGTTTCTTTGGATCATAATGAGACACAAGAACAGTGCATGCTCCACAACCACCTTCTCCACAGCCAAGTTTTGTACGAGTGAGTCCTAAGCTTGAAGCGTTCCTAAAAAATCAGTGATTGGAAGACCCATTCCTATTCCATTATGCCAATGACTTGTAGGAATCAGTAATATCAAGATGTACCTTTTCAGACACCCAAAGATCACCCAAGGATTGAATTTGAAAAGGAAACTCAACGTCAATGATTTCTTGAACTCAATCATGCCACCAGGAGCATCATTTTTTATCGAAACATCTTGTTGCAGCACCTTGAAAGCATGCTCAAAAGTATCAAATGTCCATGGCTTCCCAATAAGAAACTCTCATGTCATTGTTGTAGATAAAGTAACCAGGGCTACCCCACCATAAGCTAGAGAAATATCTACAATTGACGCACCATTTTCTTTTGACTCTAGATAAACTCTCATGCCAGCATTCACAATTGCAATGTCATCATCCCTTTGATGAGCTTTTTTAAATTCCTTCACATATTCATAATTTCTGGTAAATGGTAGGAATAATTTCTCCTTTGTTTAAATCAACCTGTTCCATGAAATGGCCAAAATGTGCCAACATTTCTGCCCCCTTTAAAAGGCTTAAATAAATTTATGCAAGCCTCATTTCTAAACTGAACTATACTTGAAGCTTACTTGAACTTTTTACAGCTAAAAAGATAAATATTTTTGAAGGAAAATTCTCATCAAAAATAAGGTTTGATAGTATAAAAACCTCATTCCTAACAAAACAAACAAACTATACATTATTAAATCCTTTGTTCATTGACTACTGTTGAGATGGGAAGAGAATGATGAGGGTTACTCTGGTAGTAATCCTCATATCTCTAACCTTCTCATAAGCAATCTCTCTACTATTTTTTGGCTTGATGTAGGTTTCAACTTGATCTTCTAGAGCTTTTTCTTCAACAATCTTCTCATCTTCTTTCTTAGAACTATAATTTTCTTGGAGTGTACAAATTTTTTTTCAACATCTTATTTTTCAAACATCCTACTTCTTCCATTTGAAGTAATGTTATCAATCATGAAAGGTTCACTATAGATGTATATTTTATTTGGTTCTCTTTTCCAAGGTAACCACATGTGAGAATAATTTGTTGATATGTAACTTAAAAAATTCTTTCTCCAACTTCTACTCAATAAGAGACTATGTGAATCTGGTATATCTACTACTTGAATAGTTACTCTACTTCTGATGCAGGATTTAGAAGCAATTTCCAATAGAACATTTGGTAATTGACCCATAATCTTCACTCTACTTTTATCCACTTGAACAATATTTTTACTTGATTTTTCAGGAATCAAACTAAGTTTCTTACATATAGACAATGGCATTATAGTAGACGTAGCTCCAAAATCAATCAAACAATTATGTAAGTATTTATCCTTTAACTTCATTGTCAAAATAAAAGGAGGAGCTTCCTTATCATACAAGGTCTTAAATTTCTCATCATTGTTGGACACATAATTTAACTCTGATTCTCTAGCTCTCCTCTTACCTTTAATAAACTCTAAAGCCTTTCTTTGCTAATCTCCTATTTGAAGCAACTAATAAAGGCTAATATTGGCATTGACATGTTTAAGGTCTTTAATCAAATCATACTCTCCATCACCAATAAAGCTTGGTTTCCTTATCCATTTATTAAAAGATTGACTTGAAGTGCTTTGCTCTACTTGATTGTCTTTACCTTTATTCTTATCTCTTCTATTTGGCTTAAAATATTTTCTCTTAGTAGATGGATTAATAATAACATTTGGGGGTCTAGAAGTAGTTAATATTTCTTTTGATCAGAGACTATATCTAGTTTCCTCATTGTTATTGCATTCTTCATCTGATGACATATCTTCTTCAGAACCTGATAGAGAAGAAGTATCGCTAGATCCATTGCTAGAAGATTTACTTGCATAATGAACACTAGATAACTCATTATCAGATTCAATATCAATAAAGTTGGACATAATTATATCACTTTCATCTTCATCTTATGCTAACTTAGTGTCTTGATGTTTATGCTTTCTACTTTTTCTTTCTTCCTTGATATTAACTCTTTCCAAAGCTTTTTCAAGCTTCATTATTTTCTTAGACATATCTCTCATTAATTATCTTTTTTCAGATTCTACTCTTTCATGTCCTTACTCTATCTTAACATGAGATGGACCTGGTGAAGCTTTAATTTGGGGAAAATATTACATAGGAATCATAACTCTTTCTTCTCTTTTTTGAATTGCAATATTTTCTTCAAGATACAAGTTCAACTATTTTTCTAATTGTATAGCTTCACTAAAGGAGTCATTCAGTGCAGTTAAGTTTAGAGTTCTCCTTAACCAAATTAAAATGTTGGGGTTGACAGCCTTAAGGTAAGTTTCTTTAAGCATTTCTTCTGATGGCCTATATTGTCTTTGAAAGAGTCCAAAAATTCATTGAAACTTGATGTTAAAATCTCTAATTGACTCTTTAACTCCTTGCTTAGCTTGTACTAGCCCACAGTATAGTTGTTGTTGATCTAATTGATTACCAAAC
Organism: Gnetum montanum; assembly: GCA_015680685.1. Classification (NCBI taxonomy): domain Eukaryota; kingdom Viridiplantae; phylum Streptophyta; class Gnetopsida; order Gnetales; family Gnetaceae; genus Gnetum; species Gnetum montanum. Next base: position 391,943 of record MNCI01013415.1, on the reverse strand, counting down.
TAGGCTAAGAAAAGATTCTTCATGTCATCCCAACTTGTAATACTAATACTTGGTAAGTTCAAATACCAAATCTGAGCCATATCCTTTAAATTTGATACAAACAACCTACAAGCTTGATCTTGATCTTGAATATTTGCATGAGCTAAAGCTAACTCAAACATGTGAATATATTCTTCAGCTAAATAAGCTTTCCAGGAAGGAAAGGCTCAGGCAAATATTTGTAAACTACTTTAGGAATATCATTGTAATTTTGAAATCCTAATGGTGTAACTCCTTGCCAAGGATTTGCCATCCTATTCCTTTGGATAATTGAACTCTTAAACTTTCTAGATCTTCTCTTATGAATCAATAACCCAGATATAATGGGT